>CM041781.1:251302333-251326536 GCA_023374045.1 Limonium bicolor | reverse complement strand
TTTCCCCGAGTATGAGAAGGCTTTTCTTCTCTCTAGCGTCCTTTCCCAAGTTATACAATGGGGTTTGCGGTGGGCGGGACTGGTTGTAGGTATCCGGTACTCACCGGAGTTCCTAACTAGCATCTAATGCTACACTCAGCCCTTAGCCCTAAGCTTCTAATTCCTAACTCGGTATTCCTAACTCGGTATTTCCAGTCATCAGAGCGATACTTCGCTCTGATACCACTTTTTGTAACACCCCTACTATTAATTCAATCATTACCGTCCAATCTCCTCGTGCTTCCCGAGTCACGCAGCGGATACATACTTAAATACATCGGGTGATACAATGCCGTTAGTCACCCACGTGACTAACAAGGCTACTACTGCTACATACAGCATCGGTCTGATGGACCGGAATATCCGAGTACCACTTAATACAATACATACTGGATACTACAATACTCCATTCGATACATTACTCCATTCAATACAATACTCCACAATTCCGTACAAGATAATACACTACGCATACCGAGTTTACTAGGTTCCAAAATCAGTACAGTACTTCTCCCAAATTCATACACACTCACTAGGAGTCAATCTACTGCCCATTCCTCACAAACTAGATACTTCTAATTACAAGGCGCGTCGTCGGTCTCTTACCTTGACCGTATTCGCTCCGGGTACCTGCACACTAAAAATGTTCCCCCGAGGGGGTCAGCTTACGCTGAATATGATAACCGCATACCCCGCGTACTAGCGAGGGTACGCCGACCATTTGGTCGAATACATGCAATTCATTTTGCATTACATACATGCATACATACTTTCATACATACATACATACATACATGCTTTCATTCACGGTACTACAATACTACACAAGGTACACATACATACGTACAGTACATACAATACGCTTGGAAGACAATACAAGTCAACCAATACTTAACCATCCTCCAGAATACACATACACAATACATACTCGTTACATACTCAATACGCAATACGGAGATACACTTCTCCAATTCATACAGAAGGCTTGTTAGCTTCTTTACACACCCGGGTTAATCGGGTGTTCAATACTCATTTACTCAAGGTCAATGACTTACAACAGTCAAGACCAATACACATACGATACTTACTTCTTACATACTTTACTTCCAGTTAAGTCGGTATGACCTCCGGGCAGGGAATACTACTTCCCACCACCGGGCTTTAGGGTGGCCCACTAATCCAGGATGCTACCCATACAAAGGGAATTGGTCCAAGGAAAAGATTATAGCCAGGATTCGGTTCCAACCTCTTGTGGTTCCTTATCCTCACGCGTGGCCGAAACTATATCGGGCTTCTACTCATTCCATTTTACTCAATACTCATGTTAGGAGTTAGGTTGTTAGGAATTAGTAGAAGTCCTTACTTACTTCCATACATACATACATACAAATACTCATACTTACACATACACTTCATTTCCATTCATACATTTCATGAATTATACAAACTAAATGTTCAAGAAGATACAATCAAGAACAAATAGTTCAAACACAATTAAGTGCATTATAATTCCGATTGTGCATTTATCTTATTGGTGATCACATAAGCACACAAATCGGGGTAACCAGGTTAGGATACAGAGCATGAAGAAATCATACCTTTTTACCGGAATTTACTTTACCGGGTGTTCCCTTGTCCCTTTGGTTCACTCTTGTTCCTCGATCCTTATTCTTGAACCAATGACTACATGTCAAATGATTCAATTAATACTAAGCATTACAATACATACATAATTACTACTCCCGTACTTACCCCGTTATCCCGTTATTTCGGTATAACTTAATATTCTTTATATTCACAACTTTCTTACCTTCTTTACTTTAGCATTAACGCCTTACTCATGCACACATATATATGTATGTATAATATATGTATATATATATATATATATTATATATATATATATGTATGTATTTATATATATGTGTATATATATATATATATGTATTTACATATATCTATGTAATTAAATTTTAATTTAATTTTTTTTTTTAAAAGGGACCGACCCACTCTGGGTAGGTCGCCTGGGTAGGTCGGCTGCAGAGGGCACCCGGTTACAGAATTCAGCCCGACCGACCCAGTCTGGGGTAGGTCGCCTGGGTAGGTCGGCTGCAGAACCCCTTTTAATTATCTACTTGGGCTTCAAATTCACCTCAATTCTCACCCAATCTTTTCTACTCATTTCCACATGTTACTACATGTTTAAACACTAATTAAATCCTCTAATTCACCTTAGTTCATCCATCAATTCATTTTTCACTTCAAATCAACTTACACGATTTTTCTCACTTCATCTTCAACACATGCAATAGTTTTAGTTCTTTTGCTACAGATTTTTAAACTCAATTCTCCCATCCAATACTTCTACTACCAATACCATTACTAGCATCCCAAATACATTTCCAAGCAATTACAACATCTATACCCAAGTCCAACATTCATTTTACTAAGTCTTGTACTCTCATTCTTCCTAATTCCTCCAATGAAATCCAATACCTCTTGTTACAGATTTTGTTTTCTTCTCTCTGCTACAGATTTTTCCCTCAACTCTTATACTCCAATACTCCCTTACATAGTGCCACTCTTAGCATCTTAAATACCTTACTCATATCCTAGTTCCATCCTCTTAACACCCTCACATCCAAATCTGTTTCAAGATACTAAACACTCCTTTTAAACTCTCCAAATACACCTAGCTACCACCTAGGTTACTTCCTCTTCTTAACCACTTAAGTCCTCTCATTCCTGCACAAAATTTGACATAGTCTCCCCTATAATTCTTACTTTGCTCACAACTACTTCAGCTCACAATGGCTCATTTTCACAACCTGTTTATACCACACATTATACTCACATTTCAACTCCACTACAACACCATAAAATTCCTGCACATACACATTCTATACCAATGTTTTCCCAAGTTTTTAAACATCATTTAAAAACTTCAAAACTGTTACAATATCATTCCTCATTATTACAACATACTTACTACTCATTACTCAATACATTACTCATTTTACTACTCAAAAACTGTTACAATACAATACACAAACCAACCCAAGGTAAGAGTATTTTACCTTGTCTTGTTAGTTTCTCTTTCTTTCCTTTCCTTATCTTCTTCCTTCTTTCTTTCTTCCTTGTTCTCGGTTTTTTTTGCTCAAGGAATGGGCAATGCTACAGCACCCCATACCAATACACACAACTACTTAGTACTCAACTTATACTAACCCTAGAATTTAGATGTTTTAGAGTTTAGAAAAGAGTATTACCTTCCCACCAATGAATGAAGTTCTTGACTAGTGGAAGAACAATATTTCTAGCCCAAGAGGGAGCCAGAATCGGCTGAAGCAACAAAGAGCCAAGAGTTCAAAAACATGGAAATTCTTATAATGCTAATGAGGGCTAGAAACGATGGATTTTTGAACTTCTTTTTACCTCAAGATGACAAGGAGGTGAAGGCGCTTCTAATGGTGGCTTCAAATCTCCAAATGGTGAACACCCATAAAAATGAAAGTGGAGGTTTCGGATTTTTGAAAGGAGGGAAATGTTCTCCTTTGCGAGGGGATTCCAATGGTGCTGTTTTTATAATTTTTGGACAAGTATTGAGCTAGAACAAGAAGAGAGAAGGAGGGAGTTTTGTGGTTTCTTTCATTTCTCCATGGCTGTCGTGAGGTAGAAGAAAAAAGAGAAGGAGAGAATAGAGAGGAGGGCTACGTGAGTGAAGAGGGAAAAGTGAGGTTTAGGAGAGAGAGTGTGTTAGTTTTTACTTATTTCTTTGTCTTCTAGCTAATAAGAAAGAAATAAAGAGAGTGGGAGAGAGTGCTGTCCGCCCCCACACCCACACACAATCAGATTTTTACATTTTTATTTGTAAAGTGGACACACTAAGTTTGTTTATTTGCATTCTTACCCCACAACTTACCGGTTGTTACAGTTTTCACTAACCGGTACCCGTTTTCCGGAATTTTCTCGTTTAATTAATTTTATTGATTATTAAGCTTCCATAAATGCTTAATAATTATATTTAATGATTCACAATTTTTACGGGTCTGTTTGACCACTTAAGGTCCCGTTCTCGGGTTTTCTCGAAAAACGTGCGCTAAAGTTCTATTAGCGTTTTAATGTATTATTTGGATCCATTTTCTTCGGGAATTGTTCCCATAAATTATTTAGGCCTTATTAAGGCTTTAAAATCCATATAATACGCTAACCGAGGTCTCATACCTCCTATGGTTATTTAACGCTTATTTAGCGTTTTTCGCTTTTTAAGCGTTTCTGTATTTCTTTTGGATTTATTTTTCCTTGCCAATATTACTTAGGCGTCATTAGGCCCTTAAATACGTATTGAATTAATTTTAATCCCTATATTTAAGTTCGGGGTATTTCAGAGAGAGTGAGTGATCCTGCACAATTGAATCTATGACATCTATAGTAAAAACAGCCTCAGCCTGTGAGGGTCTCTTCACTACTTTAGACATGTCAAATTCTAATTTTTCATCATGAAGCCGCAGAATTATTTTGCCTTTCTCCACATCTATAAGGGCCCCAACAGTTCTCATGAAAGGTCTACCCAAAATCAGTGGCACTCTCTGGTCTTCTTCCATATCTATCATAATGAAGTCAGCTGGGAAAACAAATGTTCCGAAAGTCAATACCAAGTCCTCTACTTTCCCCTTAGTTATAACCAAAGATCTATCCGCTAATTGCAATTGAATGGGGTGGGGGTGCATTTACCAATTCCAAGCTTATTAAAAGTTGAGAGAGGCATAAGATTTATACTAGCACCAATCACACTGCCCACTACCACAATCAATTTCACCTATAAAGCAAGGGACGATAGGCAAACCGGGATCTCCAAGCTTTGGAGGTAGACTTCTTTGTAGAACCGTTGAAACTTCTTCGGTGAGGTGAACGGTTTCCGCTTCCTCCAGCGATCTCTTATTTGTGATGATGTCCTTCATGAATTTAGCATAAATCGGCATCTGTTTCAAAGCATAAAAAGGAATGTTAATTGTAATTTCTTGAAAATGCTTAAAAACTTCCCAAATTGTTCATCCAAAATTTTCTTTTTGAGTCTATTGGGAAAAGGAAGAGGGGAAAGATGTTTTGCAAGAGTAGTAGAAGTAGAAGGTTCAGGAGACTCCTTCCCCTTGGAAACTTCCTTAGTTGGAGATGGTGGCTCCTCAACAATCTCTTGCTCTTCTTCTTGTGCTTGATCTCTTGGGACTCCATGTCCTTGTGAGCATGATGGATCAAGTAGTCTCCCACTCCTTAATGTTACCACTTTTGCTTGCTCTCTTGGATTTGGCTTGGGTTGACTTGGAAGAACACCCGACGGTCTTTGAGCAAGCTGTTGGGAGATGCTTTCGAGTTGTGCTTCAACCCTTTTGTTGGTGGCTTCTTGGTTTGCTTTAAAGGCATCCAAATCACCAGCCTTGGTTTGCACAACCGAGACAAGATTCTTCATCATGTTTTTAGCTCGCATTCGGCATCGTGGAAGGGGGAGGAGTCTGTTGATGTTGTTGCTATTGCAGTTGAAAGCTCGGAGGTGGTCCTTATGGTCGGTAACCCATTTGTGGGTTGGACATTCGAGACGACCCTTGTGACCGGTAGCCCGTGGGATTGTTGGAAGCATTGCTTGATCCCCCTTGGGTTTGGTCATTACTTCTCCATGAGAATTTTGGGTGGTTCCCCATGGGCGTTTTGTTGGTTGTAGTTGTATCCGGGGTGGTTGCCTACAAAGTTTACATCCTCATCTGGATCGGCATAAACTTTGCCTTCGCAAAAGTGGGTCTCGTGAGGACCCTCACAAATTGCACACCCCTCTTGGATAGAAGTAGAAGCAGATGGAGAGGTGATGACGAAGAAGCTATAGACTTTGTTGTTTCCTTTTGAGCTATAGCTAGCTTCTCCACCATCTTGGTGAGTGAAGATAGTTGAGCGGAAAGATGGTCGGTGGGCTCAACATGTAGGAGACCAGCTACTCTTGGTGCTTTCCCTTTGGCTTAGACCATTGCCTTATGTTGCTTGTCATCCCCTAGGAGTTACATCCCCTCTTAAGGTGACTTAGTCATGAAGCTTCCTTCAGCTGAGGAGTTCACAAAGTAGTCTATTCGAATCGTCGAGACCGTTGAAAATGATAGACATAGTGATTGGTCATCCAAGCCGTGGTTGGAACATTCATCAACATGTCCTTGAATCTATCCCATGCATCGTATAACATCTCTCCGGCTCATGGCAAAAGGTATTAATCTCTCCAATTAATTGCCTCGTTCTACTTGTGGGGTAATACTTGCAAGAGAATTATGAGCCATTGTGCCCAAGTATGGATTGATTTTGACGGTAAGCTTCTATACCATTTGATGCAGTTGGACAGTGAGTGAGGGAAGAGGCTGTAGGTGTATCCTCTCATTAACTCTTCAGCTTTACCAAGAGTTACAAAAGTCAGGAAGAGACTTAGTGTGGTGGAGCTTATCGGGATTGGCTCCGCTGAAATTTCCTAAGTCCCGGACAGTAGTGATGTAGTGGGTCTTGAATACCCATTGTCCGGCCTCTTGAGGCTTCAACTCCGATAGAACTATGGCCAAAGGTCTCCCTTTGGTGTTTGGCTGGTTGTAGTCTTTGAGAGCCATTTGTTGTGGGTTCCCGTTATCTTCTATTGCCGGTTCTAGATCAGCCACGGTTGAATTTTTTAAACTCTGGATGGCTTGCAACAAAGAACGCTCGAGCTCGGGTCTTGGACTAACAAGTGGAGATCCCTTGGCTCAAGTGTTTGGCATACACCGAGGAAACAGAAGGTACCTTAACCACACCAACACCAAATTCTCTTAAGTAGTAGGAAAGGTAAGAATATAGACAAACAACTAAACACACAAATAACGAAAAGAAAATAAACTAGATAAAAGCACTAAACACACCAAAACTAAAATACCGAACCTAGGGAAATTGAATAATCAATTTCCCCGGCAACGGCATCATAAACTTGTTGGGAAAATTACAAACATAGTAATTAAACCTAGCTAAAATGAGCAAGTGCACCCAATTCGTAGCAATAAAACAAGTGTCGTATCCACAAGGAAATTGGTTTCTGAATCCCAAGCTTCGGTATATTAGTGAAGTGCGAATAAACAGTAAAAATGGGGTTTAGCTGGAGGCAAACTTGGTTGTTTGTTAATTGAAATGCAATAAAACAGTAAAATGTTTGTGTATGGAATGGATGGGAAGTACCCTAGGATAGAGGGGAATCACCTAATTCACTCAAAGAACCTCAAAACCATAACTCATTATCTCAATGCCTATTAGAGTTCAACTCATGAATCCCCAAATCATGAGAAATCTAATTCTTACCTAATTAATCAAACCCCTTAATTAAAGGAGGTTTAAGTCACTAAGTAACATTAAGCAAACACTCTTAATCAATAGCCCAAAAAATTTACTCCCAAAATCAAGAAAGTAAAAGTTAGGGTTTACCCCCTTGTTGCTCTAGTTCCAAACTCAAGCTCACTATTGAATGAAACCACCATAAATGCAATAAGAGATCAATTTAAAGCATTAATTGATATTAAAGGGAATAAAACAAGAGTAATAAATGAGTTAGGTTTCTAGCAATTCAATGATCAAAATAGGGTCAAACCCTAATTCTAGGATACAAATGGAACTACTCAACCATAGATAAAGGAAAGAGAAAGGAGATGGGGGAAATAGCCATTAGAGGAGCTTCCAAGCTTCAATGGAGGTAGAAATCTTCTTTTCTTCTTCCTCCTCTTCTTTCCTTCTTTTATCCTCTTCTTTTCTCCCTTATTTTTGCCACTCTCTCTCCAATTTTAGGCTGGGGTTGTGTGGAATGTAGAATGAGAATAGAATCCCCAAAAATCAGCTTTTGAAAACACAAATCTGGGCAAAATTTCCATCCGACCGACCTAGACTAGGTCGGTTCCGTGGGTCGGTCGGCCTCCGAAGAAGATGGCACGTGAGAAACTTTAAGTACGACCGACCCATGACCAACCCAGAATCATGGGTCGGTCGATTCCAGTAGCTTGGGCTCCATGAGGAACAATCCGTCTGGGTCGGTCCTATGGGTCAGTCCTGCTCCAGAGATTTGCTCTAACTTGCGCAGGGCCTAGAATCTTCGTTGTGGCTCGGAATTGCTCCCCGTTTGCGGCGTTGGAAAGCTTGAGAGATGGGGAATCTGCTGATGTATGCCACTAGCTTAAAAAGAAACCAAAAGTATGCTAAAAATGAGCTTTTACCTATCAAGAGATCAAACTTTATAAGTTCACTATTAATCACAAAAACACTTTATTAAGTGGTGAAATAAGTTATGCACCCAATAAAATGAAGGTGAATGAAGCTCTTAAAATAGCATTATTTCACCACTTATCAGGCACAACAAAGTTTTGAGGATAGTTTATTATGCCAGTAAGACCATAAATGATGCGCAGAAAAACTATGAAACCACAGAGAAGGAGTTGCTAGCGATTGTCTTTGCTTGTGACAAGTTTCGACCTTACATCATTGGAAGTAGAGTCATTGTGCACACCGACCACTCCGCTCTCAGGTATCTCTTTGAAAAGGTTGATGCTAAACCTCGTCTAATAAGATGGATTTTGCTGTTGCAGGAATTTGACATTGAGATCAGAGATAAACCTAGAGCACATAATGGCGTGGCTGATCATTTATCCCGTATGGAGGTTCCAGATGATGGTAAACCAATCTATGAGTATTTTCCTGATGAGTATGTCAACATGGTTGGTTGTTCAATGGACCCTTGGTATGGTAATATCACAATTTTCTTAGCTACGGGGTTGGTTCCTCTAGAATTGTCATATCAGTAGAGGAAGAAGTTCTTCTTCCCTGTTAAGCACTATCGTTGGGATGATCCTTTTCTATTCAAGGTATGTGCGGACGGTATAATTCGTAGATGTGTATCTGAGGCTGAAGCTAGAGACATCCTTTCACATTGCCACTCTAGAGAAGTAGGAGGTCATTTTGGCCAGGCTAGGACAGCCGTGAAAGTGTTGAAGGCTGGTTTCTTTTGTAAAACTTCAAACAAGGATTGTTATCAGTTTGTTTTCACGTGTGACCAGTGTCAAAGGCAGGGGAATTTATCTTGATGCCATGAGATGCCTTTGAATTCTATTTTGGAAGTTGAGCCGTTCGATCTTTGGGGCATTGATTTTATGGGACTGTTTCCATCATCTCAGGCTAACCTCTACATTTTGGTAGCAGTGGATTATATTACTAAATGGGCTAAAGCAGTAGCAGCACCTATCAATGATGCAAGAGTGGTGCTGAAGTTTTGAAGAAGAATATATTCACTCGTTTTGGTGTTCCATGAGCAATCATTAGCGATGGAGGTACCCACTTTTGCAACAAGCAATTTGAAGCTCTTCTGCAGAAATACGGAGTAAGGCACAAGGTTTCCTTGCCATATCATCCAAAAACTAACGGGCAAGCTGAGATAACAAACAGAGAAATTAATTGGATCCTCCAGAAATCTATCACATCTTCTAGGCGAGATTGGTCGCTCAAGTTAGATGATGCCTTATGGGCGTATCGCACTACTTTCAAAACGCTGTTAGGTATGTCTCCATATAAGTTGGTTTATGACAAGTGAAAATTCCTAGATGTCGGTGCTGAGTCTGCAACTCAGAATGTGTCGATGGTCTGAGTTTAGAACTGACGACGAACGGGGAGATAGAAGGGAAGACCAGAATAGCATAAAGGTATAACCTTTATTATAATCACGTATTACAATGGTTACATAATCACGTATTCAATACGAATACAAACCCTCACATCAAGAACACTATCTTGACATAACTCACACGTAACTTGAGTTCTGAACTCAAGTTACATACAACGAAATCAGCAACAAAACTCTCATGTGATTGACTCTACAATCTCGCTCTTTCTCTCTATTTCTCTCTATATTCGCCCTTACTATTGTTCCCCACAAATTACCTTGTATTTCCATTTTTCTCTTTGCGTTCTTCTCTCCTGACTTTGACCAAGACTTTCTTCCACTTATATAGATACAAAGGTAGGGTGGGAATCTATCGTTCAAGATTTTATCTTTAACAACTAGATAAAATCTTGTTAAATATTCTATCTTCTTCTCTGTTCGTCAGTTCAAGACTGACAGACTTCGCTTCAGGCTGGCTTAAAACGGGCTTCAGTATTGAACTGAGTTTGCCGATCAAAATAACATCAACAGTTTCCCCCTTTTTGATGCGGCAAACTCTGTAAGTCTTGAACTGAAGAATGTTCCCCCTGAATCGTTGTAAACTCTATAAGTCTTGAACTGATGAATGTTCCCCCTGAGTTGTAGAGTACGTTTAAGACCACTTTCCCCCTTTTGCCAAATCAAAAAGGAATTAAGTCATAAACCTTATGGATTGGGGGTAGTGATGCATCATGGTCTGATCACCGGGAAGGAGATGATAATTCTGAAGGAGGTGAAGTGCCTTCTTGACGAGTCTGGTAGGTCTGATTTGACTTTGGTACCCAAACTTGTTTGATCTTAGTTGTAGGCTCAGACTTAAAGTGATTGATAGGAACCCACCTTTTAGTGTGCAATCTTTTGATTTCGAATGAGTTTTGCCTTGATGATTTTTCACGCAATTGTTTTTTCAAAAATTTGGGACACCATCTAACCTTGTGTCCTAGCTGGTGGCAATATCGGCATGAGTGTGATCTTGGCTGATGTCTCGCAGTTACAGTCTGTAACTTCTCAGTCGTAGACTGAGAGAATGTCTCAAACTTATATCCCAAACCGCATTTGTCTGAGTTATTATGCCGCATCATTTGCTTCAAATTCGCCTTCCCGGTATACCAAGTTAGATTAGCAGGAGTCTGAAGTTCTAACTTTCGATTTGCCTTGGCTACCATGTCTGAGAGTGTTTCACATTCTCTTTTTAGCGATTTTTTGCTATCCAAAAGAGAATTTATCTTTTCCTGTGCCCAACAAGGAAGAGTGAGAATCCTAGTTTCCAAAGGGCTAACAAAGTTAATCCTTGCTTATCTAAACTCTTAATGACACATTTTTGCTTTCAGTCGAAGACTGACTTAGACTTTTCACCTTAGCCCTGAGTTCTTTAATCTCAGTATCATACTGATTCTTCAAGAATTTATCTCAAAGAGTGCAGAGGTTTCTGAATAAATATCTCTTCTTTCTCAAGAGTATCCTTCCAGATCTCCTTCTCCTTTATGTTATACTTAGTATTGATGTCATCATCTTCACGAGCAATTGCCGTCAAACACATCTGCGCGCACTCCCCGGGTTCTGAGTCTGTATCTGAGATATCCTGTCCCCATGCAGCTGCAGCTGTATCTGTGTGTTTCTTAATCTTCTTCTGAGAATTTTCCTTCTACTGGAGAGGACAATCCTTGACAACATGACCATGCTTGTTACACCTAAAACATGTGTGTTGTTCCTTCTTTGACATACTCTGTTGGTTTGACCTTTGTTTTCTACTGCTCAGCCTCTGTATGATGTTCATAATCTTAGTGATTTCCTCATCTACGTCACAATCCTCATCTTCTGATATTGTGGTAGTATCACGTGCGTTTAGAGCTAGATCCTTAGTTTGAGTAACAGTTTTTCCTCTCATCTTACCTTCGTACACCGTCAGTTCTGATCCCAGCTCTTCGAACGACAACTTGGATAAATCCTTTGTGGACTCCAAAATGTGGTAAATTTAGCCAGTCTTTACCAAGGCTATCCAGAATTCTTTCGTTCACCACATCATTGTCAGAACTACCCCCGACATTTTTGAGCTCACAAAAAATCTTGTCAAATCTCTCAAGTGTTTCAGATATAGTCTCCCCAGTCTGACATCTTGAAGTTATCAAGCTGTCTCTTGAGCTGTTTGCCCTTAGCCTTTTTAACTGAATCTTGTTCCAGCATATGCGGTTTTGAGAAATTCCCAAACCTCCTTAGCAGTGCGCAAGCCCAAGACTTTCTGTTGGTCTGAATCTGATAATGACAACATGATAACCCTTCGAGCTTGTCTGTTCTTGCTTATCAACTTATTATCGCTCTCACTCCAACTGGATCTTGGTTTTTCTTTGGTGACGCCACCCTCCTCAATTTTCGGCTTCAGGTCACCTTCAGTCACTACATCCCATAACTGAAGAAGTTTCTTCTGCGTCTAGGGTTACCTCGCTCTGATACCAATTGAAAATTCCTAGATGTCGGTGCTGAGTCTGCAACTCAGAATGTGTCGATGGTCTGAGTTCAGAACTGACGACGAACGGGGAGAAAGAAGGGAAGACCAGAATAGCATAAAGGTATAACCTTTATTATAATCACGTATTACAATGGTTACATAATCACGTATTCAATACGAATACAAACCCTCACGTCAAGAACACTATCTTGACATAACTCAACTCTAACTTGAGTTTGAACTCAAGTTACTTACAACGAAATCAGCAACAAAACTCTCCTGGGATTGACTCTACAATCTCACTTTTTCTCTCCGTTTCTCTCTATATTCGCCCTTACTATTGTTCCCCACAAATTACCTTGTATTTCCGTTTTTCTCTTTGCGTTCTTCTCTCCTGACTTTGACCTAGACTTTCTTCCACTTATATAGATACAGAGGCAGGGTGAGAATCTATCGTTCAAGATTTTATCTTTAACAACTAGATAAAATCTTGTTAAATATTCTATCTTCTTCTATGTTCGTTAGTTCAAGACTGACAGACTTCGCTTCAGGCTGGTCTTAAAACGGGCTTCAGTATTGAACTGAGTTTGCCGATCAAAATAACATCAACAACAAGGCTTGTCACTTGCCTGCAAAGCTGGAGCATAAGTCTTTTTGGGCCGTTAAAGCGTTGAATTTTGACTTACAAAAGGCTGGTGAGAAACGTGAGTTGCAATTGTGTGATTTGGAGGAATTTAGGGAGGAGGCTTACGAGAATGCTTGGATCTACAAGGAAAGAACAAAGAGATGGCATGATAAGGTACTGGTCAAGAGAGAGTTTCACGTTGGGGATAAGGTCTTGCTATTTAACTCCCGTTTAAAACTGTTCCCAAGAATGTTAAAGTCTGGTTGGTCTAGTCCTTTCACGGTGACGAGTGTCTCGCCTTATGGAGTCATCGGTTTAATCAACATAGAAGGGGAGACATTCAAAGTCAACGGGTCCCAACTGAAGCATTATCTGAGTGGTGACATCATCGAGGTTCATGCGGTGATCACTGTTCACGACCCTCCATACTGACTTTGCAGCTATACGGTCTAGCCAAAGACCGAAAAGACGGGCAGCTAGTTGGGAGGCAACCCAATTTTTCTTTCATATTTCTTTCTTTTTTCTTTTTATCTTTTCATTTTTATTGCTTTTAAATGTTATAATGTTTCTTTTAGTTTGTTTTTCATGTTTAGATTTATTAGTTTATGGGAGTTGTGAAGGGTGGTAATGTGAAGCACAAAAGAGCAAGTCTAGAGGAAGAATTTTCAGCATGGTCTGGGACATTGTCATGATTCTAAGTCCCGGACCGAACAAAGTTAGCACTTTCGGCAGAAATTAGGGGGTGGTCTGGGACCTGTTACATATCTTAAGTCCTAGACTCACGAAGGATGGAAATCTCGACAAGAATTAAGAGGTGGTCCGGGACCTGTTACAGACCCTAAGTCCCGGACCCAAACTCAAGGAACTTTCGGCGGAAAATTGGAGCTGGTCCGGGACCTTATCCATCTCCTAAGTCCCGGACCGTACATGTTGCAGAATCTTGACCTATTTTATCAGGTGGTCCTGGACCTGAACCATACCCTAAGTCCCGGACCTGTTATAGTCCCGAAAAAAAATAAAAGACCCGCGCCTCACGTCATCTATTTCTTCCTCTCACCATTATTCCCCAATTCTGCAACCCTAGCCGACGACCGCGCTCTCACCTCCCCAGTCACCTCTGTCCACCGTCGCACACCCATCGCACCACCTGCAACCCCTCTCCACCATTAGCGCCTCACCTAGCCCTCTCCACCTCCCCTACCGCACAAACCCAGCACCACCACTTCTACCCCAGTTCCATCTCCCTCACCGTTGCACCCACCTCCATCCCTACTTCCGTTCTGGTCAAACGATGGCTCCAAATCGTACCCACCGCTCCTCCACCGCTGGAGCTTCCTCATCTTTGGAAGCTGCTCCAATTTGGGTGCGTGAGACGGAGTGTTCCGAATTCATCACTAAGGCTGCTGCAGAATGGTTTTATGCTCGAGAGCAAAAATTCTCACTGAAAGATCATTTGCCCCCACTCATTGCTGAATTTGGTTTGGAACAATTATTCGGGTCTAGAAACTGGTTGTGTCTGCTGAATCGGGGTGGTAAATATTACCCGAGATTGGTAAAATTATTTTATGCGAATGCGGCTCTAAGTGCGAATGGGGATGAAGTTAAATCTGTGGTTAAAGGGATAGAAATTAAGGTAGATGCTTCCAAGATTAGGCAATTTTTGAATGTGCCTATAGTGACTCGGGTGCTGACGCAGCAGAATAGAGATAATCATGCATTGTTAGAGCTTCAGGCTAAAGAGTATTATATCAATCTGATTGTTAATGATCCTGAGGTCTAGAACCGACAGAGGAGAAATAACCAGGATAAGTAGGTAGTTACTGGGGACAAGCTACCTACCTCAGTTGAGCGTCTGATTTTGGGGATACTCATGTATAATGTTCGCCCCTGGGAGTGCGCATATCTGAACACTACAGATTGCTGTTTCTTGTGCTTTAATTTGGATGATGATTTTGCCTAGGTTATGGTCCCGATTTTCTTGCATCGGATTATATTTCAGTCCATGGTCCGGGTGATTGACACAGACAGCAGTGCTTCACTGCCCTTCCTACACTTTCTTCAGTCTTTGTTCGTTGATGCTCAGGTGGATTTTACGGATGAGCAGCCACAGTTCCCTCGGTCTCCTCTCGACATGACGATGATGAAGTTCTTTCAGTGAGAAGACCGTGGTCAGTGGGTGAAGCATCGTCACACTCTGCCTGGTGCCGAGTTCCCAAAGCTGCTGGAGCCCATGTGGCTGAGCCTTCTGCTGCGCTGCCGGTGAGCCCCCGATGTACCGATGACTACTGATCCGACCCGGGTTTGAGGAGTTACTTAGTCAGTTTTCTGATTGGAGGGGATGGCTACAATCCGGTTTGATACTTTTGATGCTTTTATGACTCGAGTGGACACTTGGTTGAAGGATATGAGCTCGGGACTTTATGATTATAGTGCACACATTTCAGCGTTGGAGGCTCGCCAGACAGAGTATGAAGCGAGGCAGGAGACGCGCTTTACTGCCTATGATGCATGCTTTTCTCAGCTGGAGTCTTGGTGTCTTTCTCACGATTACCCTCCACCACAGTAGCTCATTTTTCTGGTTTATTTTCTTTTCAAACTCTTTATCTTTTTAATTTTCATTTTCTGCTTCTTTTATTGTTTTCTCTATTTTGATGTCTTTTTAGATTTTTAGTTTGCATTTTCATTACTTTTCTTTTATGATTGGGTTGTAATTGATATCGTTACTAATTCTGTTCTTGCACTCAATGGATTGTGGTCCTTTATTTTGTTACAAAGCGTTGTTTGTTGTTCCTTGATATTACTCCAGGCTTGCCAATGTTGTGTTAGTTTCGAATGGAAAACAAAGGAGACTCTGCCCAATTCTTTCCAGAATTCCCTCAGACGGCCATTCTTTTCCTTGATATGGGGAGACGATCTCTTCACCACTTTTTCAGGGGAGTTCTGTTCTTCTTTTAGCACTTTGTTTTTATTAAGGAAGCAATGAGGGCATTTCTTATTTCGTAAGTGTGAGAAAGGGGGGTTGCACCTGTTTTTAGTAAGGAAGCAATGAGGGCATTGCTTATTTTTTAAGTGTGAGAAAGGGGGGTTGCGCGTGCTTCTGTCTCTCAATATCAATTTGCTTATTTTTCTTTGACTTTTGACATTATTTACTACCTCATTACTTACTTTTGCTGACCCTCAGCAAATTTTTTCTATATTGACATACTTGGTTTTTAATTGGTGGTTGGATGAGTCAGTAGGGAATACCGTACAAGTAGCATTTATTTTGAAATTAAATATGGACTTCGGTCATAGAAACTCTGGTTATAGTACTTGTATGTACAATTTTTGTTAAATTTTTTATCTATTTTCTTTAATAAAAGGTGAGATCATTTTGTGACTATTTCTGTCTGGACTAACTTGGGGCTTTGGAAAGTTATGGAATGAAAGGAAGGAAAGGACAAAGGCAAGGTACTCCTCTAATCTATTCTGAACCGGAACAGACCTCTCCCATCTGGTTATTAAGTCCTTGGAGTGCCTCATCACTCATCTACCTAAGATCGTCTGATCTGGGATAGAAGGCCCAACACCGCTACATGGATAGGGAGAAAAGTCTGGGGCATGAAAAGAATAAATGCTAACTCAGAAAATTAAGAGAAAAGTACTTTCATTTTAAAAAAATTGCAAATTCTTCTTTGATTATGAGTACGTGGCAATGAAAAGTAATGTGGAATATGACATTACTTCTTGTCCCTTATCGTCCATTGGATTGTGGAAAGTAAATGGAAAGTAAAGCCCTGAGTGAAATCTGGACTGAATGGTTATGATAATTTTCTCAAGCATTTAACAACATTCTTGTTTCACTGTTTATGAAAACCTGTAGTACTAATAATTGTAATTTATGATTGTTGTTCGGTACTAGATTTCCTTGTACACTTTTCCTGAGCTGATGATTCCCCGCTATTGAAATCCGGTATATTCTTATTGTAGTATTTTCTTGAGGGCAAGCAAAGGTTAAGTGTGAGAAAGTTTATAATTCGGGAGTTACCTATTTCTATGGGGTCTAATTATGCCTAATTCGTTGTTATTTACTAATAAATTCCCGTCTTATGGTTCTATTTGTGTTTTATTATGCAATTGTCTTCTATGATGGGTTTTTGTGCTATTTCAGGTAAAAATCTCAAGAAAACATGTTTTCCATCATTATAACGTTATTCTGGATTTTCAAACAAGCTGAATGAAGCAAAGCCATGCATTTTCTATCAATTTTAGGTTGGGTCCGGGACCTACAGGTCCTAAGTCCCGGACCAACCTTTAGCCAGACTGTCGACCTACATTGAAGACTGGTCCGGGACGTTACATACCTTAAGTCCCGGACCACATACAGACCAAATTCTCGACCTACATTGAAGACTGGTCCGAGACTTGTTACATACCTTAAGTCCCGGACCACATACAGACCCAACTCTTGACCAGATTTGAAGGCTGGTCCGGGACTTTATATATACCCTAAGTCCTGGACCATATGTAAAGACTTTTTCTCGGCGCTTTTTGAAGGGTGGTCCGGGACCTTAGACATGGACTAAGTCCCGGACCAAATAGATAGAATCACAGAAGCATAACTGGAAGGGAGAGAATTGAAGATATAAAAAGAGAAGACTTACCTTACGAGAGGGGCATGCCAGAATACACACACAAGAGATAATTTTACACACAACAGGAAGGAGAGAGAGAGGCTACACAAAGGATAATCTTGGAGACGGTTGAGCAACGAAGAGAAAACTGAAGGTTTAGAGCAGAGAATTCGTGACGGCTACGAAAATCAGAGTTTCTTCTAGTTCTTCCTTTCTTGAGTCTGTTCTATTCAATTTGAGTATTGTTATCATGACTATGTCTGAGTAGTCCTCTTTAATTCCGGTTTGCTATGTATCCCTAGACTGATTATTCTTGTACCTTTGTGATTTTCTGTAATTCATTGAATAAAGTTCTTTTCTTTACTGAATTTCCTTAATCTTCTTTAATCTGGCCAATTATTGAGATTACTATTTTGATAGCTTATAAGTGACGACTACGGCTTTCAATTGAATATAGGAAAAGAACCGGTTAGTATAGAGACGGTAATTCCTCTAAATGGCTAACTGACCATATTCTAGGTTGTTCTTAAAGCAATTAGTAAACAGTGATTTCATAATGAGAGTTAGAATTCGGTCTTTACTAATTAGAATTTGCTGAGAGGGAGACTGGAGGTAAATTACCGTCACTAGTAGAAAAAAGATTTTAAATGACGGGCTTTAAACCACGGTTGTTGATGAAACCGTTGTTTAAAGTGTATAAACCACGGTTATTTAGAGAACCGTCATTTATGTTGCTTGGCTTACTATATAAACGACGGTTTCAAAATAAACCGTCGTTTATAGTTCAACGCCTTAGAAGATAAATGACGGTTCCCGTTACAACCGTCGTATATAATCAACATAAACCACGGTTACTATTGAACCGTCGTTTAAAGTATTTCGCCAACACTTAAAAACCACGGTTTATCTACGAACCGTCGTTTATTCCCCTCGTGACATAGATTTTAAATGACGGTTTGTTTATTAACCGTCGTTTAAAGTTATTGAATTAAAAACCCAAAGGCCTCATTTCTTCTTCTTCTCCCGCTATCCCCGTCTCCCTGTGCGATTCCGACTCCCTCTCCCGTCGACGACTCCCACCCCTCGCCCTGCTCACGCCAGCTCGCTCCACCGCCGTCGCCCTGCTCACGCCAGCTCGCTCCACCGCCTCCGCCCTCGTCTTGTCGCCTCCCGAAGCCCCCTCTGAGTACTGAAGTGCCGTGCCAACGCCACCCTTCCCAGCCGCGCCAACGCCGTCGCCCTGCTCACGCCTAGCTCCACCGCCGTCGCCTGCTCACCACCGAAGGTATTTGCCAGTTGGGTTGTATATTGCATAATGAAGAAAAATTCTCCGATTGCGTCGAGAATGAATACAGGCGCGAGCATGTATTGTTTGTTCGTCATTTAAGGGTTGCAAAATTTTGGAATCATGTTCGACAGTTAGGGCTGCAAATTAGAGATGAAAATCTTGTTCGACAGTTAGGGCTGCAAATTCTCTATCGTGTTGCAAAATTTTGGAATGAATACAGACGCGAGCATGCATGTATATTGTTGTTCACCAGATAGGGATGCAATTTACTAATTCCTTAAATTATGGAAGTTCACAAATTCAAGTTTGTTTGAGCGAAAGTATGACGATATGGGTTTCATATATATATATATATATGCAATGGTTTTGATAGCAGAGAGTTGGTTTTGATAGCAGAGAGTGGTGGACTGATGTGTTAATTGTTTTTGTCTTCTTTGTTTTGGTTGTTTTGATTTTCTAGTGTCGGTTGAGATATTAATTTTCTGTCACATTATGATTATTATTGTTGTTGTTATTGCGATCGAGGGAGGGAGAGAGAGTCGTACGACGTATGTTTATGCAGGGGAAAAAAGAATGAAAACAATTCTCTATAGTTCTCTTAAATGTTTGTTTATGCAGGGGAAAATGAAATGGTTTTTGTAGTAGTCTTTCTGATGTTGCTACTATGTTTGTTTCTGCCTTAAAAAAATGTGGAGTATATAAAAATACGCAAAGGTCATGCCAAATTTTTTCCAGAATGTAATCTTATTTTAATTTTATTGAATAGGTGTTTCTACGGTTGAACAATCCCTCTTCCTTCCCATTTGTGACTTGATCATCCTTATTCATCATTAGGTTAGTTTTTTAAAAATGTTTCAATAACATGGTTTATTCAAAATATATCTGTTTGTTAATTTGTTCAATTATTCATATATTTTTCAAATTAAAACCTTGTATTCTAATTTCATTGTATTCACTACACACAGTCGGATTGTCTACTTGTCGCACTATCTGCTGCTGTCAACCTCTGCCACCGGTTTGCCTGATCAGAAACCACGGTAAATCACTTGCATTTCTGATTATAATTTTAGAAACAAATACTAATTAAATGTAATATATATGTATATATATATAATATTGTCACAAATAGACGTTATACTAAATTCTACTTGTATTCTGCAAGCATTAGAATATGTATTTGCATAGTGTGGTTGAAATGTGATGATGAGGTTGAAATGGGGTGGATGTTTCTGTCTGATAATAATTCGTATGGTTTGCTGAGAGTTAATGTTGCTGCTATGTTTGTTTCTGCCTTAAAAAAATGTGGAGTGTCTAAAAATACGCAAAGGTCATGCCAAATTTTATCCAGAATTTAAGCTATGTTCGTTTGTTTAATATGTTCAATTATTCAAGTTTTTATAAAATTAAAACCTTATTCTAATTTCATTGAATAGGTGTTATATACTACGCGCAAGAACATTTGCGCGCCTACTTCTCCTTCTTTTGTGCTGTTCGCGCTAGCTGACCATCCAGTACTCATCAGGTTGGTATTTAAAATGTTACAATTTATTTTTGTTTTTCTATTAAACAATGGAAAATCAATTCAAACATAGAATTACCTGTCTGAGATTTACCTGATAGAGGTAGTCTTAGATAGTCCCTGTTGGGACTGTCCAATGGCCTTTGATCTCACCATCTAGGTTGTGAATGAGTTAATAATATACAGTAGTTCAGTGATAATTTCAGCAGCATTACCCTAGTGTTCTTCTAGTGTACATATATATATGTGAATTGAAACGATTCATATATATATATCTACACTAGGAGAAGTGTAGGGTAATGCTGCTGAAACGCAAACACAAAACAAATTGAGCGTTGTCCTAAAACTATTCAATCTGAAGGCGAGACATGGATGGAGTGATGTCAGTTTTACAGATCTTTTACAACTGCTGAAGAATGTACTACCAAAGGACAATGTGATACCCACAACAACTTATGAGGCAAAGAAGTTAATGTGTCCGATGGGTATGGAATATAGAAAAATACATGCCTGTCCAAATGGGTGTATGTTGTATTGGAAGGAGAATGAGTTGGATGACCATTGCCCTGAATGTGGGGAATCACGCTATGTAAAAAAGGGTGACAGAAACCACATAAGCACTAAAGTGGGCTCTCCTGCGAAGGTGTTGTGGTATCTACCGATAATTCCCCGATTCAACCTTTGTTTGCAGTTCAGAAAGATGCTGAGAACCTCCGATGGCATGCTACCCATAGAAAGGATGATGGTAAATTGAGACATCCAGCCGATTCACCACAATGGAGAAACATTGACAGAATATACCCTCAATTCGGTACAGACCCAAGGAACTTAAGACTTGGTTTATGCACTGATGGGATGAACCCTTATGGCACTTTGAGCAGTATACACAGTACTTGGCCTGTTTTATTGACAATATACAATCTGCCACCATGGTTGTGTATGAAACCCAGACATATTCTCCTCTCTCTGTTGATATCGGGTCCAAAACAACCGGGAAACAAAATTGATGTGTTTTTGCAACCACTTATTGATGATTTAAAATTGTTGTGGAATGAAGGTGCGACGGTGTATGATTCATACGGTATGGAAAACTTCACGCTCCGGGCTATGTTGTTTTGTACGATCAATGATTTCCCTGCATACGGTAACCTCTCGGGATACACAATTAAAGGAGCTCTAGCGTGCCCTATATGTGGAGATAGAACTTGCAGTATACGGTTAAAACACAGTGGAAAAAATGTGTACATGGGCCATCGGAAATTCCTTCCTAAAGGGCACAAATACCGTAAGATGACAAAAGAGTTTGATGGAAAAATGGATCATGCAGTCGCTCGACCACCACTATCTGCTGCTGAGACTTACAATCAGTTGAAGAATGTTGTGAACAACTTCGGTCCACCAATTAAAGCCACTGAAAAGAGCATCTGGAAGAAAAAATCAATATTTTGGGAACTTGAATATTGGCAACATTTAGAGGTGAGACATTGCATTGATGCTATGCACGTGGAGAAAAACATTGGTGAAAGTGTATCTGCGACACTACTAAACGTGAAAGGAAAGACAAAAGACCATTTAAAGGGTAGAAAAGATCTGGTTGAATTGGGTATACGAGAAGAACTCGCGCCACAACAAAGAGGGAAAAGAACATTCTTGCCTCCCGCTTGTCATACATTATCCAAAGAAGAGAAAATAAGTTTTTGTAGTTCTCTTCGTCATATTAAAGTGCCATCCGGTTACTCATCGAACATATCAAGTTTGGTATCAATGTCTGATCTTAAATTGGTAGGGATGAAGTCTCACGACTATCATGTGCTGATGCAGCACTTACTTCCGGTTGCTCTCCGTGGAATCCTTCCAGCTGATGTCAGGAAAACTATTACAAATTTATGTGTTTTCTTCAAAGGAATTTTGTGTAAAGTGCTTGATGTGGAGACGCTGGATAAACTACAGAATGACCTTGTGATCACCATGTGTCAGTTGGAAATGTATTTTCCTCCTTCGTTTTTTGATATTATGGTGCATCTACTTGTTCATCTTGTTAGAGAGATCAAACATTGTGGTCCGTTATACCTTCGATACATGTATCCGTTTGAGAGATATATGGGTATACTGAAAAAGAAAATGAAAAACCGTCGGCGTCCAGAGGGAAGCATAATTGAAGGGACAGTAACAGAGGAAGTAGTTGACTTCTGCACTCATTACTTAGACGGTGTTGATGTTATTGGATTACCGAAAGCAAGACATGATGGCAGGCTTAAAGGGGTTGGTACCTGTGGGAAAAATTTATGCAGAGTTGATATTGATACATTGAACAAGGCACATCTGGTTGTGTTGAATCATTCTGAAGTTGTTGAACCGTATTTCGATGCACACCTAGCCTACCTCAAAACAAAAAACACCCCGATGAGTAATGCCAAATTAAAAAAAGAGCAGAATGCAACATTTGTTAAGTGGTTCAGACAGAAGGTGTTGTATGAAGATTCAAGGAGCGTGGATGAAATTATCCAATTATTGGCACTTGGTCCAAATCTCGATGTGTTGTCGTATGAAGGATATGATGTAAATGGATTTCTTTTTACACTGCACGTCAAGATTGTAAATCGACAAACCAGAACAGTGGTGTGCATCTTATCGCTTCACAAGACATTTTCACAGGAACAAGTCGTAATACACTGAAGACGAATATTATGGTGTTATTGAGGATATTTGGGTCTTGAATTACACTAGTTATGAAACTTGCGTATTTCGTTGCAAATTGGTGGACAACAAACAGGGATATCGTGAGGAGGATCATGGTATGAAGCTAGTTGATTTAACGACAGCGGCGCCTACTGATGAACCCTTTATTGTTGCATCAAAGGCAAAACAAGTATTCTACTGTCGTGATCAATCTAATCCCAGATGGTCTATTGTAATGCAGAGTAAAAGATCGATAGTTGGGATTGATAATATTGTTGATGAGGATGAATACGACTGTGAAGATGAAATAGATGTACCTATTCGGTTGCCGATGGAGGTAGATAATGTAACTAATTTTGAATATCGAAGGTCCGACCACAATGAAGGATTGTGGATTGAACGATGAAATGTTATTTTGTAAGTGTGGTTGACAATATATTATTTTAATTTTTGTCATGTTTCAATATTTGATTCAGTAGATGTTCGTATTAACCTTGTTAATTGTTGATTATTTTTCAGATTATGGATCTGACGATAGAGTCGAAGAGGACTTACTGTAGGGTTGGATGATATTGATGATGACGTCCCTACTGAAGAACCACCAGCTGCATCTACTTCGCAGCCCCCTCGGAAGGGACGTGGACGACCCGTGGGTTGAAGGAGAAGAAAGATTCTCCCATCGATTTGATCTGGGACAAGTACCTCCGACATCGTGGTGGGTCGAAGCAGAAGTTTGCTTCCTACTTGGGATGATGGTAAAATCCCATTGCTCGATTAATAAGGAATGGAAAGAAAGAAAAGGCAGACAAAGACATCATATGGCAGATGGTGCAGAAGAAGTACAAGGGCGGATGAACTTCGGACGAAGATTGAATCACTTCTAGCGACATCACTGCGACCGTTCAAGCATCGGTTGGTAGATGGCTGGATTAACAAACCGGGCTCCAAGAGGTCACCGCCGTGGGTAGTGTACGATGGTATCATCACGGAGGAGGACTGGAAGATATTCTACGACCATCGCCAGACTGAAGAGTTTAAGGTACTTTACAATTATTCTTTCTTAAGATTTAAGAATATAATTTAACATATTTTTTTTATATGTATAACTTACAAATATACAAATTTTGTAACAGTTACGTCAAGAACAAGCGAGACGTAACGGGCGAAGAATATCTACAAGCACTTCATGGGGCGAGCTGGATACACGGGGCGGTGGAGAAGTGGAAGGCGAGGGCTACTGACTAAAATGAATGCGCCGGCACTCAGTCAG
>CM041781.1:250993027-251301833 GCA_023374045.1 Limonium bicolor | reverse complement strand
AAAACCCTAAGAATAAGAAGAGCTACTATAACCGAATGAATAAGGAGAGTTATTATTATTTAAATAATTATTATTTAATAAGGAGAGTTACAAAACTAAAATCATGAAATAATGTTAACATTTAATTATAAAACTTATTTTTTTCTATTTAATATATCTATATTTCTCTTCTTGCCGTCCCCGCGTTTTATAAAATTTTAATAATTTTCGTTTTCCCGTCCCCGTACCCGTCCCCGTCCCCGTACCTGAGCAACCTAGTTGTCAGTCTGAGACTTTACAGTACTCATTTCATTTTTATCCCCCTCACCTGCAAATAGTAAAGTTGACCGTTTCTCTACTTATGTTTTTCTCGATCTGCAACGGCAGAAGCCGTCTGTCTGTCTCAGACTATTCCTATTTTTTGTTCCCTTCTTGCCTCTCGCAGCGATATGTTCGTCTCTCCCTCTCTCTTCCTTCTTTCTTCTCCCAGTCTCCTTTTAGCATATAGAAATCAGTTTTCTTTTGTTCAATCGTCCATAAGCGGAGAAAAATCACAACTCATCCATTTTTTTTTACTTTTAATGTGCCCTTATTTTTAAGATGAATTCTTGTATACCCTTACAATTTGGAGGGGGTATGATACCCTTTCTATTTAGACCAATTATATTTTGACAAGTATAAATTGGGAGTGGAGATTTAATTGTTTTATTTTAAATATTCTCCCATCTATGACTCCTATGGTTAACTCTAACTAGTAACCCAATCTCTCACATCCATCATTAAAAACAACATAAACTCTTACGTAGTTGGATGAAATTTTCTTTTCTTATTAGATTACATCTTTTGTTTCCACCATTTTTTTCTATAAGACTTAAATACTCAAACAAAAATTTATTTTCAAGCAAATGAATTCATGAATATCATTAGTAACTGAACTATCTTTCTAAAAAATTAATTTACAATAATTTAATATTTCAAACTCGTAAATAGACACATATGGGATGAATATCATTGTCCAATTATTATTAGGTTAATTTTTTGCAAAAAAAATATATTATTTCTTAATAATGTAATAATTTGTGTTATTTCGAATAAAATTATAAATTTTGTGAAACTATTTGATCAAATATACAAATCGATTTTACTATCTATTACTTATTCATTTTTATTTAACTATGTTAACATTAAAAATTTAATAGCACAAATTCTAAAATATATAATTGTAGTAACTCAAAAAATTCTAGATAAAAAGTAATAAATAACTAATATAATCTAACTTTGATGAAAAATTTGGTCTTGATGTAATGAAATGATGATTTTAAACACTATCTTGAAAAATTATTGATTTAAACAATATAAAAAGTGAATATTAGAAATGTACGTGATACTATGAAGATAACTAAATTGTAACTGCTAAAATTTATTGAAGGACAATGATATGAGATAAAAAAAAATAAAGGGTGCATTTGTAATTTTACTACATAAAAAAGTGAACTCAATATTTTATTTAATGCTCGTAATATCGCCTAAAAATCATAAGTCTTCATCTCACCTAGGCTTTCCACCTAATGAAAGAAAGATCATAGGGGATACAATTTCAAAATATAGAGTATCTTGCTTATATTAAGGTAAAGTACATTTGTTTATAAACAAAGTAAGATATGTACATGCACACCAAATTTACAGAAAATAGTTATAAAGCAAAAATGTTTGGAGAGTCAAGTACTATATGTGGATGTTGGTTAAAAAATGTGTGTAGATTTAATACTTTTTGGGTTTTGTGAGGGTCGATAATGAAAAAGTATAATAAAAAAAAACCATTAAGTGTATGTTTTTAGCTTATACCAGAACAAATTTCATTTTGTTGTAAATAAGAAAAAGAGAGATTACAGAGAGAGATTGCAAAGAGATATGAAAGAGAGGCAACTGATCTTCTTATTTTAGTATGAGTAACAAAGGCTCTATTTATAGAGAATAAGGTACATGAGAAAACTCTAAGTAAAAATATGTAAGTTACTGTTAAGAGGTAAAGTCCGTCATAAATATATTTACTTATAACACCTCCCTCATTATTGTTTTTGTTGTCAGGCCAAGTTATTATTATTGTTGGGCCTAACTTAAGGTGAAGACCTTGATATGAGTGATATGATTCACTCTCAATGTCATCGTTGTTTAAGTTTCTAAGAGTTTTACAGCATACCGCTTTATGTAATGAAATTTTATTCCTTACCATTAATTAGATGGTCAAACTCCTAAAGAAGAAGCAAGGGTGGGGTTATGGTTTAGAAAAGAAGAAGCAAGCATAAAAATGTAATAGGTAGGATTTGAACCTGAGTCTTCCCACACCTTTACAATACCCTTAACCAATTATGCCAATGTCCGAACTTGATGTTTAAATGTGAGAGATAACACTAACTCTAATCTTAATCGAGAAAAATCTACAAAAGGCTAATGTTTAAATGAATTACGGAGTAAGACGAAAGGGTGCCATGAGGTAACGAATTGTTTCCTTTGGAATACACACGAAATAATGAAATGGTACTACTATGATAATATACAAGTGAATGTCGTAAAAAAAAGAAATTGAATTAGAGATGTACAAGTGATGGTAAATAGGATGGAATAATCAAGTAATAAATAAAATGAAATAGAAGGAAGTTTAGTCGAATTAGCAACAAAACGATATATACTCGTATGGAATATAATAGTAAGAATGTACATAAAATGATGAAAATAAATCTAAAAATAATAATGATAAAGAGAAAAAAAAAGCAAGTACTAATAAAGAAAATACGAGTAAAGGTATTAGTGAAATGAATGAGACAAAATAAACTGGTAACGAAATAGCATGAACCAAAACGAAATGAATAGGCAAATAAATAAATAAGTGAATAAAACCGAGCTGACTATCATGAAATAATAAAATAAAATGGTAAAATAAGAAAATGACAAAAAGGGATAGGTTTGAAAACGAATGTTTTGAAAATTGATTTAGAAAAATTGTCATCAAATGACAGTTTCATTTTGGTACACACATGAATAAGTTTCGAAAAGAAAGACGACGACCCTCTTATTCTATTTTTTTTTTTTGATTTTCTTTATGGGGTGAGAATTTTTGGTGTCTACACTGTGACATCCCCCCCCCCCCCCAACTAAGCTTTAGCGTCCTCGCAAAGCCTCAAGTGGTCTTGGACTCAGGGACTCGAACCCCAAGTATTTTCCTCCATAAGTTGTTGATGTGGCGCCCTCACGCCCCCTTGTTGCTCTTGCCTAGCAACCATCAAAACAACTTAGCTTAATCTCAAATTAAGCACAAAGAGTATCGTCTTACCTTTGCCCATTCGCTTGGTGACATCTTATGGCCATATGCCTACCACGCCTACCACGCTTCCTCTGTGCCTACACACTCATCCCCCAAGGAAAGTGAGCACAACCTTGCCACATAGGATGGACATCAACTCCTAGAGCTTCGGCCATTCACATCCTAGTAAGCCATGGAAGTCTGCCTTCAAGGGCAAGGCCATCATCTTGGAAACTCTTCACTAGTCTCCTCACACGGCTTGGCAATCCTTTCATCTTTTAGTATCTTCAACGTCTCTTTTGTCTACCTTTGTGAATCCTAAATCACCTCATAGACAAGCATAACGTTAACCAATGCAAAATTCACAAAGTATCTAGAATTTTACCTCAACCATGCGTGCCTCTGGTGCCATGCGCCTAGCGCCAGTGAAATACCCCAAACCTAAGTATGCTAAGTAAACATCAAATTATGATGTAGTAAGGCTAGAATATCCTTAGAAAGATTGGTAGATAATTTAAACCAAGGAAAACACAAGAAAGAGTGCCTTAAGGCAATCAGGCAAAAACGTGCTCTAAGCTTGGAGAGACTTGGGTGAGTACCCAAATATCATGATAGACCTTAGTAATATTCTAATGGTCATTTTAAATCAATTAGTAAAGAAAACCAAGCTTGAAAACAGGTTAAAACACAAAATGTGCTTTAAGAAGTCTTAAAGCACATTTTTGAGAAATTGTCTTAGAATTGAGTTTTGAGTGGCTAAATGTCCATCATTACTCTTAATCAACATGTGTACTAATTAGTATCACATTAGGAAGTCTAAATCAATGGAAATCAAAAATTTCACGAATATGTGCACTAATTAGTGAATAGTGCCAAATAGTGCCCAAATTAAGCTTAAGTCAACATAAGTCAATGAGATGGTCAACTAAGACCATAAATATCTCCAAATACAAGAGGGGGGCCGGTTTTTGATGTGAGGAGTCACCATATGACTAAGCAAATAAAGGAAAAGAAGAGTAAAAGAGAGAATAGTACTATTTGCTTTATAAAAGCAAATACCTTATATTAGCCTACCTCTCTCCTCTCTTCTTCATTTCTCTTCTTCTTCCACGGTTCTTTTCTTCTTTTCCTCTGTTCCAAACCGTCCCAACCAGCTCCATACTTGCTCCCACCTTGCTTTGTCCATAACTTGCTCATTTTAGCTCCAAATCAAAAACTAAGCATAGATTTCTCTTAGTTAGACCAAGGCCTTGCTTCCTATCTTTTCAAAATTTGATAAGCCTCATTTTGGAGCCATGGGAAAATGCCATTGAAGGGGGAAAAATAAGTTTGAAGAGCTCATTAGCTTCTCCATTCTCTTAAGGTAAAGAATATGTAAGAAAAACTAGGTTTCCACCATTCTTCTCCATTACCGAAAATTTATACTCATGGGGCTTCATTTTTATGCCTTGTTCTAGCTTTTTTTCTATTCTCCAAGGGCTAGAGGATGTCCTTCTTGACTCATATCCAAGCCTACCTTAAGACTTCAAGGTAAAATATTCATTATAAGACCTTAAAACACATTTTTAACCTAGGTTTTATTCCTTGAGGTTGGTGTATTGTTTAGTACTCATATGAGTCATTGAATATTGATTAGAACATTGGCAAGGGGAATTTAAGTGGTGGCCGAGATCTATGCAAGAAGAAGGCCTAAGGAGGAGATTAAGATAAGCTTGAGAAAACAAGGTAAAATGCTTACCTAATGGTGGTTCAAGATTAAGGAATGAGTTTTAGATAAATACCAATGTGGCTTAGAGCTTACATTGTGTATTGGGTTATGTAACCTAAGGAAAAAGAACTTAAACAAGCTTATGAACTTGTGACTAAGGAGCCAATGGGAATGAGTTAGTAATATAAGTTTAAGATGATTTTAAGAACATTATGACTACTATGAGATTGATGGGTGTATTTGCAGGTTGAAAGCTTTTATATGTGGGAAATTCAGTGTTTTAAGTTTAAGTTATTTAAGGGCCTAAGAGCCATGTCATTTAAGAGCCTTAGTGCTATGCAATTTTAGATTATTGCAATATATTGAGTTGTTGTGAATGAGTTGGTTTGGGTGATGAGATATGATGAGAGAACTTGATGTGTGTGAGATGGTTTGAATGAGGAAAAATAATGTGTTTGGGCATGATAATATACTAGAGAAGCTATGGCGAAATTTGAGTAGAAAATAAGTGTTTAGGTGATGGTGGTGACTAATATGCCCTAGGGTTTACTAGGAGCATGAAAAGAAAATTGGGTGGAAATGAGTTAACTAAGGAGTTCTTGAGGTTTCGAATGACCTAGAGATGTCTAGGAGGAATTAGAGGATTGGTGAGTTTATTAAACACACCAAAATCATGATATGAGGAATGTTAAGACTTGTGCATAAGTTTTAAGGAAATGATGTATAATGCTTCGAGATGATTTAGGTATGAACTAAGAGAAGAACAATGAGAGTTCGGGAAGTTTGTGTAAGAGGTGGTGATGTTAGTGGTGAATTAGTAAGGTTTAGTTGAATGGTAATGTGAGAACTTGGGTGATGGAAGTGAAAATGGAAGGAGGATGTTGTAAGTCATCAAGGAAAATGACTAGAAACGTATAAGAGGGTATGATCATGAGAATGGTGAGTAAGTTGCATAAGAGAAGTGGAAATGTCTAAGGAGGGTGTTGCATGGTTAAGGTAAATGAAGAACAATGTCAAGGTATTAAGATAATGGAAAGAAATGTATAAGCAAGCAAGCTTAAGAGTTTAGGAATGATGAGTAACAAATGGGAAAGAGAGGAATCTGTGCATGGTTATGTAAGATGACTTGAGGAAGTTTTGGTAAATGAACTGAAGATGGAAAATAATGTTTATGAAGTGCCCAAACTGTTAAGGAGGGAACACTTGGGTTGGTTGAAGTTTTGGTAAAGATACAAGTTGGTAATGTAAGGAAGTATATGGTAAGTGTTAGGAGTGTTTGTAAGAATTGAGCAAATGTTTGAGAAGATCTTTGGAAGTTGTTTTAATGAGTTTGGTGAAGGTTATAAGGTGTGTTTTTGATGTGCCAAATGATGTTAGAATACATTAGGAGGCTTGGGGAAAAATTTGGAGAAAGTTTGACAATGTATGGGAAGTTTCTGCAGCCGACCTACCCAGGGGACCGACCCCAGTCTGGGTCGGTCGGGCTGAAACTGTGAAGTTGGATGTTCTCTGCACCCGACCTACCCAGGGGGGTCGGTCGGTGGGTCGGTCGGACCATAAAAAAAAAAAAAAAAAAAAAGAAGAAAGAAACCCTAAGAGAGTTTAGTGGTATTAATGGTACCCCATTAAGGGGGCAATGATGATTAGAGGTATAAAGACCTAAGGGATTAAGTTAAGAATTAATTTAAAAGTTTAAGATTAATTTGTAAGATTAAGTCGTAAGACTTAAGAGGTGTTAGGTTGGAATCATTAAGGTTAAGTAAGTTAAGTAAGATAAGTAAGTTGAATTGAGTTAAGTGATTAACAACCTGAAACTGAATGAATGTTTTAGGACTTGAAATTGGACTCCGGAAGAGATTAGCAACTGAACGGCCAACGGTGAACGGTACAGTTCTCTTGTGACCTGCTTGCTAACGAGGTGTCCCTCGGCTGTGGTGCTATGTGTTTTGTGTGCTCACTAACAAGATAAGCATGCAACCGGAACATATTATATATTTGTATTGTTGTGTGATGTTTGAAAACTAACACAGCATACCGTGAGAACTTACTAACCAATGCTTAGTAAGGAATTGAGTGAGACTAAGGAACGCCCCCTAATGAGGGACGATATGAACCGAAAGAGGTTAACCAACAAACAGGGTCTTGAGATGACTACTAACTGGAACTTGAGTGAGGAACCCGGGACCGATCTCCGGTCATGCATGCTAAGAAAAGGGGGTCGTTATCTATAGTAGATTCGACCTCCGATTAAGGACTTGTCTTCGGACTTGTTGCCTAGGGCCGGTTGCCGGCTCAGCTACGCTGGACTCCCGTCCAGAGTAGGTGGCATTAAGATGGTGCGGTGGGATCACCTAAATCCCAGGTTCGAATTAGATACGGCCAATCCCTTCCAGAAAGGTTTGTATATTGAGATTAAGATTGAGATTAAGATTAAGATTAAGGTACGATTAAGTTAAGCTACAATCATTCCTTTTTAATGATTTGTATTATTAAGATTAAGACTAAGGTAAAATTAAGTTAAGTTACAATCATTCCTTTTTAAAGGATGATTTGTATTATTAAGATTAAGATTAAGGTGAGGTTAAGATAAGTTGCAACCATTCCTTTTTAAAGGATGGTTTGTAATATTAAGATTAAGATAAGCTACATCCACTCCTGATTAAAGGATGGTTGTTTCTAAGATTAAGATATAATCAGATTGAGGTAAGATAAGGATGGACTAAGATTAAGAGAGAACATTACTTAAGGAGTTAAATAACTAACTCTCTAATTAAGGGAACGCATTTAAGTCGTTCATTGTGTGTGAACTTTGATTGTTCATATCTGAGTTGTTGTTTACTGCACTTTCTATTATGTTGTGCATCTATCAACCTTCATAGTCTATCGTATGTAGCGTCGTCCACGCTTGGCTGGGGGCCATGAGAGGATCGTACCAGCATTCGTGCTGACCCCCTTTGGGGGCTGTTTTTACTACACACAGGTACATCAGGAAGCGATCGTCGCAAGAGTAAGAAGAGGATACAGCGGTTAAGGTTTAGTGTGGCCCACGAGTTGTGCATGTACACTCGTATGGCAACTGAGTTAGTAAGATGTATAGGATATGAGGGGGTTGTAAGAAGGTTATGTAAATGGTTAAGGTTGTTAGACTAATGTTCGGTATATTCTGTAGTCAGACCGTGGCAAGGTCCTGGATTGTAAAGAATTCCGCTGTGACATGTTTATATATATACTGTTAAGTTGCGAGACCACATTTGGATTGAGTTGGGGTGTTACAGCCAGTCACCACTCCATGCCTTGTGCCCGCGGCACCTCGCATTTGGCCACACCTCGGTCTAGCACTCCTTGCATTCCCGTGTCAAGACCCTTGTCAAGCCTTTGTCAAGCCTTTGTCAATGCACCTTCACGCCTCAAACGTCATGGCTATTGACACCCTTGCACGCCTCGCGCGCCTTGACCTTGTCTTCGACCGAATGCAACCCTTAGTGCCTTGGCTCCACTTCTTGGAACCCCTTTGATCCGCTTCCTTGGGCTTCACCATTCACGGGATCCATGACTACTCGCTAGTCATGATCATGGTGACCACCTCTCTAATTCCAACTTCATGTCCCATAGACACAACCATATAGAATTAGAACGACTAGACCATACCTTGCTCCTTCCATCACACCTTGCCATGCCTCCTTGCCTCATGATCTTGCTCCTTGTTTCTCACCTTTGGTTACATAGTTAGGCTCCCCAACTGTCCTTGGGTTACCTCCTAACTCCTTTCCTCAAACCCACCAAAATCATGGTTTTGCAAACCATACAATAATGATATTACAAGCGTTAATGAATCTTTCCTTTTTACAAGCTTAGAGGAGACCATCTCCTCATCTTACTCCCATGCTCCCATTGTATTAATTAGGGCACCCGCTTCCCTCACTCACCATGAGTGCATAATACAAACACATGCGAAGTAAAACAAAAGGAAAACTACTTTATTCATTAAATGGGGAAAACCAGTTTACATGTCGCGATCGACCATCAATCCAACAATGAAACAAACCAAAATAAAACCAAATTAAATGAGAAACAACTTCTTAAATCAAACATCAAGAAGACAGGGGACCATCCCCGAACTCTGAGGCACCAAATAAGGAAGAGAAGGCGGCTCTATCTTCACCTTCTTCAATGGCTGCCCTACTTCCTTCTGAGGAGTAGGAGCTGGTGTAGGACTAGGAGCAGCATTCCAAGGATAATCAAGGGAAGGATCAACTCCTTTAATCTATCTAGTCTCTCTGTCGGCATAAACCCTCATGCCCTTCTTGTGGAGGCTAACTTCGGCTTCTGAATCGAGTAAGAATGGCGCCCCCAAGATCATTGGATTAGTGGTCCTGCTCACCAAGTTGAACTCTTGCGTGTGCGACCACTCCCCAAGCTGGATAAAAACTATGGTAACACCAAGAATTTCCTCCCTTCCATTCCAACCAACTATCACTGCTCATCCGCTGATCTTGCTTATAGGCAGCCCAAGCATCTTGGCTAGGTGATGGCTCATAAGATTTATCTCTGCTCCCGTATCAACAAGAGCCAAAAATGCAGCCCGCTTATCCACCATAACCTCAACATACAGCAGCCTACTTCCAGGAGCATTAGGAGCAAAATCAATATGTCCACACCAATGGAAATCCCGGACCACTTCCTTACCCTTAGCTGCATACTTAGGGCAATCTCTGATCAAGTGTCCCTTTCCTCTACATGCGAAACATCTACTCCTATCTTCCAATCTCTTAGCCTTTCTGTTAGTTCCATCATCCACAAGGTTATAAGGGGGTAAGTCTTCTCCTGAAGACCACTCACTGAGATCCACCTTGGTCTCACCCTTAGACATCTTAACCAAGAATTCTTTGTACACCTCGTCGAACCCAACTACATCAGAAAGAGCTTCACCATGCCCTATCTTAGGACCATCTGTCCTTTTCGGCCTTACAACAATTTCAGGCTTAGTTTTGGGTCGAGATTGTACTTGATCATGCGCATCATCCGCTGATGAACCATGACTGCTACGAGAGAATCCACCTCCAATTCTGCCCCTCTTTGCACACGACCGGTTCCTTGCTTCCTCTCGGTCACCTCCTCACTTGGCAACAATCAAAGGTCTCACCTTTATTGCTCCATCATTAACCCTGGTCACTTCTTGCCATGGTGCGCTATGGAAAACACCTCCACGCTTCTTGTGGTGGCTTCTCCTCTTGGTGACTCCATCATGCGCTTTGGGCCTGAAACCCTTGGCTTTGACTCGAGCCTCTTCTCCCTTCAACTTGTTAGAATCATAAAGCTTTGGAGAAGAAGATGTATGAGGAGAACCGAAGCAAACCTGACCTGCAGCTTTGAAGGACTCACTTGCGCTTTCTGCCTGCGCTTTGCCAACCCCATAACCAGCCGAGTCTTGATCTAGTTCTTCCACCTTGACCACTCTCTCTAAGGGAGGTTTACTGTCCCTTAGACTGGTCTCATGCTCGTCATCCGTCTCACCATCAGAAGAGGAAGTTGGAGGCGTCAAGGTTGCACCTTTTTGCATGCGCTTGGCCCTCTCTTCTTCTAGCCACTTCTTCCAACGCAAATTCCTCAAGTGACCACCACAACAGCTTGCTGGTCTCATCTTTGAGTTGTTGTTGAAGGAAAGGTCGAGACGTTGAAGGAGAAACGCAATGTAGAAGGAAGAACACAAGTGATCAAAATCGCACCTTTATGGCTGTTGTTGACGGCACTGGTTGTCTGGTGTCTTCCAAGACTGAATCTTGGCACAACTTGTTGCACTTGGGAAGAACGCAGCTCTGATACCACGTTTGTCACACGACAAAATATTCGCTATGACCGGCTCAACTTACGCCCAAGTTGATCAGCCTCAACTCCCCTTGATCCTGTTCTAGCCAAGCCAACACCTTTGTGCACACCGTCGCTTGCAAAACTTACACTTTGCGCCTTTGGACAAGAAGAGGAAGTTGAATGCAAAACCTCCCACAACTTGACTTGCTAACCTTCGAACCCGTGTACCTCTTCAACCACCAGAATCCCGTTGGTAGGTTTAGAGCAGGACAACACGGTGAATTTAACGATGGTTTCCTTTGGCACTCCTACCACTTGTCAATCCGAGAACAACGAGGGAAGAAGGGAACTCTACTTTGTTGCTCTCCGGACTCTAGCAAAGGTTGAGTCTTTAGCCTTTAACAATCGAACTCTTTTTTGGGATTAAGATTAGAACTCCAAGCTCTTTCCTTTCTCTCTTGCGGTTTTGATTTAGAAGCAAAGGTCCAACCTTTCTTCTCGAATCCTCTCTCTTTGTTGCGTGAGTATAGTGTGGAGGTTGTATGGATAACAATGGATTCTCTCTAGCTTTCAAACTCGGTTTGTGTTCTGATTTTAAGAGCATTCTCGCCTTGTATTTATAAGGGAGGAAGTGAACTTAGAATCTTAACAACCTTACTAGATAAGCGGCTTGTTTATCTTTAAGATAAATAGCTTTTATCTATTTGTTAGCTAAAATTGTGGCGCCCTCCTCCAAGGAGTATCACAACCGAATCCATAACCTCCTTCCTATAATTGTGCCGCCTCCCTTTGTATTTAAATACAATAAGTCAGCCCACAATTATCTCACCAACAAGATAGAGATATTAACCGCAAAGATAAATAAATAATCAAGTTAGTTAGAAATCACCCTTAACTATTTGCGCAAGGGAAGGAGAGAATATCTCAACCATCTCCTTTTTATTTATCTTTCCCACATAATAAATCTAACCAGCTTTTATCTTTTAATTGGCCGATTTTATTTAGAAGTTAGGAGTGTCTAGATTCACTCCAACAACTTCCTAAATTTGTGGAGAGGCCTCTAACCCCTTTGCACAAAAATCGCAACCACTTTAACAAGATAACCAGCAGCTAGAATTATTCCCACAATGTTCGAATTAGACTTATAACCACTTAGGTAAAAGTTTTAAGGCAACTCCAAAGTTTACCGCAGTAAATATTCACATGCGATAACAACCCTAGTAAAAATCCAATTTTTACTGAAGCCCTTAACCATTCTTGCAACCGCCAATATATTTAGCTAAGAACATTCCAGAAGACGTGGAGATATTCGGGGAGAAGATCTCAACCGAATGGAGCACAAAAATAGCAACCGAATCTCAGTTTCCCAGACTTTCGGCCAAACCCTAGAAATTAGGGCTTCTCGGGTGACACGGCGCCTAGCGCGCGCCCGTGCTCCGTGTGCCTCATTGCTGCCTTGGCGCCCAGCACACGCAGCGAGTCCTCGTGCGCCCAAGCACACCTTAGCGCCCAGCGCTCGTGTCTTGGCAACGCGTGCTCATGCCTTGTCTCGATGTCACGACGCTCCTGCCCAAGCGTGCCCTTAGCGCCTAGCGCTCGCACCTTGGCATCGCCCGCACATCTTGACACACCCGTAAGCAAGCTCATGGCCCATGTCTAGACTTGGCCTGGCATCACCCAGCACCCCTATACATGTCCTTAGCCTTGTCACCGTGTCTTGGCCCCTTGTCACTTGACGTTGCCCTGTGCACCTAGTCACAGCTAACGCCCGTGCCCAGCACTGCAGCGTCCGTGTCTTAGGATGTCGTGCTTGTCAAAGTTAACTTGGCCCCGCTGTAAGCTTGTCTTAACCCAATCAAGACTAAGCCACAAAAACACTTTGGGTTGGATGACAACTTTGCTTGTGCATCTCCTTTGCTTGTTCTTTGCTCATGACACCTAGTGTCAACTTGGCTTTGCATGTGACTTGCATGATCCCTCATGGACCAACCACCACTAGTCAAACCCCAGTCACAAAGACCGGTCACACCCACTTGTATTCAAGGTGAGCCTAGCTCATGCCAAGTAACTGAGCCTCAAACTCATTACTTGCATAACCTCGTCAGGTTACCTCAGCGTTTTGACCAAGTGCCAGGGCCTCGAACCCATCACTTGTCTCCCGCGTGTCATGGCCAGCTCTCAGCGACGCAGCCCGCATCTTGATGTACGTAGCTCCAAGACACCCACATGCTAACTCGGCAAACCCCGCTCCCAAGTCCTCCGTTGCATTGAGTAAGACTTGGCGACCTCCACAACATGAGTTCCTTATGGTCAGTTGGGTGCAGGGCTAGGCATCGCCCCTAGGATTAAGAACTGTGACAATACCCCTGTCGTAGTGGTTCACCATGCACGATGTATGTAGGAGATGAGGGAAACAATTTACCCCACGCCACCATAATATCCTCACCTCCCATCGGCATGAATAACGTGCATTCAATGGGTTCCTGAACATTAATTAAGAAGGGTTAAACGAACACAATCGAAGTAAATAGACGATAATAAATAATTTATTTTCTAAGTTAATGTGTCTAACCTTAATAGATGCATATGGATATGGATCTATCGACTGCACACTACTCTGCCGTACTGGTGTGCCCTCCTCCTCACCAGCTGATGGTGCAGGGGCTGGTCTAGTCACCTCCTGACTGCTGCACATCTGTGAGCGTATTTTGGACATCTCCTCTGTGACCAACTGATGAAGATTCTGTTTAAGTCTGCTCAGTATCAGCAGTTATCTTCAAATGTTCCTCATAGCTGATCATCTTTCCTTGCGAGCCTTTCCTAGACCCCAGATCGCCAAAAGATTGATAGATACCAACTTGTCCACCAAAACCAATAGCGCGACCAGGATGATCCACCTTTCTAAGAGTGCGAGAAAGGGGATCATAATGTCTGTTCGGAGTCTAAGAACCCTCAGTAACTTGAGAGTTTAACTCTTCCTATAAAACACAAAAATAACATAATTCATTAATCTACAGTTACACAAACAAATATTAAACTTATGTACCGAAATTAGATACTCACCATTTGATTTATAATAGCTCTCGTGGCATCATCGTACTGAGGATTTTCCGGCATCGAGTTTTTTGGCACTCGACTCAACTTCCGGACCTTCATCCTCCTGTCGCTAGGAGTCACATCCGTTGGAAGCAAGCCCTTTTGCTCCCACTCTGGTACGCGCTCGGCAATACCTTTACCACCTAAGTGATGTGGGTATAGATTTTTCTTCGCATTTGCCTGCTGTTTTGCACGAACAACCTACAAATACATATATAACGTGTAAGATACAAATAAGCAAATAAAACCGCCGAAATGTATAAAAGACAGCGTTGAATATTAGTTCTACCTGGTACTCCGGCGTGTGATGATACTCCATAAACCGCATCCACTGCTCCTCAGTGATGCCCTCGTACACCTCCCAGGGTGGCAGTTCATCGACTCCTTTTGCATCATCCAATTCAGGGTCTTGATACGCCGCACCATGAATACTTGTCACTGAGCCAATTCCTATGGTCGCGGAACTGTCACCCCATTTTTTTAAGGACATCTTCCTTAAGAGAAGGATCAATGCAGAAACGAGCCTACATAAACAATTAGTTAGTCATTTAGTAACACAAGTAACGAGAAACTCTAAAATCATATAACATATTATCAAAAAATAACATACCTGTAGACGCTCGAACATAGTGTCCTTCAATGATTTTGGCACTTGCTTCCAGTTGTGATTTATGTCGCAGTAACTCTTGACCAGGTGGCTAGCATATGCAATATAATCCTTCTTCCAGTTACCGTATGGCTGGTTGAACTCATTGAACTGCACATGCTTCGTGGGGGGGGGGGGTGTTTATTAGCCTTTAGTGCACGTGGCACCTCTCTTCTTCACTTTCTATCTGGAGGAGGAGGCAGCTGCTGGCTCTGTCACCTGCTGTGATGGACAAGCCTCATCCTCCAGTGGTTAAGTTGTCTTCCCCTTCTTTCCTCCTCGTGTGACCCGTTTTGCTGGTCTCTTCTGATGAGGCTCAGCTTCTCCAATGGGCTGGTCCATAGGGTGATTAGCCACTGCTGTAAAGATAACTTAGTCAAATTAATTGGATGAATTTATAATGTAAAGACAAATGTTGAACAAGTCAAGGAAAATAGTTAACATAACATTACCATAAACCAATAAATAATCGAACGTAAAACAAATGTACAACTACTAGCACTAGCTACCTGACATAAATACTTCTATGATTTGGTGTTATCAACCCAAACACCCTCGTCATGGTCTGATCGTGCATAAATCAAGTCGTTTTGGGTATCATCATTTAAATCCCGCAACCCCGTAGGAAACAATGTTGTTCCTTCAATCGTCTAATTCTTATCATCATCCTCATTTTCATTTTCAATCAGAACCGATCTTCTACCTGGAAGAACAACAGACCATCTAGAGTCTTTTGGATCCTGAACATACCACACTTGGTCACAATCTTTTCCCATACAAATTGATCATCCTCAAAACTGGCACGTGTGAGATCAAGCAAGGTAAGCCCTCCATCGTTTTGGATTCCATGTCGGTTGTCCACCCATTTGCAGCGGAACACTAAAAACGAATCAATATGGTAGTCTAGCTCTCAAATGTCCTCGATAACACTATAATACCAACTAGAGCTCCTCACTGGTTGAGAACGGTTACCGATGTGGTACTCATTGAATGCCGCTTCTATTTTTACTCCACTGTTCTGGTTTATTGGTTTAGCATCTTGGCGTGCAGTGTAATAAGTATACTCACTAATGTCATACCCTTTAAATGATATAATATTAGGTTCAGGTCCTATTGCTAAACATCTGATTTCTTCACTGACAACTTCTGAATTTGATGACGCTTTTTCAAAGACATAATCTTTGAAACATTGGACAAACATTCGGTTTTGCTCTTTCGTAAGCCAAAGGTGGTTTCTGGTAGGATTTTTTTGTCTTAACTCATTCATATAAGTATCAAAGAAGGGTTCAACAGCCTCAAGGTGTTGTAACACAAACAGATGTGCTTGATGAATCAGTTGACGTGGTACTTGCACAATTTTTCTTCCAATGACACCTTTGCCTTTATATCTGCCGTAATGTCTTGGTTTTGGGATACCGATTGATTCTGCTTCATTCAAATAATCAGTCACAAATTCTGCGACTTCCTCAGTTACCGTTGATTCAATTATGCTCCCTTCTGGTCGATATTTATTCCTCATTCTACCCTTTAGAATACCCATGTATCGTTCAAAAGGGTACATGTAGCGTAAGTAGACCGGACCACAATATTGGATCTCTCGAACAATGTGGACTATCAAGTGCACCATTATGTCAAAGAAAAATGGTGGGAAATACATCTCCAGTTGACATAATGTGACCACAATTTCACGTTGTAAATCATCGAGAGAGTTTACATCAATTACCTTGCAGCAGACAACGTTGAAGAAGAAACACAATGTGGTTAACGCATTTCTGACATCATTTGGCAATATCCCTCAGATTGCTGCTGGAAGAAGATGTAACATTTATACATGATAATCGTGAGATTTCATGTCTAACAGTTTCAAATCCTTAATCGATACAATGTTCTTCCAGTTTGAAGAATATCCAGACGATACTTTTACCGAGTGTAGACATTTGCAGAAGCTGATCTTCTCATTCTTTGAAAGTGTGTAGCATGCAGGAGGTAGGTATATTCGTCTCTCACTCTCCTGTGGGTGTAAATCTTTTCTTATACCCATGGCTTGCATGTATTTTCTCACTTTAAATCCGTCTTTCGTTTTGTCGGGTATGTTGAGCAAAGTTCCACTCACTGTCTCACCAACGTTCTTTACGATGTGCATGATATCCAAACAGTGTCTGACAGGCAGATGACGCCAATACGGTAGATCCCAGAAGATAGAGCATTTTTTCCAAATGTTCTTTACCAATTTCGATGTGTTTCCAAAGACGTTCACAATGTCCTTAACCTTTGCATACACTTCCTCAGAGGTCAAAGGTATACAGGCCACACAAGTCACGGCCTCACCATTGAATAATTTCTTCTTCTTACGATAAGGGTGATCTTCAGGTAGAAAATATCGATGACACATGTAAACATTCTTACCACAATTTTGTAAACGGTCGGAACATGTATCATCCTCGCACATCGGACATGCAAATGTTCCTTTCACCACTACTAGAAAAACATAAAATAGTGACGAAAATTACCGACTACCATTAGCGGTCGGTAATTACCTACGAATTACCGACCACATACCGACCAAAAATTAACCTACATCCTTGGAAAAGAATTAACAACCATTTACCGACCAATTTCCGACCAACATTTTACCGACGACCAATTTCATCGGTAACAGTTGTCGGTAAATTTGCGGGAGCATTGGCGCCAGAAACATGAAAAATACCGACGGATTACCGACCAATATAATGGTCGGTAATGTAAATTATTTTACCGTCGACTCTTAGTGGTCGGTATTTCCAATTACAGAACGTGGTGTTTTATATTCTTATATTACCGACGGATTACCGACCAAAATAACAGTCGGTAATGTAAATTATTTTACCGACTTCCCAGTGGTCGGTATTTCCACTAACAAAACACGGTGCTTTATGTTCTTATATTACCGACAGATTACCGACCAAAATAACAGTTGGTTATGTAAATTAATTTACCGACGGCTGCTAGTGGTCGGTATTTCCACTAACAAAATGTAGTGTTTTTGTTCTTATATTACCGACGGATTACCGACCAAAATTGATATAAAAATAAATATGGATATGAATACGTATACGAATATAATATAAATAATTATACATATTATTTATATTTTAGATACTATAAAATTCACCAATATTAATATATATGACTAATATATTTAGAAAAAATGTTAATATTATTATATATATTTATATTATTTTATATATAATGATATAATTTAAATAAGATTTAACAAATATATAATATTTTAATATTTTATTTATGATTTAAATACTAAAAAAATTTACATACATTATTTGTAAATTTAAATAAATATAAATATATTTATATGTGACAAAATGCAACGTTTAATGACCTCATATTACCGACGACTGGTGTGTGGTCGGTATTTTCCTAACCAAAAGGCGATGTTTAATTTTCTAAACGCCTTAATCTATTATTTCCCTCTTCTTTCTCAATCTTCCCTGATAATCTGAAAACTAAATTCTTCATAGCTTCAGCTTCATATTTTTATTTTTGCTCTACACCGGTGGCTCTCCCTCCAGCGTGCTGCCAAGGATGCTCCCAACAAACGTTTGAAGTCGTGACCTAGAGTGGTGCTGTCTATTGTCTCCTGGTTGTAGTCGCGGTCGCCTGGTGGTCGTCGCCTGGTGGTAGCTGCTGTTGGCTAACCAAGCACAGGTTAGTTCATTAGGAGAAATCACCAACTGTGATGCTCTGTATAATTCAAGAGCATCCCTTATATCCTTCAAATTCCCACCAAATCGATTGTAGAATGAGCCTGTTGGTTTGCGAAACAGCTCCAACAAATCTGAAGAGACATTATATCATGACCCCGTAATATTCTGAATGCCATTGCACATGTAGTAACGTCATCAAATATCTCTTCATCCCTTTGAGTCTATTGCCGGAATGCTTCATCCCAAATTCCAAATTCTAGTATTTAGGGTTTGAACTCCATTATTGCATTTCAGTCGTCGCTTGGTTTCTAATTCTGCCGCGACCTAGTGTGTGTTTTTGAATTGCTTTTGCTGTTAGTTTCTAATTATGTTTCTAATCCTATTAGTTTCTATTTCTGTTTGTTTCTAATTCTCTAATTTTGTTGCCGATTTAGGTATGAACTCCTTCATCAAATTGCTTTGGCTGGAAACGGAATAAGGAAACCGACAAATGTGTGTATTTGATTGTGAATTAGTATAACCGTGTGAAGCTTATATTTGGTGCTATGTGATTTTCCTTGCTAAATTAATCAGTCCTCACATTATTATATGTCGACTCATCACCCTTCACAAACATACTAGTTGTGAACAATTATTCATTAACGTCCCTCATAATAGTTTTGCGGATACTGCAAATAGCTTTTGTTATTGAGATTTTTATAGTGTTAATTATGTCAATGTTGTCCAGAGAACCAAGTGATAAAGACGGATCAGGGGAACGTATTGATTAGATCCCTTACACTGAAGAAACAAAAAGAGTGAAGGAAAAGTTGCTGTATCAGCTGCAGGTCGTGAAAGAGGTATGTGATCCTGGCTTGCTATGTATTGTTTTGTTTGAGATTGATCTGACTATATACTCAACTGTAAACATGTGTTTTCTATTGCAATATTTTTGCTTCTGCTGACATCCTCTCATTAGACTCATTGCTGCTGCCAAATTGAAGGAAAAAAAGATGAAATAGGCCTATATAATTCGGAATGTGCTCCATGACATATTTATGTTTTTTTATAGATGTTGACTATAATGATTAGACGAGATGGATCATAAAGCATGAGAAAAGAGATCAAGTTTCCGCTTAATGTATATGTCTTGAATGTAATTTTAGTACAATAATATATCTACCTACTGATTGTCTAATAGAATCACTATCGGTGTCATTCATTGCATGACTGCAAACTGAAGAATGAATTCTTACAATAGCTGAATACTTTGCTCTTTGATAAAGAGTGTCAAAAACGACCACCCTTTCTTAGCCTGAGCCATGCATAAGCGGCTACAGCAGCACCTCCAAGGTGGGCGGAACCTGAAACATTAGGATCTCCCTCAATTATTCTGTGTATATCATTGCCAACTAGAAAGATTCCAAACAAAATGGCTGACATATTTATGTAAATAATAACATCTAGTATGATATCTAACCACTTTGGTGTTTGCATCACAATTATATGGAAGTTGCAAAAAGGTGTACGTTAAATTATATGTATGACCAAGGGTGGAGTCTGCTTATTTTATTCCTTCTGTTTCTATCCTTTTTAAGTGTGTATGTATTGTGTCATCTTCTACTTGTTATTTTGCCTCTGTTTATATGCTATTATGGTGAGATTTTGACCTGAATTTTTTTTTTAGTTTTTTAACCTTGAATATTTTGCTGATTAATCTCTAAGACAACGGGCAATGATTAGGTCGATTTTACTATTGTCAACAAAGCTGTTGTAGCAGCTTATCAACTATGGTGATGCTCATTTAGACTTAGCAATTGTGCTTCTATTTATGAATCGATAGAGCATATTTTAATCTACTTTTATTTGGCTCTTTTTCTACCTCAAATCACTTCTGATATGAGCAGAGAAATATGGTGCAAAATAAACCTTTAAACTGATGTTGATATAACAATACAATTTCAGCAGTTTAAGTCTTTAAATAACGCTATTTCTGAATCTGTTTGTTTCTGCTGCTTTGGTCATTTTAGCCTAAATTTTTGGCCTAAATCTATTTGTTGCTGCATCTATTTGCTACTGCATCTATTTACTGCTGCATCTATTTGTTGATGGGTTTATTTGCATCTGTTAGCTTCCGCTTCTATTTACTCTAAATAATGCTATTTCTACATCTTTTTGTGCTGCAACTTGTGCATATTTTTCAGCATCTTTTACATTTTGCTGATTCTCATATGTGTTATATGAAGTGTTTTAATCTGGACAACCTATGCATAAAGATCTTCGATCAACAATATGAATTCTTAGCATTCCCTTCTTTTGTTCTGCAGATTTTTACTGTTGCGCTGGGTTTTAATTTGCTTAACTCTCGTGCCTACTCCTCCTTCAGCAAATTAAGGTTCGCCCCTCACAAGCCAGTACTACTGTTGATAATTGTAATACCTTTAATCCCAAGGCTGGCCCTTAAGTGGCCTCTTGTTGATAAAACTTTAGCTGACTCAATGAACTAAATCAACCATAGATGAAATTTTAGCTGATTGATGATAAAGCTTCAAAAACCAACAAAAACTAACCATTTTCTTAATCAAAGTGCTTTATTTCGTCTCATATCATATATATACATACATGTGCTTCAGTTACATAATATAAAAATAAACTCAAACTACTATATTTAATATGATTTTTATTGTGTTTAACTTACCATTTTGATTAAACTAAGTTACCACACCCACACTCACTTTGATTTTTTTTTTTTACTTGGCTAACACTAGTGGTAGAGATATGAGTTTAGATAGAGGATGGATGTACGAGATGGTAAGGTGGCGACATGGTAGACCAACACAAGAATGGTTGGAGAAGGTTTCTGAGTTTGTTGATTCTGCATTGGCACATCCTGAATGCGTGAGGGATGGTAATAAAATTAAGTGCCCATGCCCTGCGAGTAAGTGTATGAACACCCGCTTCTATGATGACGATGTAGTCAAAGTGCATTTGGCGAAACAAGGGTTTATGTATGGGTACTTTGTGTGGAACTTTCATGGTGAGGATACACAAAATTATGAACCTGTTCGCTCCTCTCAACATGTTGACGAACCCAGCTCGGATGAAGTGAACAACATGGAGAGATTAGTATTTGATGCCATCCAACCAAATATAGGGAATATGGATGATAATGTGGACTTTATGGTTGACAACAATGATGATGTCGAGGAGTCTCCTAACCCTGATGCTAGAAAATTTTTTGAGTTAATGGAAGCTGCAAAGAAAAAGCTCTTGAATGGAAAACTCACCCTTTTGTCGCTTACTACTGAGCTAATGTCTATTAAGACAGACCATCAAACTCCTCAAGTAGTAATAGATCGAGTATGCAAAACATATCATGATCTATGGCCAGACGAGGAGAACCCCATTCCAAAAGACTTTTATGGTGCTAAAAAACTTGTAAGTGGTCTCGGTCTTCCAGTTGAAGTCATACATAGTTGCATCAACCACTGCATGATTTACTGGAAAGACGATAAAAATCTCGATACATGCAAGTTTTGTAGTGAGCCGAGATACAAGCCTGTTAAAGATGGGTCTAAAAGAAGGAAAACTAAGGTGCCACGTGCAAAAATGCACTACTTTCCTATTACACCAAGACTTCAAAGACTTTATGCTTCTACGGCCACCGCTAAAGAAATGAGATGGCATGCTGAACATGATATAGAAAATGGGAAGATGTGTCACCCATCCGACTCCAAGGCATGGAAACATTTTGATGAATTGTATCCTGATTTTTCCCAAGATTCTCGCAATGTGCGTCTAGGTTTGAGTACTGATGGTTTCCAACCTTTTGGCACTTCAGGTCGCCCTTACTCACTGTGGCCAATTATTCTTACACCGTATAATCTTCCTCCTGGGATGTGCATGAAGGATGAGTTTTTTTTTTCTGTGTCTAGTTCCCGGACCAAAAAATCCTAAAGGAAAAATCGATGTTTATCTTCAGCCTTTGATTGCTGAGCTGCAAAGACTATGGGATGATGGGGTTGACACATATGATGTTTCAAAGAAACAAAACTTCAAAATGCGGGCTGCATTGTTATGGACAATTAGTGATTTCCCTGCTTATGCCATGTTATCCGGGTGGAGCACAGCAGGTAGACAGGCATGTCCTTACTGTATGGATGCAAGTGATGCTTTTACGCTCCGCTTCAGCAAGAAACAATCATGGTTCGATTGTCATCGATGTTTTTTGAAAGCGGGACACAAGTTTCGCAGTGACAATAAGTCTTTCAAGAAAGGTAGGAAAGTGTTTAAGAGAGCTCCTCGTGTCAAGACCGGTGAAGAAATATTGGTCGAGCTCAATCGTTTGGGTCTTAAAAAAGTTACTGAAGTTGGTCATGAGTCAATAAATGCAACCATCGGAAAGACTTGTGGGTGGAGCAAAAGAAGTATTTTATGGGATTTACCGTATTGGAGTAAGCTACTTATAAGGCATAACTTGGATGTAATGCATGTTGAAAAAAATGTGTTTGACAACATTTTCAACACAATTCTTAATGTCAAAGGAAAAACGAAGGATAATGAGAAGTCTAGGAAAGAGTTGAATGATTATTGTGATCGTCCAGAGTTAGCGTATGATCCCATAAAGAAGTCATGGCCAAAGGCATCATATGTATTGGACAGAGATTCTAAACAAATATTTTGTGATTGGGTTAAGGATGTAAAGTTCCCAGATGGATACGCCTCTAATATTGGAAATTGTGTTGACATGACTAACAGAAGGGTGTTTGGAATGAAGAGTCATGACTGTCACATCTTTATGCAAAGACTAATGCCGATAGCCTTACGTCATCTTCTTCCACCCAAAGTGTGGGAACCAATTACCGAGCTTTGTCTATATTTTAGGGAGTTGACCTCAACAACTTTGCATCAAGAAAGCCTGTATCGGATGCAGGAGAACGTTGCCTTTATTTTATGCAAACTGGAGAAGATCTTTCCACCTAGCTTTTTTGACTCCATGGAACATCTTCCTGTCCATTTGGCATACGAGGCAAGTATAGCAGGACCTGTGCAGTACAGATGGATGTACCCATTTGAGAGGTACTTGTGGAGCATATACATGAATTTCATTATGTATTTGTTACGTTTAGCAACCCAATTAAGTTGCTTATGTGTTTTGTTATTAATCATCATTGCACAAATAGGTATATGGGGAAACTGAAAAGAAAGGTGACAAATAAAAATCACGTTGAAGGATCAAAATCGTCGATCAGAGCATGCCCCGGGGGCAAGAATGTCGGTACATACATGTGGTTCTCGTTCCATGTCGGAACACATTGATGCTATGGTAACGTACTACAAACTATTAATTGTCAATATCTTAGTCATACTTTAATTCTTAATAGACGTTTAATGAAATAGTTGATAATTGATCTAATAAGTTGCAATTGACATGATGTTGTGTTGTCAACTCGTGACAACTAGATACATGTTTGTTGAATGGTTGATGTTGGCTTACAAAGTTGTTACAAGGTAACACTGGTTGAAATTGTGTTGTGTATTGTTTGATTTGATATTTTTATTCAGGTGAACTGAAACTTGTAGTGTGATATATTAAAAAACAGGGGAGACTCTGTCAAAATTTACGGAACATAGTACTTGATGTAGTGTTGTGGTGTAAACTATAAGGTTGTTTTCTTTGATTTTGAATGGTGTTTTATTATAATTGGTTATTGGTGTTATTTCTGTTGCAGACCAAAAAGAATGGTGGCAAAATGCCAACTGCTTTTGATGTGTTCAAGAAAACTCATACCAGAAAGAACGAGCAAGGAGAGCATGTATACGTGTGTAAGAAGGCAGAAGAAGTGGCTGTAAGTAACATTTATAACTAATTTGAGTTATACATATATTAAAGTTATATTATTGATTGATTTAAATTTGTCATGGTGTAGGATGAGTATCATCAAGAGATTGAAACCGAACAATCACAATGTAACAATAATCAGGAGGGTGGTGATGAGAACTCCTCTCAAGCACCAAAAAATGATCCCAATGAAGTCTTCTACAAGACTGTGAAGGGAAAGTCAAAGAAAAGGCAGAAGATATATGGGCTTGGACCATGCGCCTCGCAGTACTACTCGAATTCAGTCAGCGAAATTGGTACATCCTCTAAGACTTCTATAAGTACTCACACTAGTAACTTAGTTCGTTTGTGGGCTTTTGTGGCTAAATTTGACAACTTTTGTTTTTCTCTGGTGAACAACCGTAAGCATTTCTCATCTCAATAACCGTAAGCATTTCTCAACTTTTGTTTTTCTCACAACCGTAAGCATTTCTAAATGGATTTTATTTGCCCCTGTGGATATGGTTTTCTGGTTGTACGACCTGAAAACAAAGGAAAAAAGCGTTATGGAGAAGTGATTTATGAATGTCCCGGTTTGGTAAGTTTCCTCATGCCCCTGTGATTTCGAATAACACCATGTTTTGATTCTTTGTGAGTTTTAATATCTGTATTTCGATTATAGGACTCTTTAGTTATGAGTGTTCGCCAAATCGTGCAGAGTACTCTCCGCACAATAAAAGTCCGTAATATTGTACGATCGTGGGCACACAAGAAATTTCTGGAAAAAATAGAGCAGATGGATAAGGAACTCAGGGAAGTTAAGGAGGAGGTGGATCAGGTGTTGAAGGAGTTTGGTATGAAAGTGAAGAATTGTTTTTCTTTAACCAAAACTAGATAGAGTAGCAGGCATCTATGTCCTGATTCCCCTTAGTTTGAATCTTTCTGGGTGGGGGATCTAGGCCGCTGTCGTATCTAGTTTGAATAATGCTAGATTCTTGTCAAAGGGTTTTGAGGTTTTTTTTGTTTTGTTAGGTGCGAACATAATGTGGCCTATGCAAATCTGGTGGGAATGAAGAATTTGGTCCCATTGTATGCTTAAATTTTGTATAGATTAAGGCTGTTGAATCTTTCAATGAAAAATATGAAAAGTTTATGCCATAACTGCTTCACATTTCCAGTATCTCGGCCCTAGGAATTATATTCCAGACGTACTAAAGCTGAATCCTAAAATTTCTGCAACTTAATTTTTGAATTTTTACAAGCAAAATTTCGTTCATGATCGGACTCCCTCCATGTTTAGTTCCGGGAGTCCGATCATGAACGAAATTTTGCCTGTAAAAATTCAAAATTAAGTTGCAGAAATTTTAGGATTCAGCTTTGGTACGTCTGGAATATAACTCCTGGGGCCGAGATACTGGAAATGTGAAGCAGTTATGGCATAAACTTTTCATATTTTTCATTGAAAGATTCAACAGCCTTAAATCTATACAAAATTTAAGCATACAATCGGACCAAATTCTTCATTCCCACCAGATTTGCATAGGCCACATTATGTTCCCACCTAACAAGACAAACAAAACCTCAAAACCCTTTGACAAGAATCTAACATTATCCAAACTAGATACGACAGCGGCCTGGATCCCCCACCCAGAAAGATTCAAACTAAGGGGAATCAGGACATAGATGCCTGCTACTCTATCTAGTTTTGGTTAAAGAAAAACAATTCTTCACTTTCATACCCAACTCCTTTAACACCTGATCCACCTCCTCCTTATCTTCCCTGAGTTCCTTATCAATCTGCTCTATTGCTTCCAGAAATTTCTTGTGTGCTCGCGATCGTACAATATTACGGACTTTTATTGTGTAGAGAGTACTCTACACGATTTGGCGAACACTCATAACAGGAGAGTCCTATAACCGAAATACAGATATTAAAACTCACAAAGAATCAAAACATGGTGTATTCGAAATCACATGGGCATGAAGAGACTTACCAAACCGGGACATTCATAAATCACTTCTCCATAACGCTTTTTTCCTTTGTTTTCAGGTCGTACAACCAGAAAACCATATCCACAGGGGCAAATGAAATCCATTTAGAAATGCTTACGGTTGTGAGAAAAACAAAAGTTGAGAAATGCTTACGGTTATTGAGATGAGAAATGCTTACGGTTGTTCACTTGAGAAAAACAAAAGTTGTCAAATTTAGCCACAAAAGCCCACAAACGAACTAAATTACTAGTGTGAGTACTTATAAATAATAAAATACGGACGCGTTACTTCCGCGGGGAGAGAGATGAAGTGAGTGAGAAGACAGTAAGGCAGCAGTGGAGTATTTAGGGTTATTAAAAAAAAGTAGAGTATATAGAGTACCGGTTGTCAGTCTATGATGCACTGGTACGTCTGCTTGGAAGCGTACCCGCGTACCCAAAACGTACCGGCGTACCCAAAACGTACCGGCGTACCTAAAACGCTAAAACGGGTTGGGACGTCGCTTCATTTTTTTTTTCTTTTTTTTGAGAAAAATATCTATATGTGATCGTGCAGTAAATATGTGTGTCTAAGTAATAGGAATGAGAATATTTTTTTTATCTGATTTGTAAACTAAAACCTATTTATAAGAAGAGTTACTATTATTGAGTTACTATTATTATTTTGTAAATTGAAGTTATAATAATTAAACCCCTAAGAATAAGAAGAGTTACTATAACCGAATGAATAAGAGGAGTTATTCTTATTTAATAAGGAGAGTTATTAGTATTAAAACCCTAAGAATAAGAAGAGTTACCATAATAGAATGAATAAGGAGAGTTATTATTATTTAAACAATTATTATTTAATAAGGAAAGTTATTATTATTAAAACCCTAAGAATAAGAAGAGCCACTATAACCGAATGAATAAGGATAGTTATTATTATTTAAGCAATTACTATTATTTAATAAGAAGAGTTATTATTATTAAAACCCTAAGAATAAGAAGAGCTACTATAACCGAATGAATAAGGAGAGTTATTATTATTTAAATAATTATTATTTAATAAGGAGAGTTACAAAACTAAAATCATGAAATAATGTTAACATTTAATTATAAAACTTATTTTTTTCTATTTAATATATCTATATATTTCTCTTGCCGTCCCCGCGTTTTATAAAATTTTAATAATTTTCGTTTTCCCGTCCCCGTACCCGTGCCCGTCCCCGTCCCCGTACCTGAGCAACCTAGTTGTCAGTCTGAGACTTTACAGTACTCATTTCATTTTTATCCCCCTCACCTGCAAATAGTAAAGTTGACCGTTTCTCTACTTATGTTTTTCTCGATCTGCAACGGCAGAAGCCGTCTGTCTGTCTCAGACTATTCCTATTTTTTGTTCCCTTCTTGCCTCTCGCAGCGATATGTTCGTCTCTCCCTCTCTCTTCCTTCTTTCTTCTCCCAGTCTCCTTTTAGCATATAGAAATCAGTTTTCTTTTGTTCAATCGTCCATAAGCGGAGAAAAATCACAACTCATCCATTTTTTTTTACTTTTTAATGTGCCCTTATTTTTAAGATGAATTCTTGTATACCCTTACAATTTGGAGGGGGTATGATACCCTTTCTATTTAGACCAATTATATTTTGACAAGTATAAATTGGGAGTGGAGATTTAATTGTTTTATTTTAAATATTCTCCCATCTATGACTCCTATGGTTAACTCTAACTAGTAACCCAATCTCTCACATCCATCAATTAAAAACAACATAAACTCTTACGTAGTTGGATGAAATTTTCTTTTCTTATTAGATTACATCTTTTGTTTCCACCATTTTTTTCTATAAGACTTAAATACTCAAACAAAAATTTATTTTCAAGCAAATGAATTCATGAATATCATTAGTAACTGAACTATCTTTCTAAAAAAATTAATTTACAATAATTTAATATTTCAAACTCGTAAATAGACACATATGGGATGAATATCATTGTCCAATTATTATTAGGTTAATTTTTTGCAAAAAAAATATATTATTTCTTAATAATGTAATAATTTGTGTTATTTCGAATAAAATTATAAAATTTTGTGAAACTATTTGATCAAATATACAAATCGATTTTACTATCTATTACTTATTCATTTTTATTTAACTATGTTAACATTAAAAATTTAATAGCACAAATTCTAAAATATATAATTGTAGTAACTCAAAAAATTCTAGATAAAAAGTAATAAATAACTAATATAATCTAACTTGATGAAAAATTTGGTCTTGATGTAATGAAATGATGATTTTAAACACTATCTTGAAAAATTATTGATTTAAACAATATAAAAAGTGAATATTAGAAATGTACGTGATACTATGAAGATAACTAAATTGTAACTGCTAAAATTTATTGAAGGACAATGATATGAGATAAAAAAAAATAAAGGGTGCATTTGTAATTTTACTACATAAAAAAGTGAACTCAATATTTTATTTAATGCTCGTAATATCGCCTAAAAATCATAAGTCTTCATCTCACCTAGGCTTTCCACCTAATGAAAGAAAGATCATAGGGGATACAATTTCAAAATATAGAGTATCTTGCTTATATTAAGGTAAAGTACATTTGTTTATAAACAAAGTAAGATATGTACATGCACACCAAATTTACAGAAAATAGTTATAAAGCAAAAATGTTTGGAGAGTCAAGTACTATATGTGGATGTTGGTTAAAAAATGTGTGTAGATTTAATACTTTTTGGGTTTTGTGAGGGTCGATAATGAAAAAGTATAATAAAAAAAAACCATTAAGTGTATGTTTTTAGCTTATACCAGAACAAATTTCATTTTGTTGTAAATAAGAAAAAGAGAGATTACAGAGAGAGATTGCAAAGAGATATGAAAGAGAGGCAACTGATCTTCTTATTTTAGTATGAGTAACAAAGGCTCTATTTATAGAGAATAAGGTACATGAGAAAACTCTAAGTAAAAATATGTAAGTTACTGTTAAGAGGTAAAGTCCGTAAATATATTTACTTATAACACCTCCCTCATTATTGTTTTTGTTGTCAGGCCAAGTTATTATTATTGTTGGGCCTAACTTAAGGTGAAGACCTTGATATGAGTGATATGATTCACTCTCAATGTCATCGTTGTTTAAGTTTCTAAGAGTTTTACAGCATACCGCTTTATGTAATGAAATTTTATTCCTTACCATTAATTAGATGGTCAAACTCCTAAAGAAGAAGCAAGGGTGGGGTTATGGTTTAGAAAAGAAGAAGCAAGCATAAAAAATGTAATAGGTAGGATTTGAACCTGAGTCTTCCCACACCTTTACAATACCCTTAACCAATTATGCCAATGTCCGAACTTGATGTTTAAATGTGAGAGATAACACTAACTCTAATCTTAATCGAGAAAAATCTACAAAAGGCTAATGTTTAAATGAATTACGGAGTAAGACGAAAGGGTGCCATGAGGTAACGAATTGTTTCCTTTGGAATACACACGAAATAATGAAATGGTACTACTATGATAATATACAAGTGAATGTCGTAAAAAAAAAGAAATTGAATTAGATATGTACAAGTGATGGTAAATAGGATGGAATAATCAAGTAATAAATAAAATGAAATAGAAGGAAGTTTAGTCGAATTAGCAACAAAACGATATATACTCGTATGGAATATAATAGTAAGAATGTACATAAAATGATGAAAATAAATCTAAAAATAATAATGATAAAGAGAAAATAAAGCAAGTACTAATAAAGAAAATACGAGTAAAGGTATTAGTGAAATGAATGAGACAAAATAAACTGGTAACGAAATAGCATGAACCAAAACGAAACGAATAGGCAAATAAATAAATAAGTGAATAAAACCGAGCTGACTAACATGAAATAATAAAATAAAATGGTAAAATAAGAAAATGACAAAAAGGGATAGGTTTGAAAACGAATGTTTGAAAATTGATTTAGAAAAATTGTCATCAAATGACAGTTTCATTTTGGTACACACATGAATAAGTTTCGAAAAGAAAGACGACGACCCTCTTATTCTATTTTTTTTTTTGGGATTTTCTTTATGGGGTGAGAATTTTTGGTGTCTACACTGTGACATCCCCCCCCCCCCAACTAAGCTTTAGCGTCCTCGCAAAGCCTCAAGTGGTCTTGGACTCAGGGACTCGAACCCCAAGTATTTTCCTCCATAAGTTGTTGATGTGGCGCCCTCACGCCCCCTTGTTGCTCTTGCCTAGCAACCATCAAAACAACTTAGCTTAATCTCAAATTAAGCACAAAGAGTATCGTCTTACCTTTGCCCATTCGCTTGGTGACATCTTATGGCCATATGCCTACCACGCTTCCTCTGTGCCTACACACTCATCCCCCAAGGAAAGTGAGCACAACCTTGCCACATAGGATGGACATCAACTCCTAGAGCTTCGGCCATTCACATCCTAGTAAGCCATGGAAGTCTGCCTTCAAGGGCAAGGCCATCATCTTGGAAACTCTTCACTAGTCTCCTCACACGGCTTGGCAATCCTTTCATCTTTTAGTATCTTCAACGTCTCTTTTGTCTACCTTTGTGAATCCTAAATCACCTCATAGACAAGCATAACGTTAACCAATGCAAAATTCACAAAGTATCTAGAATTTTACCTCAACCATGCGTGCCTCTGGTGCCATGCGCCTAGCGCCAGTCACCACTCCATGCCTTGTGCCCGCGGCACCTCGCATTTGGCCACACCTCGGTCTAGCACTCCTTGCATTCCCGTGTCAAGACCCTTGTCAAGCCTTTGTCAAGCCTTTGTCAATGCACCTTCACGCCTCAAACGTCATGGCTATTGACACCCTTGCACGCCTCGCGCGCCTTGACCTTGTCTTCGACCGAATGCAACCCTTAGTGCCTTGGCTCCACTTCTTGGAACCCCTTTGATCCGCTTCCTTGGGCTTCACCACTCACGGGATCCATGACTACTCGCTAGTCATGATCATGGTGACCACCTCTCTAATTCCAACTTCATGTCCCATAGACACAACCATATAGAATTAGAACGACTAGACCATACCTTGCTCCTTCCATCACACCTTGCCATGCCTCCTTGCCTCATGATCTTGCTCCTTGTTTCTCACCTTTGGTTACATAGTTAGGCTCCCCAACTGTCCTTGGGTTACCTCCTAACTCCTTTCCTCAAACCACCAAAATCATGGTTTTGCAAACCATACAATAATGATATTACAAGCGTTAATGAATCTTTCCTTTTTACAAGCTTAGAGGAGACCATCTCCTCATCTTACTCCCATGCTCCCATTGTATTAATTAGGGCACCCGCTTCCCTCACTCACCATGAGTGCATAATACAAACACATGCGAAGTAAAACAAAAGGAAAACTACTTTATTCATTAAATGGGGAAAACCAGTTTACATTGTCGCGATCGACCATCAATCCAACAATGAAACAAACCAAAATAAAACCAAATTAAATGAGAAACAACTTCTTAAATCAAACATCAAGAAGACAGGGGACCATCCCCGAACTCTGAGGCACCAAATAAGGAAGAGAAGGCGGCTCTATCTTCACCTTCTTCAATGGCTGCCCTACTTCCTTCTGAGGAGTAGGAGCTGGTGTAGGACTAGGAGCAGCATTCCAAGGATAATCAAGGGAAGGATCAACTCCTTTAATCTATCTAGTCTCTCTGTCGGCATAAACCCTCATGCCCTTCTTGTGGAGGCTAACTTCGGCTTCTGAATCGAGTAAGAATGGCGCCCCCAAGATCATTGGATTAGTGGTCCTGCTCACCAAGTTGAACTCTTGCGTGTGCGACCACTCCCCAAGCTGGATAAAAACTATGGTAACACCAAGAATTTCCTCCCGGATTCCATTACCAACTATCACTGCTCATCCGCTGATCTTGCTTATAGGCAGCCCAAGCATCTTGGCTAGGTGATGGCTCATAAGATTTATCTCTGCTCCCGTATCAACAAGAGCCAAAAATGCAGCCCGCTTATCCACCATAACCTCAACATACAGCAGCCTACTTCCAGGAGCATTAGGAGCAAAATCAATATGTCCACACCAATGGAAATCCCGGACCACTTCCTTACCCTTAGCTGCATACTTAGGGCAATCTCTGATCAAGTGTCCCTTTCCTCTACATGCGAAACATCTACTCCTATCTTCCAATCTCTTAGCCTTTCTGTTAGTTCCATCATCCACAAGGTTATAAGGGGGTAAGTCTTCTCCTGAAGACCACTCACTGAGATCCACCTTGGTCTCACCCTTAGACATCTTAACCAAGAATTCTTTGTACACCTCGTCGAACCCAACTACATCAGAAAGAGCTTCACCATGCCCTATCTTAGGACCATCTGTCCTTTTCGGCCTTACAACAATTTCAGGCTTAGTTTTGGGTCGAGATTGTACTTGATCATGCGCATCATCCGCTGATGAACCATGACTGCTACGAGAGAATCCACCTCCAATTCTGCCCCTCTTTGCACACGACCGGTTCCTTGCTTCCTCTCGGTCACCTCCTCACTTGGCAACAATCAAAGGTCTCACCTTTATTGCTCCATCATTAACCCTGGTCACTTCTTGCCATGGTGCGCTATGGAAACACCTCCACGCTTCTTGTGGTGGCTTCTCCTCTTGGTGACTCCATCATGCGCTTTGGGCCTGAAACCCTTGGCTTTGACTCGAGCCTCTTCTCCCTTCAACTTGTTAGAATCATAAAGCTTTGGAGAAGAAGATGTATGAGGAGAACCGAAGCAAACCTGACCTGCAGCTTTGAAGGACTCACTTGCGCTTTCTGCCTGCGCTTTGCCAACCCCATAACCAGCCGAGTCTTGATCTAGTTCTTCCACCTTGACCACTCTCTCTAAGGGAGGTTTACTGTCCCTTAGACTGGTCTCATGCTCGTCATCCGTCTCACCATCAGAAGAGGAAGTTGGAGGCGTCAAGGTTGCACCTTTTTGCATGCGCTTGGCCCTCTCTTCTTCTAGCCACTTCTTCCAACGCAAATTCCTCAAGTGACCACCACAACAGCTTGCTGGTCTCATCTTTGAGTTGTTGTTGAAGGAAAGGTCGAGACGTTGAAGGAGAAACGCAATGTAGAAGGAAGAACACAAGTGATCAAAATCGCACCTTTATGGCTGTTGTTGACGGCACTGGTTGTCTGGTGTCTTCCAAGACTGAATCTTGGCACAACTTGTTGCACTTGGGAAGAACGCAGCTCTGATACCACGTTTGTCACACGACAAAATATTCGCTATGACCGGCTCAACTTACGCCCAAGTTGATCAGCCTCAACTCCCCTTGATCCTGTTCTAGCCAAGCCAACACCTTTGTGCACACCGTCGCTTGCAAAACTTACACTTTGCGCCTTTGGACAAGAAGAGGAAGTTGAATGCAAAACCTCCCACAACTTGACTTGCTAACCTTCGAACCCGTGTACCTCTTCAACCACCAGAATCCCGTTGGTAGGTTTAGAGCAGGACAACACGGTGAATTTAACGATGGTTTCCTTTGGCACTCCTACCACTTGTCAATCCGAGAACAACGAGGGAAGAAGGGAACTCTACTTTGTTGCTCTCCGGACTCTAGCAAAGGTTGAGTCTTTAGCCTTTAACAATCGAACTCTTTTTTGGGATTAAGGATTAGAACTCCAAGCTCTTTCCTTTCTCTCTTGCGGTTTTGATTTAGAAGCAAAGGTCCAACCTTTCTTCTCGAATCCTCTCTCTTTGTTGCGTGAGTATAGTGTGGAGGTTGTATGGATAACAATGGATTCTCTCTAGCTTTCAAACTCGGTTTGTGTTCTGATTTTAAGAGCATTCTCGCCTTGTATTTATAAGGGAGGAAGTGAACTTAGAATCTTAACAACCTTACTAGATAAGCGGCTTGTTTATCTTTAAGATAAATAGCTTTTATCTATTTGTTAGCTAAAATTGTGGCGCCCTCCTCCAAGGAGTATCACAACCGAATCCATAACCTCCTTCCTATAATTGTGCCGCCTCCCTTTGTATTTAAATACAATAAGTCAGCCCACAATTATCTCACCAACAAGATAGAGATATTAACCGCAAAGATAAATAAATAATCAAGTTAGTTAGAAATCACCCTTAACTATTTGCGTAAGGGAAGGAGAGAATATCTCAACCATCTCCTTTTTATTTATCTTTCCCACATAATAAATCTAACCAGCTTTTATCTTTTAATTGGCCGATTTTATTTAGAAGTTAGGAGTGTCTAGATTCACTCCAACAACTTCCTAAATTTGTGGAGAGGCCTCTAACCCCTTTGCACAAAAATCGCAACCACTTTAACAAGATAACCAGCAGCTAGAATTATTCCCACAATGTTCGAATTAGACTTATAACCACTTAGGTAAAAGTCTTAAGGCAACTCCAAAGTTTACCGCAGTAAATATTCACATGCGATAACAACCCTAGTAAAAATCCAATTTTTACTGAAGCCCTTAACCATTCTTGCAACCGCCAATATATTTAGCTAAGAACATTCCAGAAGACGTGGAGATATTCGGGGAGAAGATCTCAACCGAATGGAGCACAAAAATAGCAACCGAATCTCAGTTTCCCAGACTTTCGGCCAAACCCTAGAAATTAGGGCTTCTCGGGTGACACGGCGCCCAGCGCGCGCCCGTGCTCCGTGTGCCTCATTGCTGCCTTGGCGCCCAGCACACGCAGCGAGTCCTCGTGCGCCCAAGCACACCTTAGCGCCCAGCGCTCGTGTCTTGGCAACGCGTGCTCATGCCTTGTCTCGATGTCACGACGCTCCTGCCCAAGCGTGCCCTTAGCGCCTAGCGCTCGCACCTTGGCATCGCCCGCACATCTTGACACACCCGTAAGCAAGCTCATGGCCCATGTCTAGACTTGGCCTGGCATCACCCAGCACCCCTATACATGTCCTTAGCCTTGTCACCGTGTCTTGGCCCCTTGTCACTTGACGTTGCCCCGCGCACCTAGTCACAGCTAACGCCCGTGCCTAGCACTGCAGCGTCCGTGTCTTAGGATGTCGTGCTTGTCAAAGTTAACTTGGCCCCGCTGTAAGCTTGTCTTAACCCAGTCAAGACTAAGCCACAGAAACACTTTGGGTTGGATGGCAACTTTGCTTGTGCATCTCCTTTGCTTGTTCTTTGCTCATGACACCTAGTGTCAACTTGGCTTTGCATGTGACTTGCATGATCCCTCATGGACCAACCACCACTAGTCAAACCCCAGTCACAAAGACCGGTCACACCCACTTGTATTCAAGGTGAGCCTAGCTCATTGCCAAGTAACTGAGCCTCAAACTCATTACTTGCATAACCTCGTCAGGTTACCTCAGCGTTTTGACCAAGTGCCAGGGCCTCGAACCCATCACTTGTCTCCCGCGTGTCATGGCCAGCTCTCAGCGACGCAGCCCGCATCTTGATGTACGTAGCTCCAAGACACCCACATGCTAACTCGGCAAACCCCGCTCCCAAGTCCTCCGTTGCATTGAGTAAGACTTGGCGACCTCCACAACATGAGTTCCTTATGGTCAGTTGGGTGCAGGGCTCAGGCCATCGCCCCTAGGATTAAGAACTGTGACAATACCCCTGTCGTAGTGGTTCACCATGCACGATGTATGTAGGAGATGAGGGAAACAATTTACCCCACGCCACCATAATATCCTCACCTCCCATCGGCATGAATAACGTGCATTCAATGGGTTCCTGAACATTAATTAAGAAGGGTTAAACGAACACAATCGAAGTAAATAGACGATAATAAATAATTTATTTTCTAAGTTAATGTGTCTAACCTTAATAGATGCATATGGATATGGATCTATCGACTGCACACTACTCTGCCGTACTGGTGTGCCCTCCTCCTCACCAGCTGATGGTGCAGGGGCTGGTCTAGTCACCTCCTGACTGCTGCACATCTGTGAGCGTATTTTGGACATCTCCTCTGTGACCAACTGATGAAGATTCTGTTTAAGTCTCCGCTCAGTATCAGCAGTTATCTTCAAATGTTCCTCATAGCTGATCATCTTTCCTTGCGAGCCTTTCCTAGACCCCAGATCGCCAAAAGATTGATAGATACCAACTTGTCCACCAAAACCAATAGCGCGACCAGGATGATCCACCTTTCTAAGAGTGCGAGAAAGGGGATCATAATGTCTGTTCGGAGTCTAAGAACCCTCAGTAACTTGAGAGTTTAACTCTTCCTATAAAACACAAAAATAACATAATTCATTAATCTACAGTTACACAAACAAATATTAAACTTATGTACCGAAATTAGATACTCACCATTTGATTTATAATAGCTCTCGTGGCATCATCGTACTGAGGATTTTCCGGCATCGAGTTTTTTGGCACTCGACTCAACTTCCGGACCTTCATCCTCCTGTCGCTAGGAGTCACATCCGTTGGAAGCAAGCCCTTTTGCTCCCACTCTGGTACGCGCTCGGCAATACCTTTACCACCTAAGTGATGTGGGTATAGATTTTTCTTCGCATTTGCCTGCTGTTTTGCACGAACAACCTACAAATACATATATAACGTGTAAGATACAAATAAGCAAATAAAACCGCCGAAATGTATAAAAGACAGCGTTGAATATTAGTTCTACCTGGTACTCCGGCGTGTGATGATACTCCATAAACCGCATCCACTGCTCCTCAGTGATGCCCTCGTACACCTCCCAGGGTGGCAGTTCATCGACTCCTTTTGCATCATCCAATTCAGGGTCTTGATACGCCGCACCATGAATATACTTGTCACTGAGCCAATTCCTATGGTCGCGGAACTGTCACCCCATTTTTTTAAGGACATCTTCCTTAAGAGAAGGATCAATGCAGAAACGAGCCTACATAAACAATTAGTTAGTCATTTAGTAACACAAGTAACGAGAAACTCTAAAATCATATAACATATTATCAAAAAATAACATACCTGTAGACGCTCGAACATAGTGTCCTTCAATGATTTTGGCACTTGCTTCCAGTTGTGATTTATGTCGCAGTAACTCTTGACCAGGTGGCTAGCATATGCAATATAATCCTTCTTCCAGTTACCGTATGGCTGGTTGAACTCATTGAACTGCACATGCTTCGTGGGGGGGGGGGGTGTTTATTAGCCTTTAGTGCACGGGTGGCACCTCTCTTCTTCACTTTCTATCTGGAGGAGGAGCAGCTGCTGGCTCTGTCACCTGCTGTGATGGACAAGCCTCATCCTCCAGTGGTTAAGTTGTCTTCCCCTTCTTTCCTCCTCGTGTGACCCGTTTTGCTGGTCTCTTCTGATGAGGCTCAGCTTCTCCAATGGGCTGGTCCATAGGGTGATTAGCCACTGCTGTAAAGATAACTTAGTCAAATTAATTGGATGAATTTATAATGTAAAGACAAATGTTGAACAAGTCAAGGAAAATAGTTAACATAACATTACCATAAACCAATAAATAATCGAACGTAAAACAAATGTACAACTACTAGCACTAGCTACCTGACATAAATACTTCTATGATTTGGTGTTATCAACCCAAACACCCTCGTCATGGTCTGATCGTGCATAAATCAAGTCGTTTTGGGTATCATCATTTAAATCCCGCAACCCCGTAGGAAACAATGTTGTTCCTTCAATCGTCTAATTCTTATCATCATCCTCATTTTCATTTTCAATCAGAACCGATCTTCTACCTGGAAGAACAACACCATCTAGAGTCTTTTGGATCCTGAACATACCACACTTGGTCACAATCTTTTCCCATTACAAATTGATCATCCTCAAAACTGGCACGTGTGAGATCAAGCAAGGTAAGCCCTCCATCGTTTTGGATTCCATGTCGGTTGTCCACCCATTTGCAGCGGAACACTAAAAACGAATCAATATGGTAGTCTAGCTCTCAAATGTCCTCGATAACACTATAATACCAACTAGAGCTCCTCACTGGTTGAGAACGGTTACCGATGTGGTACTCATTGAATGCCGCTTCTATTTTTACTCCACTGTTCTGGTTTATTGGTTTAGCATCTTGGCGTGCAGTGTAATAAGTATACTCACTAATGTCATACCCTTTAAATGATATAATATTAGGTTCAGGTCCTATTGCTAAACATCTGATTTCTTCACTGACAACTTCTGAATTTGATGACGCTTTTTCAAAGACATAATCTTTGAAACATTGGACAAACATTCGGTTTTGCTCTTTCGTAAGCCAAAGGTGGTTTCTGGTAGGATTTTTTTGTCTTAACTCATTCATATAAGTATCAAAGAAGGGTTCAACAGCCTCAAGGTGTTGTAACACAAACAGATGTGCTTGATGAATCAGTTGACGTGGTACTTGCACAATTTTTCTTCCAATGACACCTTTGCCTTTATATCTGCCGTAATGTCTTGGTTTTGGGATACCGATTGATTCTGCTTCATTCAAATAATCAGTCACAAATTCTGCGACTTCCTCAGTTACCGTTGATTCAATTATGCTCCCTTCTGGTCGATATTTATTCCTCATTCTACCCTTTAGAATACCCATGTATCGTTCAAAAGGGTACATGTAGCGTAAGTAGACCGGACCACAATATTGGATCTCTCGAACAATGTGGACTATCAAGTGCACCATTATGTCAAAGAAAAATGGTGGGAAATACATCTCCAGTTGACATAATGTGACCACAATTTCACGTTGTAAATCATCGAGAGAGTTTACATCAATTACCTTGCAGCAGACAACGTTGAAGAAGAAACACAATGTGGTTAACGCATTTCTGACATCATTTGGCAATATCCCTCAGATTGCTGCTGGAAGAAGATGTAACATTTATACATGATAATCGTGAGATTTCATGTCTAACAGTTTCAAATCCTTAATCGATACAATGTTCTTCCAGTTTGAAGAATATCCAGACGATACTTTTACCGAGTGTAGACATTTGCAGAAGCTGATCTTCTCATTCTTTGAAAGTGTGTAGCATGCAGGAGGTAGGTATATTCGTCTCTCACTCTCCTGTGGGTGTAAATCTTTTCTTATACCCATGGCTTGCATGTATTTTCTCACTTTAAATCCGTCTTTCGTTTTGTCGGGTATGTTGAGCAAAGTTCCACTCACTGTCTCACCAACGTTCTTTACGATGTGCATGATATCCAAACAGTGTCTGACAGGCAGATGACGCCAATACGGTAGATCCCAGAAGATAGAGCATTTTTTCCAAATGTTCTTTACCAATTTCGATGTGTTTCCAAAGACGTTCACAATGTCCTTAACCTTTGCATACACTTCCTCAGAGGTCAAAGGTATACAGGCCACACAAGTCACGGCCTCACCATTGAATAATTTCTTCTTCTTACGATAAGGGTGATCTTCAGGTAGAAAATATCGATGACACATGTAAACATTCTTACCACAATTTTGTAAACGGTCAGAACATGTATCATCCTCGCACATCGGACATGCAAATGTTCCTTTCACCACTACTAGAAAAACATAAAATAGTGACGAAAATTACCGACTACCATTAGCGGTCGGTAATTACCTACGAATTACCGACCACATACCGACCAAAAATTAACCTACATCCTTGGAAAAGAATTAACAACCATTTACCGACCAATTTCCGACCAACATTTTACCGACGACCAATTTCATCGGTAACAGTTGTCGGTAAATTTGCGGGAGCATTGGCGCCAGAAAACATGAAAAATACCGACGGATTACCGACCAATATAATGGTCGGTAATGTAAATTATTTTACCGTCGACTCTTAGTGGTCGGTATTTCCAATTACAGAACGTGGTGTTTTATATTCTTATATTACCGACGGATTACCGACCAAAATAACAGTCGGTAATGTAAATTATTTTACCGACGACTTCCAGTGGTCGGTATTTCCACTAACAAAACACGGTGCTTTATGTTCTTATATTACCGACAGATTACCGACCAAAATAACAGTTGGTTATGTAAATTAATTTACCGACGGCTGCTAGTGGTCGGTATTTCCACTAACAAAATGTAGTGTTTTATGTTCTTATATTACCGACGGATTACCGACCAAAATTGATATAAAAATAGGATATGAATACGTATACGAATATAATATAAATAATTATACATATTATTTATATTTTAGATACTATAAAATTCACCAATATTAATATATATGACTAATATATTTAGAAAAAATGTTAATATATATTATATATAATTTATATTATTTTATATATAATGATATAATTTAAATAAGATTTAACAAATATATAATATATTTTAATATTTTATTTATGATTTAAATACTAAAAAATATTTACATACATTATTTGTAAATTTAAATAAATATAAATATATATTATATGTGACAAAATGCAACGTTTAATGACCTCATATTACCGACGACTGGTGTGGTCGGTATTTTCCTAACCAAAAGGCGATGTTTAATTTTCTAAACGCCTTAATCTATTATTTCCCTCTTCTTTCTCAATCTTCCCTGATAATCTGAAAACTAAATTCTTCATAGCTTCAGCTTCATATTTTTTTTTTGCTCTACACCGGTGGCTCTCCCTCCAGCGTGCTGCCAAGGATGCTCCCAACAAACGTTTGAAGTCGTGACCTAGAGTGGTGCTGTCTATTGTCTCCTGGTTGTAGTCGCGGTCGCCTGGTGGTCGTCGCCTGGTGGTAGCTGCTGTTGGCTAACCAAGCACAGGTTAGTTCATTAGGAGAAATCACCAACTGTGATGCTCTGTATAATTCAAGAGCATCCCTTATATCCTTCAAATTCCCACCAAATCGATTGTAGAATGAGCCTGTTGGTTTGCGAAACAGCTCCAACAAATCTGAAGAGACATTATATCCATGACCCCGTAATATTCTGAATGCCATTGCACATGTAGTAACGTCATCAAATATCTCTTCATCCCTTTGAGTCTATTGCCGGAATGCTTCATCCCAAATTCCAAATTCTAGTATTTAGGGTTTGAACTCCATTATTGCATTTCAGTCGTCGCTTGGTTTCTAATTCTGCCGCGACCTAGTGTGTGTTTTTGAATTGCTTTTGCTGTTAGTTTCTAATTATGTTTCTAATCCTATTAGTTTCTATTTCTGTTTGTTTCTAATTCTCTAATTTTGTTGCCGATTTAGGTATGAACTCCTTCATCAAATTGCTTTGGCTGGAAACGGAATAAGGAAACCGACAAATGTGTGTATTTGATTGTGAATTAGTATAACCGTGTGAAGCTTATATTTGGTGCTATGTGATTTTCCTTGCTAAATTAATCAGTCCTCACATTATTATATGTCGACTCATCACCCTTCACAAACATACTAGTTGTGAACAATTATTCATTAACGTCCCTCATAATAGTTTTGCGGATACTGCAAATAGCTTTTGTTATTGAGATTTTTATAGTGTTAATTATGTCAATGTTGTCCAGAGAACCAAGTGATAAAGACGGATCAGGGGAACGTATTGATTAGATCCCTTACACTGAAGAAACAAAAAGAGTGAAGGAAAAGTTGCTGTATCAGCTGCAGGTCGTGAAAGAGGTATGTGATCCTGGCTTGCTATGTATTGTTTTGTTTGAGATTGATCTGACTATATACTCAACTGTAAACATGTGTTTTCTATTGCAATATTTTTGCTTCTGCTGACATCCTCTCATTAGACTCATTGCTGCTGCCAAATTGAAGGAAAAAAGATGAAATAGGCCTATATAATTCGGAATGTGCTCCATGACATATTTATGTTTTTTTATAGATGTTGACTATAATGATTAGACGAGATGGATCATAAAGCATGAGAAAAGAGATCAAGTTTCCGCTTAATGTATATGTCTTGAATGTAATTTTAGTACAATAATATATCTACCTACTGATTGTCTAATAGAATCACTATCGGTGTCATTCATTGCATGACTGCAAACTGAAGAATGAATTACAATAGCTGAATACTTTGCTCTTTGATAAAGAGTGTCAAAAACGACCACCCTTTCTTAGCCTGAGCCATGCATAAGCGGCTACAGCAGCACCTCCAAGGTGGGCGGAACCTGAAACATTAGGATCTCCCTCAATTATTCTGTGTATATCATTGCCAACTAGAAAGATTCCAAACAAAATGGCTGACATATTTATGTAAATAATAACATCTAGTATGATATCTAACCACTTTGGTGTTTGCATCACAATTATATGGAAGTTGCAAAAAGGTGTACGTTAAATTATATGTATGACCAAGGGTGGAGTCTGCTTATTTTTTCCTTCTGTTTCTATCCTTTTTAAGTGTGTATGTATTGTGTCATCTTCTACTTGTTATTTTGCCTCTGTTTATATGCTATTATGGTGAGATTTTGACCTGAATTTTTTTTTTTAGTTTTTTAACCTTGAATATTTTGCTGATTAATCTCTAAGACAACGGGCAATGATTAGGTCGATTTTACTATTGTCAACAAAGCTGTTGTAGCAGCTTATCAACTATGGTGATGCTCATTTAGACTTAGCAATTGTGCTTCTATTTATGAATCGATAGAGCATATTTTAATCTACTTTTATTGGCTCTTTTTCTACCTCAAATCACTTCTGATATGAGCAGAGAAATATGGTGCAAAATAAACCTTTAAACTGATGTTGATATAACAATACAATTTCAGCAGTTTAAGTCTTTAAATAACGCTATTTCTGAATCTGTTTGTTTCTGCTGCTTTGGTCATTTTAGCCTAAATTTTTCTTGGCCTAAATCTATTTGTTGCTGCATCTATTTGCTACTGCATCTATTTACTGCTGCATCTATTTGTTGATGGTTTATTTGCATCTGTTAGCTTCCGCTTCTATTTACTCTAAATAATGCTATTTCTACATCTTTTTGTGCTGCAACTTGTGCATATTTTTCAGCATCTTTTACATTTTGCTGATTCTCATATGTGTTATATGAAGTGTTTTAATCTGGACAACCTATGCATAAAGATCTTCGATCAACAATATGAATTCTTAGCATTCCCTTCTTTTGTTCTGCAGATTTTTACTGTTGCGCTGGGTTTTAATTTGCTTAACTCTCGTGCCTACTCCTCCTTCAGCAAATTAAGGTTCGCCCCTCACAAGCCAGTACTACTGTTGATAATTGTAATACCTTTAATCCCAAGGCTGGCCCTTAAGTGGCCTCTTGTTGATAAAACTTTAGCTGACTCAATGAACTAAATCAACCATAGATGAAATTTTAGCTGATTGATGATAAAGCTTCAAAAACCAACAAAAATACTAACCATTTTCTTAATCAAAGTGCTTTATTTCGTCTCATATCATATATATACATACATGTGCTTCAGTTACATAATATAAAAATAAACTCAAACTACTATATTTAATATGATTTTTATTGTGTTTAACTTACCATTTTGATTAAACTAAGTTACCACACCTCACTTTGATTTTTTTTTGTTTACTTGGCTAACACTAGTGGTAGAGATATGAGTTTAGATAGAGGATGGATGTACGAGATGGTAAGGTGGCGACATGGTAGACCAACACAAGAATGGTTGGAGAAGGTTTCTGAGTTTGTTGATTCTGCATTGGCACTCCTGAATGCGTGAGGGATGGTAATAAAATTAAGTGCCCATGCCCTGCGAGTAAGTGTATGAACACCCGCTTCTATGATGACGATGTAGTCAAAGTGCATTTGGCGAAACAAGGGTTTATGTATGGGTACTTTGTGTGGAACTTTCATGGTGAGGATACACAAAATTATGAACCTGTTCGCTCCTCTCAACATGTTGACGAACCCAGCTCGGATGAAGTGAACAACATGGAGAGATTAGTATTTGATGCCATCCAACCAAATATAGGGAATATGGATGATAATGTGGACTTTATGGTTGACAACAATGATGATGTCGAGGAGTCTCCTAACCCTGATGCTAGAAAATTTTTTGAGTTAATGGAAGCTGCAAAGAAAAAGCTCTTGAATGGAAAACTCACCCTTTTGTCGCTTACTACTGAGCTAATGTCTATTAAGACAGACCATCAAACTCCTCAAGTAGTAATAGATCGAGTATGCAAAACATATCATGATCTATGGCCAGACGAGGAGAACCCCATTCCAAAAGACTTTTATGGTGCTAAAAAACTTGTAAGTGGTCTCGGTCTTCCAGTTGAAGTCATACATAGTTGCATCAACCACTGCATGATTTACTGGAAAGACGATAAAAATCTCGATACATGCAAGTTTTGTAGTGAGCCGAGATACAAGCCTGTTAAAGATGGGTCTAAAAGAAGGAAAACTAAGGTGCCACGTGCAAAAATGCACTACTTTCCTATTACACCAAGACTTCAAAGACTTTATGCTTCTACGGCCACCGCTAAAGAAATGAGATGGCATGCTGAACATGATATAGAAAATGGGAAGATGTGTCACCCATCCGACTCCAAGGCATGGAAACATTTTGATGAATTGTATCCTGATTTTTCCCAAGATTCTCGCAATGTGCGTCTAGGTTTGAGTACTGATGGTTTCCAACCTTTTGGCACTTCAGGTCGCCCTTACTCACTGTGGCCAATTATTCTTACACCGTATAATCTTCCTCCTGGGATGTGCATGAAGGATGAGTTTTTTTTTTCTTACGTGTCTAGTTCCCGGACCAAAAAATCCTAAAGGAAAAATCGATGTTTATCTTCAGCCTTTGATTGCTGAGCTGCAAAGACTATGGGATGATGGGGTTGACACATATGATGTTTCAAAGAAACAAAACTTCAAAATGCGGGCTGCATTGTTATGGACAATTAGTGATTTCCCTGCTTATGCCATGTTATCCGGGTGGAGCACAGCAGGTAGACAGGCATGTCCTTACTGTATGGATGCAAGTGATGCTTTTACGCTCCGCTTCAGCAAGAAACAATCATGGTTCGATTGTCATCGATGTTTTTTGAAAGCGGGACACAAGTTTCGCAGTGACAATAAGTCTTTCAAGAAAGGTAGGAAAGTGTTTAAGAGAGCTCCTCGTGTCAAGACCGGTGAAGAAATATTGGTCGAGCTCAATCGTTTGGGTCTTAAAAAAGTTACTGAAGTTGGTCATGAGTCAATAAATGCAACCATCGGAAAGACTTGTGGGTGGAGCAAAAGAAGTATTTTATGGGATTTACCGTATTGGAGTAAGCTACTTATAAGGCATAACTTGGATGTAATGCATGTTGAAAAAAATGTGTTTGACAACATTTTCAACACAATTCTTAATGTCAAAGGAAAAACGAAGGATAATGAGAAGTCTAGGAAAGAGTTGAATGATTATTGTGATCGTCCAGAGTTAGCGTATGATCCCATAAAGAAGTCATGGCCAAAGGCATCATATGTATTGGACAGAGATTCTAAACAAATATTTTGTGATTGGGTTAAGGATGTAAAGTTCCCAGATGGATACGCCTCTAATATTGGAAATTGTGTTGACATGACTAACAGAAGGGTGTTTGGAATGAAGAGTCATGACTGTCACATCTTTATGCAAAGACTAATGCCGATAGCCTTACGTCATCTTCTTCCACCCAAAGTGTGGGAACCAATTACCGAGCTTTGTCTATATTTTAGGGAGTTGACCTCAACAACTTTGCATCAAGAAAGCCTGTATCGGATGCAGGAGAACGTTGCCTTTATTTTATGCAAACTGGAGAAGATCTTTCCACCTAGCTTTTTTGACTCCATGGAACATCTTCCTGTCCATTTGGCATACGAGGCAAGTATAGCAGGACCTGTGCAGTACAGATGGATGTACCCATTTGAGAGGTACTTGTGGAGCATATACATGAATTTCATTATGTATTTGTTACGTTTAGCAACCCAATTAAGTTGCTTATGTGTTTTGTTATTAATCATCATTGCACAAATAGGTATATGGGGAAACTGAAAAGAAAGGTGACAAATAAAAATCACGTTGAAGGATCAAAATCGTCGATCAGAGCATGCCCCGGGGGCAAGAATGTCGGTACATACATGTGGTTCTCGTTCCATGTCGGAACACATTGATGCTATGGTAACGTACTACAAACTATTAATTGTCAATATCTTAGTCATACTTTAATTCTTAATAGACGTTTAATGAAATAGTTGATAATTGATCTAATAAGTTGCAATTGACATGATGTTGTGTTGTCAACTCGTGACAACTAGATACATGTTTGTTGAATGGTTGATGTTGGCTTACAAAGTTGTTACAAGGTAACACTGGTTGAAATTGTGTGTGTATTGTTTGATTTGATATTTGTATTCAGGTGAACTGAAACTTGTAGTGTGATATATTAAAAAACAGGGGAGACTCTGTCAAAATTTACGGAACATAGTACTTGATGTAGTGTTGTGGTGTAAACTATAAGGTTGTTTTCTTTGATTTTGAATGGTGTTTTATTATAATTGGTTATTGGTGTTATTTCTGTTGCAGACCAAAAAGAATGGTGGCAAAATGCCAACTGCTTTTGATGTGTTCAAGAAAACTCATACCAGAAAGAACGAGCAAGGAGAGCATGTATACGTGTGTAAGAAGGCAGAAGAAGTGGCTGTAAGTAACATTTATAACTAATTTGAGTTATACATATATTAAAGTTATATTATTGATTGATTTAAATTTGTCATGGTGTAGGATGAGTATCATCAAGAGATTGAAACCGAACAATCACAATGTAACAATAATCAGGAGGGTGGTGATGAGAACTCCTCTCAAGCACCAAAAAATGATCCCAATGAAGTCTTCTACAAGACTGTGAAGGGAAAGTCAAAGAAAAGGCAGAAGATATATGGGCTTGGACCATGCGCCTCGCAGTACTACTCGAATTCAGTCAGCGAAATTGGTACATCCTCTAAGACTTCTATAAGTACTCACACTAGTAACTTAGTTCGTTTGTGGGCTTTTGTGGCTAAATTTGACAACTTTTGTTTTTCTCTGGTGAACAACCGTAAGCATTTCTCATCTCAATAACCGTAAGCATTTCTCAACTTTTGTTTTTCTCACAACCGTAAGCATTTCTAAATGGATTTTATTTGCCCCTGTGGATATGGTTTTCTGGTTGTACGACCTGAAAACAAAGGAAAAAAGCGTTATGGAGAAGTGATTTATGAATGTCCCGGTTTGGTAAGTTTCCTCATGCCCCTGTGATTTCGAATAACACCATGTTTTGATTCTTTGTGAGTTTTAATATCTGTATTTCGATTATAGGACTCTTTAGTTATGAGTGTTCGCCAAATCGTGCAGAGTACTCTCCGCACAATAAAAGTCCGTAATATTGTACGATCGTGGGCACACAAGAAATTTCTGGAAAAAATAGAGCAGATGGATAAGGAACTCAGGGAAGTTAAGGAGGAGGTGGATCAGGTGTTGAAGGAGTTTGGTATGAAAGTGAAGAATTGTTTTTCTTTAACCAAAACTAGATAGAGTAGCAGGCATCTATGTCCTGATTCCCCTTAGTTTGAATCTTTCTGGGTGGGGGATCTAGGCCGCTGTCGTATCTAGTTTGAATAATGCTAGATTCTTGTCAAAGGGTTTTGAGGTTTTTTTTTTTTGTTAGGTGCGAACATAATGTGGCCTATGCAAATCTGGTGGGAATGAAGAATTTGGTCCCATTGTATGCTTAAATTTTGTATAGATTAAGGCTGTTGAATCTTTCAATGAAAAATATGAAAAGTTTATGCCATAACTGCTTCACATTTCCAGTATCTCGGCCCTAGGAATTATATTCCAGACGTACTAAAGCTGAATCCTAAAATTTCTGCAACTTAATTTTTGAATTTTTACAAGCAAAATTTCGTTCATGATCGGACTCCCTCCATGTTTAGTTCCGGGAGTCCGATCATGAACGAAATTTTGCCTGTAAAAATTCAAAATTAAGTTGCAGAAATTTTAGGATTCAGCTTTGGTACGTCTGGAATATAACTCCTGGGGCCGAGATACTGGAAATGTGAAGCAGTTATGGCATAAACTTTTCATATTTTTCATTGAAAGATTCAACAGCCTTAAATCTATACAAAATTTAAGCATACAATCGGACCAAATTCTTCATTCCCACCAGATTTGCATAGGCCACATTATGTTCCCACCTAACAAGACAAACAAAACCTCAAAACCCTTTGACAAGAATCTAACATTATCCAAACTAGATACGACAGCGGCCTGGATCCCCACCCAGAAAGATTCAAACTAAGGGGAATCAGGACATAGATGCCTGCTACTCTATCTAGTTTTGGTTAAAGAAAAACAATTCTTCACTTTCATACCCAACTCCTTTAACACCTGATCCACCTCCTCCTTATCTTCCCTGAGTTCCTTATCAATCTGCTCTATTGCTTCCAGAAATTTCTTGTGTGCTCGCGATCGTACAATATTACGGACTTTTATTGTGTAGAGAGTACTCTACACGATTTGGCGAACACTCATAACAGGAGAGTCCTATAACCGAAATACAGATATTAAAACTCACAAAGAATCAAAACATGGTGTATTCGAAATCACATGGGCATGAAGAGACTTACCAAACCGGGACATTCATAAATCACTTCTCCATAACGCTTTTTCCTTGTTTTCAGGTCGTACACCCAGCCAGAAAACCCATTGAAGCACGGGGCAAATGAAATCCATTTAGAAAATGCTCTACGGTTGTGAGCACATAAAAACAAAGTTGAAAATGCTTACGGTTTTGATTGAATGAAATGCTTACGGTTGTTCACTTGAGAAAAACAAAAGTTGTCAAATTTAGCCACAAAGCCCACAAACGAACTAAATTACTAGTGTGAGTACTTATAAATAATAAAATACGGACGCGTTACTTGCGGGGAGAGAGATGAAGTGAGTGAGAAGACAGTAAGGCAGCAGTGGAGTATTTAGGGTTATTAAAAAAAAGTAGAGTATATAGAGTACCGGTTGTCAGTCTATGATGCACTGGTACGTCTGCTTGGAAGCGTACCCGCGTACCCAAAACGTACCGGCGTACCCAAAACGTACCGGCGTACCTAAAACGCTAAAACGGGTTGGGACGTCGCTTCATTTTTTTTTCTTTTTTTTGAGAAAAATATCTATATGTGATCGTGCAGTAAATATGTGTGTCTAAGTAATAGGAATGAGAATATTTTTTTTATCTGATTTGTAAACTAAAACCTATTTATAAGAAGAGTTACTATTATTGAGTTACTATTATTATTTTGTAAATTGAAGTTATAATAATTAAACCCCTAAGAATAAGAAGAGTTACTATAACCGAATGAATAAGAGGAGTTATTCTTATTTAATAAGGAGAGTTATTAGTATTAAAACCCTAAGAATAAGAAGAGTTACCATAATAGAATGAATAAGGAGAGTTATTATTATTTAAACAATTATTATTTAATAAGGAAAGTTATTATTATTAAAACCCTAAGAATAAGAAGAGCCACTATAACCGAATGAATAAGGATAGTTATTATTATTTAAGCAATTACTATTATTTAATAAGAAGAGTTATTATTATTAAAACCCTAAGAATAAGAAGAGCTACTATAACCGAATGAATAAGGAGAGTTATTATTATTTAAATAATTATTATTTAATAAGGAGAGTTACAAAACTAAAATCATGAAATAATGTTAACATTTAATTATAAAACTTATTTTTTTCTATTTAATATATCTATATTTCTCTTGCCGTCCCCGCGTTTTATAAAATTTTAATAATTTTTTTTCCCGTCCCCGTACCCGTGCCCGTCCCCGTCCCCGTACCTGAGCAACCTAGTTGTCAGTCTGAGACTTTACAGTACTCATTTCATTTTTATCCCCCTCACCTGCAAATAGTAAAGTTGACCGTTTCTCTACTTATGTTTTTCTCGATCTGCAACGGCAGAAGCCGTCTGTCTGTCTCAGACTATTCCTATTTTTTGTTCCCTTCTTGCCTCTCGCAGCGATATGTTCGTCTCTCCCTCTCTCTTCCTTCTTTCTTCTCCCAGTCTCCTTTTAGCATATAGAAATCAGTTTTCTTTTGTTCAATCGTCCATAAGCGGAGAAAAATCACAACTCATCCATTTTTTTTACTTTTTAATGTGCCCTTATTTTTAAGATGAATTCTTGTATACCCTTACAATTTGGAGGGGGTATGATACCCTTTCTATTTAGACCAATTATATTTTGACAAGTATAAATTGGGAGTGGAGATTTAATTGTTTTATTTTAAATATTCTCCCATCTATGACTCCTATGGTTAACTCTAACTAGTAACCCAATCTCTCACATCCATCAATTAAAAACAACATAAACTCTTACGTAGTTGGATGAAATTTTCTTTTCTTATTAGATTACATCTTTTGTTTCCACCATTTTTTTCTATAAGACTTAAATACTCAAACAAAAATTTATTTTCAAGCAAATGAATTCATGAATATCATTAGTAACTGAACTATCTTTCTAAAAAAATTAATTTACAATAATTTAATATTTCAAACTCGTAAATAGACACATATGGGATGAATATCATTGTCCAATTATTATTAGGTTAATTTTTTGCAAAAAAAATATATTATTTCTTAATAATGTAATAATTTGTGTTATTTCGAATAAAATTATAAAATTTTGTGAAACTATTTGATCAAATATACAAATCGATTTTACTATCTTACTTATTCATTTTTATTTAACTATGTTAACATTAAAAATTTAATAGCACAAATTCTAAAATATATAATTGTAGTAACTCAAAAAATTCTAGATAAAAAGTAATAAATAACTAATATAATCTAACTTGATGAAAAATTTGGTCTTGATGTAATGAAATGATGATTTTAAACACTATCTTGAAAAATTATTGATTTAAACAATATAAAAAGTGAATATTAGAAATGTACGTGATACTATGAAGATAACTAAATTGTAACTGCTAAAATTTATTGAAGGACAATGATATGAGAAAAAAAAATAAAGGGTGCATTTGTAATTTTACTACATAAAAAAGTGAACTCAATATTTTATTTAATGCTCGTAATATCGCCTAAAAATCATAAGTCTTCATCTCACCTAGGCTTTCCACCTAATGAAAGAAAGATCATAGGGGATACAATTTCAAAATATAGAGTATCTTGCTTATATTAAGGTAAAGTACATTTGTTTATAAACAAAGTAAGATATGTACATGCACACCAAATTTACAGAAAATAGTTATAAAGCAAAAATGTTTGGAGAGTCAAGTACTATATGTGGATGTTGGTTAAAAAATGTGTGTAGATTTAATACTTTTTGGGTTTTGTGAGGGTCGATAATGAAAAAGTATAATAAAAAAAAACCATTAAGTGTATGTTTTTAGCTTATACCAGAACAAATTTCATTTTGTTGTAAATAAGAAAAAGAGAGATTACAGAGAGAGATTGCAAAGAGATATGAAAGAGAGGCAACTAATCTTCTTATTTTAGTATGAGTAACAAAGGCTCTATTTATAGAGAATAAGGTACATGAGAAAACTCTAAGTAAAAATATGTAAGTTACTGTTAAGAGGTAAAGTCCGTCATAAATATATTTACTTATAACACCTCCCTCATTATTGTTTTTGTTGTCAGGCCAAGTTATTATTATTGTTGGGCCTAACTTAAGGTGAAGACCTTGATATGAGTGATATGATTCACTCTCAATGTCATCGTTGTTTAAGTTTCTAAGAGTTTTACAGCATACCGCTTTATGTAATGAAATTTTATTCCTTACCATTAATTAGATGGTCAAACTCCTAAAGAAGAAGCAAGGGTGGGGTTATGGTTTAGAAAAGAAGAAGCAAGCATAAAAAATGTAATAGGTAGGATTTGAACCTGAGTCTTCCCACACCTTTACAATACCCTTAACCAATTATGCCAATGTCCGAACTTGATGTTTAAATGTGAGAGATAACACTAACTCTAATCTTAATTGAGAAAAATCTACAAAAGGCTAATGTTTAAATGAATTACGGAGTAAGACGAAAGGGTGCCATGAGGTAACGAATTGTTTCCTTTGGAATACACACGAAATAATGAAATGGTACTACTATGATAATATACAAGTGAATGTCGTAAAAAAAAAGGAAATTGAATTAGATATGTACAAGTGATGGTAAATAGGATGGAATAATCAAGTAATAAATAAAATGAAATAGAAGGAAGTTTAGTCGAATTAGCAACAAAACGATATATACTCGTATGGAATATAATAGTAAGAATGTACATAAAATGATGAAAATAAATCTAAAAATAATAATGATAAAGAGAAAAAAAAAGCAAGTACTAATAAAGAAAATACGAGTAAAGGTATTAGTGAAATGAATGAGACAAATAAACTGGTAACGAAATAGCATGAACCAAAACGAAATGAATAGGCAAATAAAAATAAGTGAATAAAACCGAGCTGACTATCATGAAATAATAAAATAAAATGGTAAAATAAGAAAATGACAAAAAGGGATAGGTTTGAAAACGAATGTTTTGAAAATTGATTTAGAAAAATTGTCATCAAATGACAGTTTCATTTTGGTACACACATGAATAAGTTTCGAAAAGAAAGACGACGACCCTCTTATTCTATTTTTTTTTTGGGATTTTCTTTATGGGGTGAGAATTTTTGGTGTCTACACTGTGACATCCCCCCCCCCCCAACTAAGCTTTAGCGTCCTCGCAAAGCCTCAAGTGGTCTTGGACTCAGGGACTCGAACCCCAAGTATTTTCCTCCATAAGTTGTTGATGTGGCGCCCTCACGCCCCCTTGTTGCTCTTGCCTAGCAACCATCAAAACAACTTAGCTTAATCTCAAATTAAGCACAAAGAGTATCGTCTTACCTTTGCCCATTCGCTTGGTGACATCTTATGGCCATATGCCTACCACGCTTCCTCTGTGCCTACACACTCATCCCCCAAGGAAAGTGAGCACAACCTTGCCACATAGGATGGACATCAACTCCTAGAGCTTCGGCCATTCACATCCTAGTAAGCCATGGAAGTCTGCCTTCAAGGGCAAGGCCATCATCTTGGAAACTCTTCACTAGTCTCCTCACACGGCTTGGCAATCCTTTCATCTTTTAGTATCTTCAACGTCTCTTTTGTCTACCTTTGTGAATCCTAAATCACCTCATAGACAAGCATAACGTTAACCAATGCAAAATTCACAAAGTATCTAAATTTTACCTCAACCATGCGTGCCTCTGGTGCCATGCGCCTAGCGCCAGTCACCACTCCATGCCTTGTGCCCGCGGCACCTCGCATTTGGCCACACCTCGGTCTAGCACTCCTTGCATTCCCGTGTCAAGACCCTTGTCAAGCCTTTGTCAAGCCTTTGTCAATGCACCTTCACGCCTCAAACGTCATGGCTATTGACACCCTTGCACGCCTCGCGCGCCTTGACCTTGTCTTGACCGAATGCAACCCTTAGTGCCTTGGCTCCACTTCTTGGAACCCCTTTGATCCGCTTCCTTGGGCTTCACCATTCACGGGATCCATGACTACTCGCTAGTCATGATCATGGTGACCACCTCTCTAATTCCAACTTCATGTCCCATAGACACAACCATATAGAATTAGAACGACTAGACCATACCTTGCTCCTTCCATCACACCTTGCCATGCCTCCTTGCCTCATGATCTTGCTCCTTGTTTCTCACCTTTGGTTACATAGTTAGGCTCCCCAACTGTCCTTGGGTTACCTCCTAACTCCTTTCCTCAAACCCACCAAAATCATGGTTTTGCAAACCATACAATAATGATATTACAAGCGTTAATGAATCTTTCCTTTTTACAAGCTTAGAGGAGACCATCTCCTCATCTTACTCCCATGCTCCCATTGTATTAATTAGGGCACCCGCTTCCCTCACTCACCATGAGTGCATAATACAAACACATGCGAAGTAAAACAAAAGGAAAACTACTTTATTCATTAAATGGGGAAAACCAGTTTACATTGTCGCGATCGACCATCAATCCAACAATGAAACAAACCAAAATAAAACCAAATTAAATGAGAAACAACTTCTTAAATCAAACATCAAGAAGACAGGGGACCATCCCCGAACTCTGAGGCACCAAATAAGGAAGAGAAGGCGGCTCTATCTTCACCTTCTTCAATGGCTGCCCTACTTCCTTCTGAGGAGTAGGAGCTGGTGTAGGACTAGGAGCAGCATTCCAAGGATAATCAAGGGAAGGATCAACTCCTTTAATCTATCTAGTCTCTCTGTCGGCATAAACCCTCATGCCCTTCTTGTGGAGGCTAACTTCGGCTTCTGAATCGAGTAAGAATGGCGCCCCCAAGATCATTGGATTAGTGGTCCTGCTCACCAAGTTGAACTCTTGCGTGTGCGACCACTCCCCAAGCTGGATAAAAACTATGGTAACACCAAGAATTTCCTCCCGGATTCCATTACCAACTATCACTGCTCATCCGCTGATCTTGCTTATAGGCAGCCCAAGCATCTTGGCTAGGTGATGGCTCATAAGATTTATCTCTGCTCCCGTATCAACAAGAGCCAAAAATGCAGCCCGCTTATCCACCATAACCTCAACATACAGCAGCCTACTTCCAGGAGCATTAGGAGCAAAATCAATATGTCCACACCAATGGAAATCCCGGACCACTTCTGTAACACCCCTAATACGCACATGATACTAAATGAAATCGCAGCGGAAATAAATAACTAAACAGTAACTAACGCTTCGGTGCTACAACGCCGTCAACCACCCACGTGGTTGACAAGGCAGAATAAATACAATTGTACCGGTCTGATGATCAGACTCCCGAGCATAAAACGAATACATAAATACATTATATACAATTCCGAGAACTACATACATCCTTCACTGTAACGCGTCACTGTAAACTGCAACATCCAAAGTATATAACGCCACAGGAGCACAGGCGCATCCCGGGCCAACATCCAAAAGTATACAAAAGGGATTACATCCTAAGGTCTAAAGCCACTCCGCTTCTTCGATCCTCATCCTGCAGTATAAGAAATATGGATCCCCCGAGGGGGTCAGCAACCCTTGGCTGGTATGGCTAACGCGCAGCCCATCGGCTACCGGGATACGCGCAGCTAATTGTCATGATAACATGGCATTTATTTACATACATAACATAACATAACATAACATGGAGCATGGCATCGGTAGTGCACAGCTCATTATCACATACACGGTGGATCTTGGTTCCACAATAACAAACCGCAAGGGTCAAATAACATAAGAGCCTAGAGAGTGATTCACCCTCATGTTAAGCTCGTTAAACACACTCATTACCGTTCTGTTAGGCGAACGAGTAACTTAAGTCACAGATGGTTCGGATTTAGTGACCCGAACACACCACACAAACACAGGTTCCCACTAAACCGATCATAAGTCAGAATAGGTAAGCTTTGGAAGAAGCTAGCGGGAGATCGAACGCCAAATTAAGGAGAACAATCTTAACAACATAAGAGTCGAATCTGATTCAGATATCTACTCTTAACTCACATGCATGACCGGATAACCGGATTCCTCACTTCCCAGTTAACACTTGTTAGAAGTTCATAGTGGAACTTAACAACCAACACACAATAGGTGGTAAGTCATGTTAGACACACAAGGGAAATGAGTCACAACATCACATCACAATAATATGAACAACTGTAAACTCATTACATGTTTAAATCTTATAACGTTGTAACACACAGAAAACATACAACACACAAACCGGTGTAAACCGCTAGACAACAGACTGCAAGAAAACCATACCTTGGTCCTTGCCTCGTTTGGTTTCCTCCGTAAGTCACTCCTATACATAATTCAAGAACGTCGGTTAATTAACTTACTTAACCTCCAAACTCACTAAGTGTTTAACATAATTGTATGACATGTTTTAATGTCTATCTTACCCTAGGTTACCTTCATTATACACCCTAGGGTTAACTACATAAGTCTCATTCTTTTCTGTTTTTTTTTTTTTACAAATTTTGGTCCGACCGGACTTGCCGACCGGACTTGCCTAAGTCCGGTCCATTCCAGTACTCTTTTTACCGTTGGAAAATTCACTCCGACCGGACTTACATGTCCGGTCCTATGTCCGGTCGATTCCAGAGACTTATAACCCGTACAAAATTCATGCCGACCGGACTTGACAAGTCCGGTCCCATGTCCGGTCCATTCCAGAAACATTTTCCCCTCACAAAACACAGTCCGACCGGACTTGTAAGTCCGGTCCCCCAAGTCCGGTCGATTCCAGAAACAATTCTCGCAGGGTAAACAGGTCCCGACCGGGCTTGCAAGTCCGGTCTGCCCCAAATCCTTATTTTCCTTTTTACATTCAACTCCAAACTTCACCCCATATAACCTAGTACCCCCTAACCTCATTTGGGCACTTCAAACACAACTTAAACCATCCTTTAAACACTCACAACTCTTTTTCTAATTCCTTAAACCTTTACTTATTTCTTCACAAAATTCCTAACACTTACAACATTCTACACTAGGTTTCTAAATGGTGTTTCTCACCTATGATAACTACTATCCCAAAATGTTTTCTCCTTATCTTAACATCATCTCCCAAGCATCATCTCCCACAACTAATTCCTTAAATCCATCTTAACAATTCCTTTTTCAAGTTCATACTTTCTCCTTAATTTACCAAAGTTTGCCTAAGTCTTTACCTAAGTCCCAAAATGACTTTGGTACATACTAAATCTCAAGCTCATGCCTAAGTCCTTGTTACATCCTAAATCACCTTAATGCATGTTTCCTACACAAGAGCACACTTAACCATTTTAAATACTCCTTAACTTATCAAACTCATTTAACACCTAGAACTTCACATTTGTTACCTAAATTTCGACATAGGTTCTCCTAGAACATTACTAAACCAAAACACATTGTTTTTACCAACAAACAACCAAGAACACTAAAAATCCATCAAGTACTTATTATACACAAACTTCACTCACAAAGCACTACATCACAATATAGTGCATTATTTAAATTGCATGGCACTTAGGCCCTTAAATGACATGGCTCTTAGGCCCTTAAGGTGCATAAATCATAAACACTGAATTTCCACAATATATTTGCCTTTAACCTGCAAATACACTCAACAACACATATGCCTTTTACTAAGCTCTTGAGAACACTTTACTGAGTCGTTCACCATTGGCTCTTTAGGTAGTCTTAATAAGCATTTATAAGCTCATTTCTCCTAAGGCATTAAAACAACATTAGGTTAGTAGATTTACCTCTTGCAAAATAACTTCTTTCTTGTTTCCTTTAGAAAACTGATAGAGTACTTGATTCTTTGACAAGTTCTAAACAATATACACACATTATAATGAGTATTCAAGCTATGAGCTCCTTCTCATTGTAAACCCTAGTTTTACATTGTTTCAAAAACATTAATGTAGTTGTTTTACCTTGCTCTTTGAAGAGAGTTTGAATATCTAGCAAGAGAGGACTCCACCTAGTCCATGAAGAGTTGGAATGAAGCTAGAACAAAGTCACATAAAAAGCTCCTTCAATATATATTTTCGGACATGACAAAAACAAGGAGGAAACTTAATTTTTGTTTGAGATTCCTTACCTAGAAGCCAAGGAGAGTAACAATATGTAAAAATACAAGCTCAAGCTCCTTCAATGGGGAAACTCCATGGCACCGAAATGGTTGTCTTGAAGTTTGGAGAAGATAGAAATGAAGAGCTTGAGGAGAGGAAGAAGATGGTGGTGTTTGTTTTTGATTTGAACAAGTGAGCAAGGTTTAACAAGAGATCAAAGTGGAGTTTCAATGGAGGTGTGTGTATTACCGTGAGAGAACAGCAAGAAGAAGGAAGAAGAGAGGTGGGAAACCGTGTGAGCAAGGAAAGAAATGAGAGAATGGGATAGAATTTGCTTTATGAAGATATTTATACTTTGTAAAGTAAAAGGGTACTTAAGTAGTTTACTTATTTTCTTAACAAGCTAACAAGGGTGGTGTGTCACCAACCTTAAAAACCGGCCCCAAATAGTAGTAGGAGGGTAATATAGTCTTTGTTTGTCAATTTAATTACTTATACAAACATATGTTACAAAATAGCTTATAAAAGTTACTATTCATAAAACAAGGCACATAGAAGTGAAATTTTTGATTTCCCATTAATATAGACACCCAAATGTGATATTATAGTACACATATGTATTTAAGAGTAATGATGGACATCTAGCCACTCAAAACTCATTTACAAGACAATTTTTCAAAAATGTGCTTTAAGACTCCTTAAAGCACATTTTATGTTTAAACTTGTTTTCAAGCTTGGTTTTCTTTGGTAATTGGTTTAATATGTTCATTAGTATATAAATGAGGTCTTGGTAAGTTCATTAGGTCTTAACCAAGTTTATCCCAAGCTTAGAGCACATTTTGGCTCTTATTGACTTTAAAGCACATTTTGTGTTTTCTTTTGTTTAAACTTGTTTACTAATGTTTCTAAGACTCTTTTTAGTCTTAATACACCATATTTAAGTGTTTAAACAATATATTAAGGTTTGGGGTATTTCAATACTTCCTTACCCTTAGCTGCATACTTAGGGCAATCTCTGATCAAGTGTCCCTTTCCTCTACATGCGAAACATCTACTCCTATCTTCCAATCTCTTAGCCTTTCTGTTAGTTCCATCATCCACAAGGTTATAAGGGGGTAAGTCTTCTCCTGAAGACCACTCACTGAGATCCACCTTGGTCTCACCCTTAGACATCTTAACCAAGAATTCTTTGTACACCTCGTCGAACCCAACTACATCAGAAAGAGCTTCACCATGCCCTATCTTAGGACCATCTGTCCTTTTCGGCCTTACAACAATTTCAGGCTTAGTTTTGGGTCGAGATTGTACTTGATCATGCGCATCATCCGCTGATGAACCATGACTGCTACGAGAGAATCCACCTCCAATTCTGCCCCTCTTTGCACACGACCGGTTCCTTGCTTCCTCTCGGTCACCTCCTCACTTGGCAACAATCAAAGGTCTCACCTTTATTGCTCCATCATTAACCCTGGTCACTTCTTGCCATGGTGCTATGGAAAACACCTCCACGCTTCTTGTGGTGGCTTCTCCTCTTGGTGACTCCATCATGCGCTTTGGGCCTGAAACCCTTGGCTTTGACTCGAGCCTCTTCTCCCTTCAACTTGTTAGAATCATAAAGCTTTGGAGAAGAAGATGTATGAGGAGAACCGAAGCAAACCTGACCTGCAGCTTTGAAGGACTCACTTGCGCTTTCTCTGCGCTTTGCCAACCCCATAACCAGCCGAGTCTTGATCTAGTTCTTCCACCTTGACCACTCTCTCTAAGGGAGGTTTACTGTCCCTTAGACTGGTCTCATGCTCGTCATCCGTCTCACCATCAGAAGAGGAAGTTGGAGGCGTCAAGGTTGCACCTTTTTGCATGCGCTTGGCCCTCTCTTCTTCTAGCCACTTCTTCCAACGCAAATTCCTCAAGTGACCACCACAACAGCTTGCTGGTCTCATCTTTGAGTTGTTGTTGAAGGAAAGGTCGAGACGTTGAAGGAGAAACGCAATGTAGAAGGAAGAACACAAGTGATCAAAATCGCACCTTTATGGCTGTTGTTGACGGCACTGGTTGTCTGGTGTCTTCCAAGACTGAATCTTGGCACAACTTGTTGCACTTGGAAGAACGCAGCTCTGATACCACGTTTGTCACACGACAAAATATTCGCTATGACCGGCTCAACTTACGCCCAAGTTGATCAGCCTCAACTCCCCTTGATCCTGTTCTAGCCAAGCCAACACCTTTGTGCACACCGTCGCTTGCAAAACTTACACTTTGCGCCTTTGGACAAGAAGAGGAAGTTGAATGCAAAACCTCCCACAACTTGACTTGCTAACCTTCGAACCCGTGTACCTCTTCAACCACCAGAATCCCGTTGGTAGGTTTAGAGCAGGACAACACGGTGAATTTAACGATGGTTTCCTTTGGCACTCCTACCACTTGTCAATCCGAGAACAACGAGGGAAGAAGGGAACTCTACTTTGTTGCTCTCCGGACTCTAGCAAAGGTTGAGTCTTTAGCCTTTAACAATCGAACTCTTTTTTGGGATTAAGGATTAGAACTCCAAGCTCTTTCCTTTCTCTCTTGCGGTTTTGATTTAGAAGCAAAGGTCCAACCTTTCTTCTCGAATCCTCTCTTTTGTTGCGTGAGTATAGTGTGGAGGTTGTATGGATAACAATGGATTCTCTCTAGCTTTCAAACTCGGTTTGTGTTCTGATTTTAAGAGCATTCTCGCCTTGTATTTATAAGGGAGGAAGTGAACTTAGAATCTTAACAACCTTACTAGATAAGCGGCTTGTTTATCTTTAAGATAAATAGCTTTTATCTATTTGTTAGCTAAAATTGTGGCGCCCTCCTCCAAGGAGTATCACAACCGAATCCATAACCTCCTTCCTATAATTGTGCCGCCTCCCTTTGTATTTAAATACAATAAGTCAGCCCACAATTATCTCACCAACAAGATAGAGATATTAACCGCAAAGATAAATAAATAATCAAGTTAGTTAGAAATCACCCTTAACTATTTGCGTAAGGGAAGGAGAGAATATCTCAACCATCTCCTTTTTATTTATCTTTCCCACATAATAAATCTAACCAGCTTTTATCTTTTAATTGGCCGATTTTATTTAGAAGTTAGGAGTGTCTAGATTCACTCCAACAACTTCCTAAATTTGTGGAGAGGCCTCTAACCCCTTTGCACAAAAATCGCAACCACTTTAACAAGATAACCAGCAGCTAGAATTATTCCCACAATGTTCGAATTAGACTTATAACCACTTAGGTAAAAGTCTTAAGGCAACTCCAAAGTTTACCGCAGTAAATATTCACATGCGATAACAACCCTAGTAAAAATCCAATTTTTACTGAAGCCCTTAACCATTCTTGCAACCGCCAATATATTTAGCTAAGAACATTCCAGAAGACGTGGAGATAGGGGAGAAGATCTCAACCGAATGGAGCACAAAAATAGCAACCGAATCTCAGTTTCCCAGACTTTCGGCCAAACCCTAGAAATTAGGGCTTCTCGGGTGACACGGCGCCCAGCGCGCGCCCGTGCTCCGTGTGCCTCATTGCTGCCTTGGCGCCCAGCGCACGCAGCGAGTCCTCGTGCGCCCAAGCACACCTTAGCGCCCAGCGCTCGTGTCTTGGCAACGCGTGCTCATGCCTTGTCTCGATGTCACGACGCTCCTGCCCAAGCGTGCCCTTAGCGCCTAGCGCTCGCACCTTGGCATCGCCCGCACATCTTGACACACCCGTAAGCAAGCTCATGGCCCATGTCTAGACTTGGCCTGGCATCACCCAGCACCCCTATACATGTCCTTAGCCTTGTCACCGTGTCTTGGCCCCTTGTCACTTGACGTTGCCCGCGCACCTAGTCACAGCTAACGCCCGTGCCAGCACTGCAGCGTCCGTGTCTTAGGATGTCGTGCTTGTCAAAGTTAACTTGGCCCCGCTGTAAGCTTGTCTTAACCCAGTCAAGACTAAGCCACAGAAACACTTTGGGTTGGATGGCAACTTTGCTTGTGCATCTCCTTTGCTTGTTCTTTGCTCATGACACCTAGTGTCAACTTGGCTTTGCATGTGACTTGCATGATCCCTCATGGACCAACCACCACTAGTCAAACCCCAGTCACAAAGACCGGTCACACCCACTTGTATTCAAGGTGAGCCTAGCTCATTGCCAAGTAACTGAGCCTCAAACTCATTACTTGCATAACCTCGTCAGGTTACCTCAGCGTTTTGACCAAGTGCCAGGGCCTCGAACCCATCACTTGTCTCCCGCGTGTCATGGCCAGCTCTCAGCGACGCAGCCCGCATCTTGATGTACGTAGCTCCAAGACACCCACATGCTAACTCGGCAAACCCCGCTCCCAAGTCCTCCGTTGCATTGAGTAAGACTTGGCGACCTCCACAACATGAGTTCCTTATGGTCAGTTGGGTGCAGGGCTCAGGCCATCGCCCCTAGGATTAAGAACTGTGACAATACCCCTGTCGTAGTGGTTCACCATGCACGATGTATGTAGGAGATGAGGGAAACAATTTACCCCACGCCACCATAATATCCTCACCTCCCATCGGCATGAATAACGTGCATTCAATGGGTTCCTGAACATTAATTAAGAAGGGTTAAACGAACACAATCGAAGTAAATAGACGATAATAAATAATTTATTTTCTAAGTTAATGTGTCTAACCTTAATAGATGCATATGGATATGGATCTATCGACTGCACACTACTCTGCCGTACTGGTGTGCCCTCCTCCTCACCAGCTGATGGTGCAGGGGCTGGTCTAGTCACCTCCTGACTGCTGCACATCTGTGAGCGTATTTTGGACATCTCCTCTGTGACCAACTGATGAAGATTCTGTTTAAGTCTCCGCTCAGTATCAGCAGTTATCTTCAAATGTTCCTCATAGCTGATCATCTTTCCTTGCGAGCCTTTCCTAGACCCCAGATCGCCAAAAGATTGATAGATACCAACTTGTCCACCAAAACCAATAGCGCGACCAGGATGATCCACCTTTCTAAGAGTGCGAGAAAGGGGATCATAATGTCTGTTCGGAGTCTAAGAACCCTCAGTAACTTGAGAGTTTAACTCTTCCTATAAAACACAAAAATAACATAATTCATTAATCTACAGTTACACAAACAAATATTAAACTTATGTACCGAAATTAGATACTCACCATTTGATTTATAATAGCTCTCGTGGCATCATCGTACTGAGGATTTTCCGGCATCGAGTTTTTTGGCACTCGACTCAACTTCCGGACCTTCATCCTCCTGTCGCTAGGAGTCACATCCGTTGGAAGCAAGCCCTTTTGCTCCCACTCTGGTACGCGCTCGGCAATACCTTTACCACCTAAGTGATGTGGGTATAGATTTTTCTTCGCATTTGCCTGCTGTTTTGCACGAACAACCTACAAATACATATATAACGTGTAAGATACAAATAAGCAAATAAAACCGCCGAAATGTATAAAAGACAGCGTTGAATATTAGTTCTACCTGGTACTCCGGCGTGTGATGATACTCCATAAACCGCATCCACTGCTCCTCAGTGATGCCCTCGTACACCTCCCAGGGTGGCAGTTCATCGACTCCTTTTGCATCATCCAATTCAGGGTCTTGATACGCCGCACCATGAATATACTTGTCACTGAGCCAATTCCTATGGTCGCGGAACTGTCACCCCATTTTTTTAAGGACATCTTCCTTAAGAGAAGGATCAATGCAGAAACGAGCCTACATAAACAATTAGTTAGTCATTTAGTAACACAAGTAACGAGAAACTCTAAAATCATATAACATATTATCAAAAAATAACATACCTGTAGACGCTCGAACATAGTGTCCTTCAATGATTTTGGCACTTGCTTCCAGTTGTGATTTATGTCGCAGTAACTCTTGACCAGGTGGCTAGCATATGCAATATAATCCTTCTTCCAGTTACCGTATGGCTGGTTGAACTCATTGAACTGCACATGCTTCGTGGGGGGGGGGGGTGTTTATTAGCCTTTAGTGCACGGGTGGCACCTCTCTTCTTCACTTTCTATCTGGAGGAGGAGGCAGTGCTGGCTCTGTCACCTGCTGTGATGGACAAGCCTCATCCTCCAGTGGTTAAGTTGTCTTCCCCTTCTTTCCTCCTCGTGTGACCCGTTTTGCTGGTCTCTTCTGATGAGGCTCAGCTTCTCCAATGGGCTGGTCCATAGGGTGATTAGCCACTGCTGTAAAGATAACTTAGTCAAATTAATTGGATGAATTTATAATGTAAAGACAAATGTTGAACAAGTCAAGGAAAATAGTTAACATAACATTACCATAAACCAATAAATAATCGAACGTAAAACAAATGTACAACTACTAGCACTAGCTACCTGACATAAATACTTCTATGATTTGGTGTTATCAACCCAAACACCCTCGTCATGGTCTGATCGTGCATAAATCAAGTCGTTTTGGGTATCATCATTTAAATCCCGCAACCCCGTAGGAAACAATGTTGTTCCTTCAATCGTCTAATTCTTATCATCATCCTCATTTTCATTTTCAATCAGAACCGATCTTCTACCTGGAAGAACAACAGACCATCTAGAGTCTTTTGGATCCTGAACATACCACACTTGGTCACAATCTTTTCCCATACAAATTGATCATCCTCAAAACTGGCACGTGTGAGATCAAGCAAGGTAAGCCCTCCATCGTTTTGGATTCCATGTCGGTTGTCCACCCATTTGCAGCGGAACACTAAAAACGAATCAATATGGTAGTCTAGCTCTCAAATGTCCTCGATAACACTATAATACCAACTAGAGCTCCTCACTGGTTGAGAACGGTTACCGATGTGGTACTCATTGAATGCCGCTTCTATTTTTACTCCACTGTTCTGGTTTATTGGTTTAGCATCTTGGCGTGCAGTGTAATAAGTATACTCACTAATGTCATACCCTTTAAATGATATAATATTAGGTTCAGGTCCTATTGCTAAACATCTGATTTCTTCACTGACAACTTCTGAATTTGATGACGCTTTTTCAAAGACATAATCTTTGAAACATTGGACAAACATTCGGTTTTGCTCTTTCGTAAGCCAAAGGTGGTTTCTGGTAGGATTTTTTGTCTTAACTCATTCATATAAGTATCAAAGAAGGGTTCAACAGCCTCAAGGTGTTGTAACACAAACAGATGTGCTTGATGAATCAGTTGACGTGGTACTTGCACAATTTTTCTTCCAATGACACCTTTGCCTTTATATCTGCCGTAATGTCTTGGTTTTGGGATACCGATTGATTCTGCTTCATTCAAATAATCAGTCACAAATTCTGCGACTTCCTCAGTTACCGTTGATTCAATTATGCTCCCTTCTGGTCGATATTTATTCCTCATTCTACCCTTTAGAATACCCATGTATCGTTCAAAAGGGTACATGTAGCGTAAGTAGACCGGACCACAATATTGGATCTCTCGAACAATGTGGACTATCAAGTGCACCATTATGTCAAAGAAAAATGGTGGGAAATACATCTCCAGTTGACATAATGTGACCACAATTTCACGTTGTAAATCATCGAGAGAGTTTACATCAATTACCTTGCAGCAGCAACGTTGAAGAAGAAACACAATGTGGTTAACGCATTTCTGACATCATTTGGCAATATCCCTCAGATTGCTGCTGGAAGAAGATGTAACATTTATACATGATAATCGTGAGATTTCATGTCTAACAGTTTCAAATCCTTAATCGATACAATGTTCTTCCAGTTTGAAGAATATCCAGACGATACTTTTACCGAGTGTAGACATTTGCAGAAGCTGATCTTCTCATTCTTTGAAAGTGTGTAGCATGCAGGAGGTAGGTATATTCGTCTCTCACTCTCCTGTGGGTGTAAATCTTTTCTTATACCCATGGCTTGCATGTATTTTCTCACTTTAAATCCGTCTTTCGTTTTGTCGGGTATGTTGAGCAAAGTTCCACTCACTGTCTCACCAACGTTCTTTACGATGTGCATGATATCCAAACAGTGTCTGACAGGCAGATGACGCCAATACGGTAGATCCCAGAAGATAGAGCATTTTTTCCAAATGTTCTTTACCAATTTCGATGTGTTTCCAAAGACGTTCACAATGTCCTTAACCTTTGCATACACTTCCTCAGAGGTCAAAGGTATACAGGCCACACAAGTCACGGCCTCACCATTGAATAATTTCTTCTTCTTACGATAAGGGTGATCTTCAGGTAGAAAATATCGATGACACATGTAAACATTCTTACCACAATTTTGTAAACGGTCGGAACATGTATCATCCTCGCACATCGGACATGCAAATGTTCCTTTCACCACTACTAGAAAAACATAAAATAGTGACGAAAATTACCGACTACCATTAGCGGTCGGTAATTACCTACGAATTACCGACCACATACCGACCAAAAATTAACCTACATCCTTGGAAAAGAATTAACAACCATTTACCGACCAATTTCCGACCAACATTTTACCGACGACCAATTTCATCGGTAACAGTTGTCGGTAAATTTGCGGGAGCATTGGCGCCAGAAACATGAAAAATACCGACGGATTACCGACCAATATAATGGTCGGTAATGTAAATTATTTTACCGTCGACTCTTAGTGGTCGGTATTTCCAATTACAGAACGTGGTGTTTTATATTCTTATATTACCGACGGATTACCGACCAAAATAACAGTCGGTAATGTAAATTATTTTACGACGACTTCCAGTGGTCGGTATTTCCACTAACAAAACACGGTGCTTTATGTTCTTATATTACCGACAGATTACCGACCAAAATAACAGTTGGTTATGTAAATTAATTTACCGACGGCTGCTAGTGGTCGGTATTTCCACTAACAAAATGTAGTGTTTTATGTTCTTATATTACCGACGGATTACCGACCAAAATTGATATAAAAATAAATATGGATATGAATACGTATACGAATAATATAAATAATTATACATATTATTTATATTTTAGATACTATAAAATTCACCAATATTAATATATATGACTAATATATTTAGAAAAAATGTTAATTATATTATATATAATTTATATTATTTTATATATAATGATATAATTTAAATAAGATTTAACAAATATATAATATTTTAATATTTTATTTATGATTTAAATACTAAAAAATATTTACATACATTATTTGTAAATTTAAATAAATATAAATATATATTATATGTGACAAAATGCAACGTTTAATGACCTCATATTACCGACGACTGGTGTGGTCGGTATTTTCCTAACCAAAAGGCGATGTTTAATTTTCTAAACGCCTTAATCTATTATTTCCCTCTTCTTTCTCAATCTTCCCTGATAATCTGAAAACTAAATTCTTCATAGCTTCAGCTTCATATTTTATTTTTGCTCTACACCGGTGGCTCTCCCTCCAGCGTGCTGCCAAGGATGCTCCCAACAAACGTTTGAAGTCGTGACCTAGAGTGGTGCTGTCTATTGTCTCCTGGTTGTAGTCGCGGTCGCCTGGTGGTCGTCGCCTGTGTAGCTGCTGTTGGCTAACCAAGCACAGGTTAGTTCATTAGGAGAAATCACCAACTGTGATGCTCTGTATAATTCAAGAGCATCCCTTATATCCTTCAAATTCCCACCAAATCGATTGTAGAATGAGCCTGTTGGTTTGCGAAACAGCTCCAACAAATCTGAAGAGACATTATATCCATGACCCCGTAATATTCTGAATGCCATTGCACATGTAGTAACGTCATCAAATATCTCTTCATCCCTTTGAGTCTATTGCCGGAATGCTTCATCCCAAATTCCAAATTCTAGTATTTAGGGTTTGAACTCCATTATTGCATTTCAGTCGTCGCTTGGTTTCTAATTCTGCCGCGACCTAGTGTGTGTTTTTGAATTGCTTTTGCTGTTAGTTTCTAATTATGTTTCTAATCCTATTAGTTTCTATTTCTGTGTTTCTAATTCTCTAATTTTGTTGCCGATTTAGGTATGAACTCCTTCATCAAATTGCTTTGGCTGGAAACGGAATAAGGAAACCGACAAATGTGTGTATTTGATTGTGAATTAGTATAACCGTGTGAAGCTTATATTTGGTGCTATGTGATTTTCCTTGCTAAATTAATCAGTCCTCACATTATTATATGTCGACTCATCACCCTTCACAAACATACTAGTTGTGAACAATTATTCATTAACGTCCCTCATAATAGTTTTGCGGATACTGCAAATAGCTTTTGTTATTGAGATTTTTATAGTGTTAATTATGTCAATGTTGTCCAGAGAACCAAGTGATAAAGACGGATCAGGGGAACGTATTGATTAGATCCCTTACACTGAAGAAAAAAAAAGAGTGAAGGAAAAGTTGCTGTATCAGCTGCAGGTCGTGAAAGAGGTATGTGATCCTGGCTTGCTATGTATTGTTTTGTTTGAGATTGATCTGACTATACTCAACTGTAAACATGTGTTTTCTATTGCAATATTTTTGCTTCTGCTGACATCCTCTCATTAGACTCATTGCTGCTGCCAAATTGAAGGAAAAAAAGATGAAATAGGCCTATATAATTCGGAATGTGCTCCATGACATATTTATGTTTTTTTATAGATGTTGACTATAATGATTAGACGAGATGGATCATAAAGCATGAGAAAAGAGATCAAGTTTCCGCTTAATGTATATGTCTTGAATGTAATTTTAGTACAATAATATATCTACCTACTGATTGTCTAATAGAATCACTATCGGTGTCATTCATTGCATGACTGCAAACTGAAGAATGAATTACAATAGCTGAATACTTTGCTCTTTGATAAAGAGTGTCAAAAACGACCACCCTTTCTTAGCCTGAGCCATGCATAAGCGGCTACAGCAGCACCTCCAAGGTGGGCGGAACCTGAAACATTAGGATCTCCCTCAATTATTCTGTATATCATTGCCAACTAGAAAGATTCCAAACAAAATGGCTGACATATTTATGTAAATAAAACATCTAGTATGATATCTAACCACTTTGGTGTTTGCATCACAATTATATGGAAGTTGCAAAAAGGTGTACGTTAAATTATATGTATGACCAAGGGTGGAGTCTGCTTATTTTATTCCTTCTGTTTCTATCTTTTTAAGTGTGTATGTATGTGTCATCTTCTACTTGTTATTTGCCTCTGTTTATATGCTATTATGGTGAGATTTTGACCTGAATTTTTTTTTTTAGTTTTTTAACCTTGAATATTTTGCTGATTAATCTCTAAGACAACGGGCAATGATTAGGTCGATTTTACTATTGTCAACAAAGCTGTTGTAGCAGCTTATCAACTATGGTGATGCTCATTTAGACTTAGCAATTGTGCTTCTATTTATGAATCGATAGAGCATATTTTAATCTACTTTATTGGCTCTTTTTCTACCTCAAATCACTTCTGATATGAGCAGAGAAATATGGTGCAAAATAAACCTTTAAACTGATGTTGATATAACAATACAATTTCAGCAGTTTAAGTCTTTAAATAACGCTATTTCTGAATCTGTTTGTTTCTGCTGCTTTGGTCATTTTAGCCTAAATTTTTCTTGGCCTAAATCTATTTGTTGCTGCATCTATTTGCTACTGCATCTATTTACTGCTGCATCTATTTGTTGATGGGTTTATTTGCATCTGTTAGCTTCCGCTTCTATTTACTCTAAATAATGCTATTTCTACATTTTTGTGCTGCAACTTGTGCATATTTTTCAGCATCTTTTACATTTTGCTGATTCTCATATGTGTTATATGAAGTGTTTTAATCTGGACAACCTATGCATAAAGATCTTCGATCAACAATATGAATTCTTAGCATTCCTTCTTTTGTTCTGCAGATTTTACTGTTGCGCTGGTTTTAATTTGCTTAACTCTCGTGCCTACTCCTCCTTCAGCAAATTAAGGTTCGCCCCTCACAAGCCAGTACTACTGTTGATAATTGTAATACCTTTAATCCCAAGGCTGGCCTTAAGTGGCCTCTTGTTGATAAAACTTTAGCTGACTCAATGAACTAAATCAACCATAGATGAAATTTTAGCTGATTGATGATAAAGCTTCAAAAACCAACAAAAATACTAACCATTTCTTAATCAAAGTGCTTTATTTCGTCTCATATCATATATATACATACATGTGCTTCAGTTACATAATATAAAAATAACTCAAACTACTATATTTAATATGATTTTTATTGTGTTTAACTTACCATTTTGATTAAACTAAGTTACCACACCTCACTTTGATTTTTTTTTTGTTTACTTGGCTAACACTAGTGGTAGAGATATGAGTTTAGATAGAGGATGGATGTACGAGATGGTAAGGTGGCGACATGGTAGACCAACACAAGAATGGTTGGAGAAGGTTTCTGAGTTTGTTGATTCTGCATTGGCATCCTGAATGCGTGAGGGATGGTAATAAAATTAAGTGCCCATGCCCTGCGAGTAAGTGTATGAACACCCGCTTCTATGATGACGATGTAGTCAAAGTGCATTTGGCGAAACAAGGGTTTATGTATGGGTACTTTGTGTGGAACTTTCATGGTGAGGATACACAAAATTATGAACCTGTTCGCTCCTCTAACATGTTGACGAACCCAGCTCGGATGAAGTGAACAACATGGAGAGATTAGTATTTGATGCCATCCAACCAAATATAGGGAATATGGATGATAATGTGGACTTTATGGTTGACAACAATGATGATGTCGAGGAGTCTCCTAACCCTGATGCTAGAAAATTTTTTGAGTTAATGGAAGCTGCAAAGAAAAAGCTCTTGAATGGAAAACTCCCTTTTGTCGCTTACTACTGAGCTAATGTCTATTAAGACGACCATCAAACTCCTCAAGTAGTAATAGATCGAGTATGCAAAACATATCATGATCTATGGCCAGACGAGGAGAACCCCATTCCAAAAGACTTTTATGGTGCTAAAAAACTTGTAAGTGGTCTCGGTCTTCCAGTTGAAGTCATACATAGTTGCATCAACCACTGCATGATTTACTGGAAAGACGATAAAAATCTCGATACATGCAAGTTTTGTAGTGAGCCGAGATACAAGCCTGTTAAGATGGGTCTAAAAGAAGGAAAACTAAGGTGCCACGTGCAAAAAATGCATACTTTCCTATACACCAAGACTTCAAAGACTTATGCTTCTACGGCCACCGCTAAAGAAATGAGATGGCATGCTGAACATGATATAGAAAATGGGAAGATGTGTCACCCATCCGACTCCAAGGCATGGAAACATTTTGATGAATTGTATCCTGATTTTTCCCAAGATTCTCGCAATGTGCGTCTAGGTTTGAGTACTGATGGTTTCCAACCTTTTGGCACTTCAGGTCGCCCTTACTCACTGTGGCCAATTATTCTTACACCGTATAATCTTCCTCCTGGGATGTGCATGAAGGATGAGTTTTTTTTTTCTTACGTGTCTAGTTCCCGGACCAAAAAATCCTAAAGGAAAAATCGATGTTTATCTTCAGCCTTTGATTGCTGAGCTGCAAAGACTATGGGATGATGGGGTTGACACATATGATGTTTCAAAGAAACAAAACTTCAAAATGCGGGCTGCATTGTTATGGACAATTAGTGATTTCCCTGCTTATGCCATGTTATCCGGGTGGAGCACAGCAGGTAGACAGGCATGTCCTTACTGTATGGATGCAAGTGATGCTTTTACGCTCCGCTTCAGCAAGAAACAATCATGGTTCGATTGTCATCGATGTTTTTTGAAAGCGGGACACAAGTTTCGCAGTGACAATAAGTCTTTCAAGAAAGGTAGGAAAGTGTTTAAGAGAGCTCCTCGTGTCAAGACCGGTGAAGAAATATTGGTCGAGCTCAATCGTTTGGGTCTTAAAAAAGTTACTGAAGTTGGTCATGAGTCAATAAATGCAACCATCGGAAAGACTTGTGGGTGGAGCAAAAGAAGTATTTTATGGGATTTACCGTATTGGAGTAAGCTACTTATAAGGCATAACTTGGATGTAATGCATGTTGAAAAAAATGTGTTTGACAACATTTTCAACACAATTCTTAATGTCAAAGGAAAAACGAAGGATAATGAGAAGTCTAGGAAAGAGTTGAATGATTATTGTGATCGTCCAGAGTTAGCGTATGATCCCATAAAGAAGTCATGGCCAAAGGCATCATATGTATTGGACAGAGATTCTAAACAAATATTTTGTGATTGGGTTAAGGATGTAAAGTTCCCAGATGGATACGCCTCTAATATTGGAAATTGTGTTGACATGACTAACAGAAGGGTGTTTGGAATGAAGAGTCATGACTGTCACATCTTTATGCAAAGACTAATGCCGATAGCCTTACGTCATCTTCTTCCACCCAAAGTGTGGGAACCAATTACCGAGCTTTGTCTATATTTTAGGGAGTTGACCTCAACAACTTTGCATCAAGAAAGCCTGTATCGGATGCAGGAGAACGTTGCCTTTATTTTATGCAAACTGGAGAAGATCTTTCCACCTAGCTTTTTTGACTCCATGGAACATCTTCCTGTCCATTTGGCATACGAGGCAAGTGTAACGCCCATATTAACCATAAATACAGCGGAAATAAAACTCTAAGGCGATTACAGACCATCGGGTTCCAAACACCCGGCACCAAACCTCACCAATTACAACTTACAATCTACAAAAGCTACGGTCTGAACTCGAGAAAAACTTAACACAACATAATAGAAATTTAACACATTAACTCTCCACAAAACCTAGTCCCATCCCAAACGCTCATTCTCTTCGTGGCCACCTGTAAATCAATTCGTACCTGCAAGATGAAACCAAGCAGCCCACCCCGAAAGGGGCGGGTCAGTTCCCTGGAATGGAACTGGTACAATTCTCCAAAAACAAACTTATAAAACTAACTCTTCAAAATAAACAGTAACATGAAAACAAACTCTTAAAAGTAAAACAGAGATAAAGCACTTCAAAACAATCAGGTTAAAGAGAAAAGAAAACAAGACAAAATAGAGATAGAGAACTTCCAAACAAGTCATCCACTTAAGTAGTCACACCACATAGTTAGTACATCCATTGTTGATGTTAGAACCAATTCCCATTAGGAGTAGAAAAACCCAGATAGTCACAAAGGACTAGGAATGATAAAGTAGATCCAAGAATCAAGAACTCAAGAGTGGAATAATTTAACTGGGAGAGATGGCCCCCACCGCCAATCACGTCCACTAAGGACAGGGGATATACAGCCCCTCACTGTTCATCACGTCCACTAAGGACAGGGGATATACAGCCCCTCACTGTTCATCACGTCCACTAAGGACAGGGGATATACAGCCCCTCACTGTTCATCACGTCCACTAAGGACAGGGGATATACAGCCCCTCACTGTCTATCACGTCCCTTTTTGGGACAGGGGATATACAGCCCCTCACTGTTAAATACCAATGCCCCTATGGGCGAGGGATATACAGCCCCCTACTGTTACCATTGAAGACGCGCGCACGTCGAAAGAAAGATTTCCAAGATTGACCTTTTCCAAATTCCCACTAGATCACCAACTACCCAGAGCAATACCAAAACACTCAGTCCTACAGAGTGCAGAAGCGTAAACCCTAAGCAGTCAATGTCTAACGGGACACCAAATAGAAGAAACCAATACCCAAATGAGTTCCACATCCAAGGCTCAGTTAGTCACACAAGCTGAGTTAGTCACACAACCAATTCCTTTTTAAAAATTCCTCTTTAAGTCAGTTAGCGTTTTCCAAAACATTCCACAAGTCAATCAGCAAAAAGATCGGAGTACGAGAAATCGTACAAACATTCCATAGAGTCCAAAACACAACAAGCTGAGTACGAGAAATCGTACAAAACATTCCATAAAGTCCAAAACACGTCAAGCTGAGTACGAGAAATCGTACAAACATTCCATAGAGTCCAAAACACATCAAGCTGAGTACGAGAAATCGTACCTGGGTAACGCTGTAGCAGTTCTAATCAACTTGCGCAAACAATCAACAGTACTCTGAAGAATATTAAAGGTAATCTACCATCAATCACTTGTAGCCTATGTTACGCTTAAATAAACTCCTTACTCTTATTTCAAAGTCCCAATTATCTTTTAAGCCCTCACTTAAATGTTATGTATAACCTTTGACTTGTCTTAGAATGTTGTATAACTCAAGGTTGTAAGACCAAGGATTGTATTTTATTAACACTTGTTAATTGTTCCACCCTTATCCACTTTACCCATACCTAACCATAATTCTCACATTAAAGACCTTTATAACATAAGTGCATTATACGTTATTCAATCAATCTTAGAATTTCAATAACAATTCTTAAGCACAATACTTTTACTCTTACTTTAGGACATACACCGTGTTATGACCAATGATGGGTTTATCTTAGAATACTATACTATTATTTCACAATTTATTGACTGTGTATCTTTATCAATATCTACTAGATAATCCATTATAACTAAGTCTTCCCCCTTAACTTAATTAAGATCTACATCCCGTATACTGAAATCGTAGTGTTGTAGATGCATTTTAGTATAACTTATTTGAGCTACTAAACTCAATTATCTTATCTTTAGTTCAGAATGACCTTTAACTACAACCATCTATTAATCTTGTCATAAGTTGTTAATTACTTTTCATCTTGAAATAACCATATTATAGTTAACTCAAACTTATCGAACTCTCACATTTAGTATCCACAAGGTATATTATTTACTTAACCATAACTTTATAATAAGGTGTCTTAAGATAACCTTTTATGTATCCTTACTTACATTTAATTCCCTAACTGTTTTTACTTTTACACACATTCTCTCTATAGACCATGTATATTCCTTTTATATTAAACTTCGTTAAACTCAAGTCTTAAATACATTTTATATTGTTTACAAAACCTAAAGTTTCAAAAGAATAACTTAATAAATCAATTCCCTTTATTGTATTTAGGATGGACATTATATCTTAGCATGAGGTAGAATTTATCAAAGAATTAAATTCTGGTTCGTAAGTGAAATTGTCAATTACTTAATAAGATAATATATTCTGAACAATCTCCATACCTTATATTCAAATGACACATTAATATTTCCAGTGTCAAAAGGTAAATCAATATAATCTCTTATGTAACCTAATTTCATCTAATTAAAGGTTCAAAGGTTTTAAGTATCAAATTCCTATTTAATAACCTTCTATAAATTCTAACTGCTAAATGCCTCACTTAATTGTAAACTCACATCCTAAGTATTGGTAATAAATGTTATAAATGTACTTCATATGGCTTATCTAATGCCAAGAAACTTAAGGATTATTATTTAGATAAATTCCCAAATCATAGTCTAATATAGTTTTATATCATAACCCTTTAAGGATTTTATCTTAAAACATTAAGTTATATTCCAATACCATAAATGTTAAGAAATGATTAAATCTAGACTTACTATTCCACCTCACATTTAGATGTAAAAGTATTTTATTTATTTATAATTGTTTATATATTAAGAACATTTAAATGTAAAAGTATTTCATTTACTTTATTATTAATTATATAATAAGATCTATTGGTGTAACCCTTTATGTAGACTAATTACAAATATTCCTAAATTTCAACTTATTAATTTCTTAACCAAATTATAGATTTACATTGTGGTCATTGACTAAATAAATACGTGTGTTTAAATACGGTTTATAAAAATCTTAGAAACTCAAAGATAACTAAAAACTCAACCTATAACCATAAATTAATACCACCTCATATAATATTCTTTTATTAGTATCATGTAGAGGTTTAGTTTAACTCATTAATTCCTTCATATTATATTTTCTATAAGGTATTTTATTCCTTTTATTTATTTATTTATCGTATATATATATATATATATATATATATATATATATATATATCCTCTCTATTATATCCTCTATTATATTTCCCACAAGGAATGTTATTTCCTTTATCTATTTTTATTGTATTTATATATATATAATAAATATATATCTCTACATACATTAAGATTTATCCAGAACATTCTTTAAGAAATTCTATTGTATTTAATTATATTTATATCTTTTAGACATATCCACAACTGATTTATGGTTTATAAAATAAAATATTTCCCTTACTTTTAGTTAAACATATTAGCTTCCATATTATATAATAAATAAAATGTAGTTTAGTTAAATTCCTTGATTTAATATAAGTTTCTATTTATTTCTCTCATATAAATATATATATATATATAAATATATGTAACATTTTTTACTTCACTTAAAGTTAATACCCAAAAATTTGTAAAATACTGTATTAAATGTTAATTAGTCTTATTATATTTTCCCCAACCTATAAAGTTCATTAATAAACTATACTTTAATTTTTGATTACATTAAAACTATATATTATAAGTTATTCTTATGAAAACTCACAACACAATTTTTAAAACCCTTTACCATTGCCCAAAAATTCCCAAATTTAATATACAGTAACTATAACATTTTATACATATTATAAATTTTTTATTTCATAAAAATATCTTTTTAATTTAGCCAAATAATTCCAGAAAACCCGTAACTTGTAAAATCATAACTTACGTTTAAAACTCCAAAACCATAATAATTTACATCAATATAAACTAGATAAAATAATGAACCCATGGTTAAAATTTCAAGTCAAAATACCTTCGGGAAGGTATTTAAATTAATTCAACAAGTTAGGGTTATTTACTGAAATCTATAGAAACTTAAATAAACTAAATCTGAAACGTTTTAATCTCGGCCGTCCGTTTCTCCTAACTACAATCAGACGGCCCCTGGTTTATCAAGTTCTTCAGCGAATTCCTTAAACAGATCGAGTACTAAATCGACGATTCCTCACAATCTACAGAACGAAATCGCGTGATTCTTGTTTCTATGGATTCGTAATCAAATTTCGGTTCTATTGGTACCAATTTCCCCAATTTTAATACAGTATACACCAAGATTCGAAATCAATTCGAATGTTAGGGTTAGTCCGGTTTCAGAATTAAAATCGATTACAATTCTTACAAATTCTCCTAATCTAATACGAAATTTACTAAATTGGAACATGGATTAGGTCGGTAACATGACTACGAATGACAATATCGGAGCAATTTGATCGGAGACTCACCGGAGTGTGCGAATTTGGGTGATTTCGAAATCGGAAATCTGGAAAAAACATGAACTTTGAGCAGTTCGTGGTGGCAACTTTGGAGATCTATAAAAACGTTCTAGATCGAGTTAGGCCATGTTCTTTGGGCTCGTGAAATACCCCAAACCTTCATATGTTGGTTAAATGTTAAACTATGGTATTCAAAGGCTAAAAGTGCCTTAACAACATCAGTGAACAATTAAACCAAGCAAAATATAAGGAAACACCTTAAGGTCAATTTAAGCAAATATTGCTCTAGACTTGGTTAACCTTGTATAAAACCTAAAGGTCATTTCTAGACCTTGGAAATATGTTAATGAACATATTAAATCAATTACTGAAGAAAACCAAGCTTGAAAACAGTTAAACACAAAATGTGCTTTAAGGAGTCTTAAAGCACATTTTTGGAAAATTGTCTTGTAAATGAGTTTTGAATGGATAGTTCCATCATTACTCTTAAATAAATATGTGTACTAATTTGTAACACATTTGGAGGTCTAGGTCAATGGGAAATCAAAAATTTCACATCTATGTGCCTTGTTTTAGTGAATATAACTAAAATAAGCTAGTTTGTAACATATGTTACTATAAGTATTAAATTGACAAATGAAGACTAAAATACCCCTAAGTTAAGATGGGGGCCGTTTTTTATCATGGTGAGTCACCAACATGTAAAAGGAAATCAAATAATGAAGGGTAGAAAGGTAAAAGAAGAAAGTTACCTTTTATAATGGAAATATCTTGTAAAAAGCAGACTTATCCTCATCTTCTCCTTTCCTTCTTCATTTCCCACGTAGCAAACCTCTCTTCTATCTTCTTCTTGCTCTCCATCGGTTATGCTACAGCAGCTTCACCATTTCTCAACTTCCATGGTTGGTATCTCCTAGCTCCATGGTCCAAATTCAGTTTCGAGACCACCGTTCTTCTAGTTGGAGCAAGCTCTACACTCCTACCTTTTCAAATCTTCAAAAGCCTCATTTTGGTGCCATGGAGATTCACCATTGAAGGAGCTTGAGCTCATATTTCAACATATTATTGTTCTCCTTTGCTTCTAGGTAAGGAATCTCAAAGGAAAATCAAGTTTCCTCTCCTTTTATACATGGCCGAAAATTTACCTTACCATGGTGTCTTTACCTTGCTTGTTCTAGCTTCATTTGAATCTTCCAAGGGCTTGGTGGAGTCCTCTCTTGATATATATTCAAGCTCTCTTTCCATTCCAAGGTAAAACAATCATTTTAATACCTTAAGATAATATATGTAACTAGGGTTTACAATGAGATGAAGCTTAAAGCTTGTATACTCATTATATTGTTGTATAATGTTTAGAAGTTGACAAGCAACTAAGCTTGGCCGATTTTTAAGCAAGGAAACAAGGAAGAAGTTTGTGTGGAAAAAGAGGTAAAAATACTATCTCAAAGTGGTTTAAATGCCTTAGGAAAATGAGCTTGATTTGCTTAATAAAATACCTAAGGAGCCAATGGTAAATGAGCTAGTGAAATGCTCTCAAAGAGATTATTAAGGGAATATGTTTTGTTGGGTGTATTTGCAGGTCAAAGGCAATATATACTTGTGGAAATTCAGTGTTTAAGGTTTATGTTATTTAAGGGCCTAAGTGCCAAGCAATTTAAGTTATGCACTATATTGTGTTTGGTGTAATTTGGTGAAGGTTTGTGTGTGATGGTGTTCTTGATGGATTTAGGTGATCTTGAATGTTTAAGGGTGAAACTATGAGTTTTGGAATGATGATATGCTAAGAGAACCTATGGCGAAAATTTGTAAAATGAATAAGGAGTCTTAAGTGTTTAAGTGAACTTTGGTGAACTAGGAAATGTAAGGGATGGGTAAATGTTTTGCTAAGGAAGAAAACATGCATTAACGTGTTCTAAGGTGCTACAAGGACTTAGGCATTATCTTGGAAGTTTTAGAAATCTAATGGGTGTTCTTAGGATGTGTTCAAGTCTTGGAGAAATTGGTTTAAGGTTTAGGTAATGTTGGTGAATATATAAGGAAATTGAGTAACAAGTTGAACATGAAACTAGGGATGTTTAAGATGATATTTTGGCATTAGAATATACCTAAGATCATTTGGTAAGTTTATACAATTAATGGAGGTGGAGAACTAAGGTAACAACCATTGAAAAATGACATTTTAACAATTCTGTAGGTTTGGTCCGGAACTTAGGTTATGGTTCAAGTCCAGGACCATATACCAAAAACAGGTCGAGGGTGGAGTACTGGCTTGGTCCGGGACTTGGGGTGAGTACAAGGTCCCGGACCACAATATGAAATACGCCGAAGAATGTTTGTAAGTGTTGGTCCGGGACTTAGGGTAAGGACCAAGTCCCGGACCACTCTAAAATTGTTGTTTAAGGTTGGAAAATGGTGTCTAATGATGGGGATTGATGGATAATGATGTTGTAAGGTTATTAAGGACAAGTTTGGTGAGTTATAATGACAATTTGGTGGGTGGGAAGTTGGAATAAAATGTGAGAGTAAATCAAGTTAAAAATGTTAAGTCATTTAACTAGTTAACGGGGATAACTACGGTCATTCGACGTTACACAAACATGTTACCCCAATGTTAATGAAAACAACTTTAATGTACCAGTTGTTCGAGAATTGTTCGAGGAACGTAAGTGGACATGGTGGAGTGGACTCCGGAGACAGGTATGGTTTTCTTGCAACCTGTGTCCTACCGGATTACACCGGCTTGAATGCCAATGTGTTTTTCTGAGTGTTTGCCACCTTGTAAGATAAAACATGGAATGAGTTTATAGTAATTCATTTATGTGGCGCAATTGGTCCCGATACCGTTTAACCTCAATAAGTGTTAAACCTTAGCTAACTAAATCTAGGGACACATGAGTTATCGGTATACGGATTTAACGACCCAAACCTTGGGAACGTTCTAACCACGGCTATGCGTGAGTTAGTTGTGTATGGTTATTGTTTGCAAGTGTGTGAACCTCCCTTGCGTGTTTAACTCGGTTGATACCGTATGGTGTGTGGATGTGATAGGTTCCATAAAGGAGCTCTAATTACTTAATTATAAGGTTTTGTGTACTAATGGGGGGTGAGGAGACCGGTCATGTTCCGGCCACGCGTGTGATGGACGGGAGTCGATGTCATACCCGGTTCGACTCTCTTGGTGTATGTTTGGTTGTTTACTCATTGGGTTTCCAACCTTCCCTTTAGCTTAACCAAAGCTATATTACTGACTCACGTCGGTTTACTGGGGCATACAATGGTGGTTCGGTGTGCTTGGATGACTATATCCGACACACCTTGGGGTTTAAGTTAACCGTTCCATATAACAGGACGGTAACAAGGTATGTAACGAGCTTATCATGAGTTTGACAATATTCTCTAGGCTCTACAGTAAACTAATTATGGTAGGGACGGTTCCTAAGAGGACCGTACCCGTTATGTTATGTGTTGTGTTGTACTGCAATCGCTATAGCGATGCGGTGCTATAGGTTGTAAATTATGGAATATGTGGTCATGGATATGAAACATAGTTTAAATAAAAGGTGTCTAAGAATAACCCGATTAATGGGTAAGTGTCGTCTATTAAGGAAGTATCTCCGTTTAGAGGAGAGCCACTTTAAGGTTAAAGGTAATAATGGATGGTTTGTTATGTGTGGATGTGTGGATGTGTTGGTATTGTTGAGCCCTATAGTTGGGAGTATGCAATGTGTTGTGTGTTTATGGTTTACATGCGTGATTTAAATATAATCAACTGCATGCTAAGACGACAATTAGTTGTGCGTGGCCCGGTAGCATGCGGGCTGCGGGATTACCATACCAGCAAAGGTGCTGAGCCCCTTGGGGGCCACCCTTTTCTTCCTTTTCTATTTCAGGTACAAGGAGCTGGAAGCCGTTCGAGAGTAGGACGGGTGGTTGTTTATACATGGGTAGCTTTTTAATGGGTGTATGTATTATAGGTGTAGTAAGACCGAATTTGTTATCGGCATTGGTTAATGAATACTCGGTACGGTGGGGGATGTATGTGTAAAATAGTTGTTGGAAATGGAATAAGGATTGTATTATGTAGTTGCTCGGGAATCTAGTCCATCAGACCGATACAATGTGTATGTGTTAGCCTTGTTAGCCACGTAGGTGGTTAACGGCGTGTAACACCAATGGATTAAGTGTTGTGTTGGTTTATGTTTTCCGCTGCAGATGGTTATAAAGTGTGTTGTTGTGGTTGGGGTGTTACAAAAAGTGGTATCAGAGCGAAGTATCGCTCTGATGACTGAATTACCGAGCCTAGGAAGTACCGAGTTAAAATTTTAGTACTTTGGGTTAAGGGTTGAGTGATAGCGTGAGTGATACGCTAGTTAGGAACTGCCAGTGAATACTGGAAACCTACTATATCCATCCCCCGCCCTCCACAACCCCTATTTTATGACTTGGGAAGGAACGCCAGAGAGATGAAAGCCCTCTCTTACCCGGGAAGACCCGGTCTGGCTGTTATTAACTATCTTGTAGGTATGGAGAACCTGTCACACGGTAAATCCCGAAAAGTGGGAATCCCGGAGACGGTTCCCATCTGCATAATGTTAACCGCATTTCATAGCGAAGAATGGAGAATCTTGTGTATAGAGGAATGAAATTTCCGGCAACCTGGGTCGACATGCCGAGCAGTCGAAAACTACCAGCTTGCAACAGGCAAGAAGAGAAATAATAAAACCCGAGACGAGAGTCTACGGGATGGCAAATGTTAGGTAATGGCACCAGCGGTATACCAACCGACAAAGGAACTACAACGTAGTACCCAGACAAGAGACAAGTCTCAGTAACCACGACAAATGCGTGGAATGGGCTACGAAGAGGATGCAATAATAAGTAAAAAGGGGTCTCCCAGAATGGGAAACACCCTAGTTAATGATTATTAGAGGAGGACAATAAGAAGTTGTGCAGGAGATTAGTTACCAATTAGAGTATCCAAGTAAGGACCCATGAGGCCACTGAATACGGTGTAGACAAAAACAGTACCGCAGCCGGTACATGTTGAACCGACAGCCAGTTAACAGGGCGCACTTGCCGTGGCAAGTGCAGCTATAACAGGGCTGTTCGAAGAAAAAAAAATTTGACAACTACAAACTACTTAGTAAAGTACCCAGAAATTTAAATGTGATCATCGTAACCGTGGAAGGGCTTAACAGCCTAACCTTTGTAAATGAGAATATACCAGTCAGCAAGAAGCTAGACTTGGTTAAGACAAGAAGGTGTTGTGAAACCAGGAGAAAATTTTCTTTCAAACTCAGATTTAGTTCAAACTCTTTTCTTTCAAAACCAAATTCTCTTTTAAACCAATACTTCTTTTACCCTTCTTTCAAACCAGTTTACCTTTGAATAACCGGACGAAAACCGGTGAAACCGAGGGTACCAACCCGACGGTATGGATGGAGTTCAGAATAGTACAACGGTGGATAAACCTTCCCTTGAATGAGTTCGGGAAGCACGGAAGTATATTGTCATAAGACAATACAAGGGAGTTGACAACAGAATACTTCACCTAGGCGTGTAACGGACACTACGAGTGTACCAACTGTGTTGTGGGACGACCGCACTCCGATAGGAGCATGTGGGCCTGACAGACCTACTTATGGGTTAGTCGGGTAAGTAGTAATGTATCAGTATGATACCCCATATATGTATACGAGAAGAGTCCGAAACACGGGGAGTAGTCAACTCCATACTACGGTCAGCAGTAAAAGTCAAATGAGAGCAATGGATTACCACGAATGGTTGAAGTAAAGGAACCCAGTTAAGAAGACTAAAGGAATTAGTAAATTCGTCCAAGAGAATGTGTAGAGTTAGGAAGTGCGAAGAGCACGGATGGTTATGTAAAGACATCACATATGTCTTAGGAAGCTGAAGGAATGAGACATGGTAGCTGGAACGAATACCCAGCTAAGAACATAAGAAGGCGAAGTTTACTGAAAGCACCCATGAGTGCAAGCCAAATGTAATGGCAAACCTTAGCAACACCCAGGAGCAATCCTTGAGGGGTGTTTGGATCAAACATTGTCGAATGAGACAATGTAACAGAAACTCAAGAGTTGAAATAATTACTCGGGTTAAACACCGAAGAGAACCCACTTAACAGTAGGACCCTAAGTTGCCAAAGAGACAACTTGGAAGGAATCGAGATGTGACGACCTTGTTAAACCATGTAATGTCGTGCAGAAAAGTAAATGTGTGGAAGTAGCCTTTAGTGAGCAGAGCTCGAGGCAGTGGCTTATAAGCCACAAGCAAGACATGTTATGTCAAATTGAATCAATTGTGGAAGTTTGTGTTACACAAGAAAATAAAGCGGAGAACGAACCACTGCTTAAGAGTGGGGATACCTCTCAATATTGTGAAACCGCAGGAGCGGTAGCTGTGTGAACCAAGTTTAAGAAATATATTAAGGATGGACCATGTTATTATTGTGGAAGAACAGCTAGTTTACTAGCATGTAGGTATAACGTGGAGCACCGAGCTGAGTAACGCCGGTTTATAACTCAAAGTGAGCAACGCTCAAGGAGCATTCAGTAGTCATCCATGAGGATGATGCAAGTATATGTGTGGAAACTAATATGACAGTGAATACCATGTAAGTTAGTGTTGTGCAAGGAAAAAGAACGGTACGCAGAAAGCGACCGTTGTATATGTATTGATTAAGTGATGGTATGACAAATAAGCGGAGTGATGTGTTAAACCCAGTACAGATACAATGGGAAGTGATAGCAAATAAACTGGACAGTAAGCCAGTAGCCAGTATTATGAGATAAGAATCTCAGTGGAACACAGTGTGAATTCCTATTGCAATTGCATGAGAGATTTACTGCCAAGAGTTTACGCCTCTGCACTCTGTATGACTGAGTGTTTTGGTATTGCGTTTGCACAGTAATGATCGAGTGGGATAGCTAGGATTTGGAAGATGATAATGGTGGAAGGCGAACAAAGAGAATTATAACACTATAAGACTGAAGCGTATGAAATGCAAGGTCATATCAATGAAATGATACAGGTGCAGAATTAAATGTGGAAGTAGGACTGGCGATAAGTGACTACAGTAGCACTAAATATCAAAGATCGGTATGAAATGTACCTCAGGTGTAGGAAATAGCTGAAAGAGCACTACACATTAGGTGGTAGCTCAACCTCAACCGACAGTAAGTCGAAAGGAATTGAGGCAATCATTGTGAAATACATAGCAGTATACACAGTAAACTACTGTGGAGGTGAATAGAAAGTTCGTAACTCACCGAAATCGCGCACGGTAAGAGATACCACGCGTTGGTTGAGAAACCATGGTTACCAAGATAAAGGTAAAGAATTGGAGGTGTACAATACAGTATGAATAACGAATGGACAGGCCAGAATCGAAACTGGTTAGGAGTTAAGAAAACTCCAATGAGAATTCTTGGTAAAGGAACTAAACCGCTAATATGGTCAAGATCCTTTAACAGACCGCGTGGTAGTTAAAACACTTCACGACGGCAGAACATTTTAAGCCAATGTTCAGTGATTGATTACGTGGGCGTAATCCCTTTTAAGGGGGGTAGAGCGCAAAGCCGCTTAGTGTGTTTTACCGTACAAGTGTACGTGAACTATGTTGTGCATAGCACAAAAATAATTTGTTATGATGGTTGGCATGGTTAATAATTGGTTGTGATGGTTGGTTTGGTTAAATGGTGGTATTTGCGCACAGAAGATGCGAAATACCGTTGTGGTAGGTGAGACTACCTTGTTAATGGTTGTGGGTTAGTACAAGTGTTAAGGAGTAAATAAACCCCTGGGGGAACTAAAACCCCAATGGTGTGTGTTTGCATAATACCAAATGTGACACGATGTATTGTATTTTGATTAAAAATATGTATATATATATACAGTGTGGTGATTTATGAAGGGTATGAAACTGACATGGAACCTAGTAAGAATTAGATTCCCTAGGTAACTTGATTAAAAGAAAATGGATATAATTGATGGACTGAGTTCTATCCCTTGGAGATGTGATGATTATGATTAGAATGATTGAAAAGATAGAAAAGGGAAATGTGTGTATTATTTGATCCTTGAAAATGAAGTGGGAGGTGGAACTTGATTTGCATGTGATCAAGGGAAGCCGAACACAAATTGGGGTGGAAGAATAGTTCAACACTGATGCTGATCACATCAGGGTTGGATGACTCTTGAAGCTCCCTATAAGTGGTCACAAGTAACACCACTAAGAAAGGATGCAAAGAGCATAAGTTGGACTTGGAGTTGTATTGAACTTTCAAAAGGGTTTTCAATTGGTATTTCCAGAACAGTGGATTGATATTTTGAATAAAGGATTCTCTTGTTTACTTAACCTGGTAAAGAATATTTTTTTGTAGTACTTGCTCACGAGCTGAGGACGTATGAGCCTTTGTCTTCGGACCGGTGACATGAGAAGTACATATGTTAAAACTTAAGTGAATGTTTTGATCTCCCAAAGGAACGGGGACCAGAAGGTGTCCATCGCGACCGGGTTCTGCGGGGATCACAGTGTATATGTACTCAACATGGGACTCGAGCCCATAAAGAGATGGAAAAGGTATTTCTGGTTGTTATACATGCTAAGGCATGTTGTGTGGTGCGAGTAATAAATATTACTTTGACCTTGAGTCTTAATAGGGTTGAGTTCTGAAATGATTATGTTACTTGGGCCTATGAGTCCAAAGGTGGTTATGTTACCCAGACCTGAGAGTCTAAGGGTTGTTATGTGAGTACATTACTGTTAAGGTACCCGGACCATTGAGTCCGAGGTAATCATGTGAGAATGATATGTTATGGATGGATGTGTATATGTACCCGGACCGTCAAGTCCGAGGTTGTGGTGTAAGGTGTGTTGGTAATGGAAGTTTATCTTGAAAGTAATTCCCGTATTCTAATCAAATGATGTGTTGGGAAATGTGAACTTCGAGGACGAAGTTCTTTTAAGGGGGGTAGATTGAAATACCCCAAACCTTCATATGTTGGTTAAATGTTAAACTATGGTATTCAAAGGCTAAAAGTGCCTTAACAACATCAGTGAACAATTAAACCAAGCAAAATACAAGGAAACACCTTAAGGTCAATTTAAGCAAATAATTGCTCTAGACTTGGTTAACCTTGTATAAAACCTAAAGGTCATTTCTAGACCTTGGAAATATGTTAATGAACATATTAAATCAATTACTGAAGAAAACCAAGCTTGAAAACAAGTTAAAACACAAAATGTGCTTTAAGGAGTCTTAAAGCACATTTTTGGAAAATTGTCTTGTAAATGAGTTTTGAATGGCTAGGTGTCCATCATTACTCTTAAATAAATATGTGTACTAATTTGTAACACATTTGGAGGTCTAGGTCAATGGGAAATCAAAAATTTCACATCTATGTGCCTTGTTTTAGTGAATAGTAACTAAAATAAGCTAGTTTGTAACATATGTTACTATAAGTAATTAAATTGACAAATGAAGACTAAAATACCCCTAAGTTAAGATGGGGGCCGGTTTTTATCATGGTGAGTCACCAACATGTAAAAGGAAATCAAATAATGAAGGGTAGGAAGGTAAAAGAAGAAAGTTACCTTTTATAATGGAAATATCTTGTAAAAGCAAGACTTATCCTCATCTTCTCCTTTCCTTCTTCATTTCCCACGTAGCAAACCTCTCTTCTATCTTCTTCTTGCTCTCCATCGGTTATGCTACAGCAGCTTCACCATTTCTCAACTTCCATGGTTGGTATCTCCTAGCTCCATGGTCCAAATTCAGTTTCGAGACCACCGTTCTTCTAGTTGGAGCAAGCTCTACACTCCTACCTTTTCAAATCTTCAAAAGCCTCATTTTGGTGCCATGGAGATTCACCATTGAAGGAGCTTGAGCTCATATTTCAACATATTATTGTTCTCCTTTGCTTCTAGGTAAGGAATCTCAAAGGAAAATCAAGTTTCCTCTCCTTTTATACATGGCCGAAAATTTACCTTACCATGGTGTCTTTACCTTGCTTGTTCTAGCTTCATTTGAATCTTCCAAGGGCTTGGTGGAGTCCTCTCTTGATATATATTCAAGCTCTCTTTCCATTCCAAGGTAAAACAATCATTTTAATACCTTAAGATAATATATGTAACTAGGGTTTACAATGAGATGAAGCTTAAAGCTTGTATACTCATTATATTGTTGTATAATGTTTAGAAGTTGACAAGCAACTAAGCTTGGCCGATTTTTAAGCAAGGAAACAAGGAAGAAGTTTGTGTGGAAAAAGAGGTAAAAATACTATCTCAAAGTGGTTTAAATGCCTTAGGAAAATGAGCTTGATTTGCTTAATAAAATACCTAAGGAGCCAATGGTAAATGAGCTAGTGAAATGCTCTCAAAGAGATTATTAAGGGAATATGTTTTGTTGGGTGTATTTGCAGGTCAAAGGCAATATATACTTGTGGAAATTCAGTGTTTAAGGTTTATGTTATTTAAGGGCCTAAGTGCCAAGCAATTTAAGTTATGCACTATATTGTGTTGTGGTGTAATTTGGTGAAGGTTTGTGTGATGGTGTTCTTGATGGATTTAGGTGATCTTGAATGTTTAAGGGTGAAACTATGAGTTTTGGAATGATGATATGCTAAGAGAACCTATGGCGAAAATTTGTAAAATGAATAAGGAGTCTTAAGTGTTTAAGTGAACTTTGGTGAACTAGGAAATGTAAGGGATGGGTAAATGTTTTGCTAAGGAAGAAAACATGCATTAACGTGTTCTAAGGTGCTACAAGGACTTAGGCATTATCTTGGAAGTTTTAGAAATCTAATGGGTGTTCTTAGGATGTGTTCAAGTCTTGGAGAAATTGGTTTAAGGTTTAGGTAATGTTGGTGAATATATAAGGAAATTGAGTAACAAGTTGAACATGAAACTAGGGATGTTTAAGATGATATTTTGGCATTAGAATATACCTAAGATCATTTGGTAAGTTTATACAATTAATGGAGGTGGAGAACTAAGGTAACAACCATTGAAAAATGACATTTTAACAATTCTGTAGGTTTGGTCCGGAACTTAGGTTATGGTTCAAGTCCAGGACCATATACCAAAAACAGGTCGAGGGTGGAGTACTGGCTTGGTCCGGGACTTGGGGTGAGTACAAGGTCCCGGACCACAATATGAAATACGCCGAAGAATGTTTGTAAGTGTTGGTCCGGGACTTAGGGTAAGGACCAAGTCCCGGACCACTCTAAAATTGTTGTTTAAGGTTGGAAAATGGTGTCTAATGATGGGGATTGATGGATAATGATGTTGTAAGGTTATTAAGGACAAGTTTGGTGAGTTATAATGACAATTTGGTGGGTGGGAAGTTGGAATAAAATGTGAGAGTAAATCAAGTTAAAAATGTTAAGTCATTTAACTAGTTAACGGGGATAACTACGGTCATTCGACGTTACACAAACATGTTACCCCAATGTTAATGAAAACAACTTTAATGTACCAGTTGTTCGAGAATTGTTCGAGGAACGTAAGTGGACATGGTGGAGTGGACTCCGGAGACAGGTATGGTTTTCTTGCAACCTGTGTCCTACCGGATTACACCGGCTTGAATGCCAATGTGTTTTTCTGAGTGTTTGCCACCTTGTAAGATAAAACATGGAATGAGTTTATAGTAATTCATTTATGTGGCGCAATTGGTCCCGATACCGTTTAACCTCAATAAGTGTTAAACCTTAGCTAACTAAATCTAGGGACACATGAGTTATCGGTATACGGATTTAACGACCCAAACCTTGGGAACGTTCTAACCACGGCTATGCGTGAGTTAGTTGTGTATGGTTATTGTTTGCAAGTGTGTGAACCTCCCTTGCGTGTTTAACTCGGTTGATACCGTATGGTGTGTGGATGTGATAGGTTCCATAAAGGAGCTCTAATTACTTAATTATAAGGTTTTGTGTACTAATGGGGGGTGAGGAGACCGGTCATGTTCCGGCCACGCGTGTGATGGACGGGAGTCGATGTCATACCCGGTTCGACTCTCTTGGTGTATGTTTGGTTGTTTACTCATTGGGTTTCCAACCTTCCCTTTAGCTTAACCAAAGCTATATTACTGACTCACGTCGGTTTACTGGTGTAACACCCCAACTCCTTCCGTACACATAACATCAAACTGCAGCGGAATTCTCAACTCATTACATTACATAACCCAATGGTGTTACACGCCGTTAACCACCCACGTGGCTAACAAGGCTAATACATATACATTGTATCGGTCTGATAGACTAGACTCCCGAGCAACTACACCATACAACCACTTCCCATTAACAACAACAACATACATATACATTCCAACTGTACCGAGTATTTACAAACTAATGCCGATAACAATTTCGGTCTTACTACGCCTACATTGCATACGCCATTTAAATGGCTACCCACGTAATAACATCTACCCCGTTCTACTCTCGAACGGCTTCCAGCTCCTTGTACCTGAAACAGAAAAAGGAGAAAAGGGTGGCCCCCAAGGGGCTCAGCACCTTTGCTGGTATGGTAATCCCGCAGCCCGCATGCTACCGGGCCACGCACAACTAATTGTCGTCTTAGCATGCTGTTGATTATATTTAAATCCTGCATGTAAACCATAAACACACAACACAATGCATACGCCTAGCTATAGGGCTCAACAAACATCCAACACATCCATACATCCACACATAACAATCAACATTGTTTCCTTTAACCCTAGAGTGGCTCTCCTCTTAATGGAGTTACTTCCTTAACAGACGACATTTACCCATTAATCGGGTTATCCTTAAACGCTTCTTATTATAAACCTGAATTCACAACCATAATCCACATACCCACAATTTACCACATATAACTTCACACCGAATAGGAATTGCAATGCATCCATAACACATAATACAACGGGTACGGTTCTCCTAAGGAACCAACCCAACCATAATTAGTTCACTTTAGAGCCTAGAGAATGCTGCCAAACTCATGATAAGCTCGTTCCATAACTTGCTACCGTTTCTTTAAATGAACAGATAACTTAACACTAAGGTGCGTCGGGTACAGTAAACCAAGCACACTGAACAACCATTGTATGCCCCAGAAAACCGACGTGAGTCAGTAACATAGCTTTGGCTAAGCTAAAGGGAAGATTGGAAACCCAATGAGTAAACAACCTAACATACACCAAGAGAGTCGAACCGGGTATGACATCGACTCCCGTCCATCACACGCGTGGCCGGAACATGACCGGACTCCTCACCCCCCATTAGTACACATATACTTATAATTAAGTAGTTAAGGCTCCATTATGGAACCTATCACATCCACACACCATTCAGTTTCACAACCGTGTTAAGCATGTAAGGGAGGTTCACACACCTGCAAACAATAAGCATACACAACTAACTCACGCATAGCCGTGGTTAGAACGTTCCCAAGGTTTGGGTCGTTAAATCCGTTTACCGATAACTCATGTGTCCCTAGATTTAGTTAGCTAAGGTTTAACACTTATTTGAGGTTAAACGGTATCGGAGGCCAGATTCGCCACATAAATGAATTACTATAAACTCATTTCATGTTTTATCTTACAAGGTGGCAAACACTCAGAAAAACACATTGGCATACAAGCCGGTGTAATCCGGTAGGACACAGGTTGCAAGAAAACCATACCTGTCGCCGGAGTCCACTCTACCATGTCCACTTAAGTTCCTCGAACAATTCTCGAACAACTGGTACATTAAAGTTACCTTCATTAACATTGGGGTAATATGTTTGTGTAACGTCGAAAGACCATGATTCAACCCCGTTAACTAGTTAAATACCTTTACATTTTAAACTTGTTTTACTCTTCCATTTTACCTTAACTTTTCATCCACCAAAGTGTCACTACAACTCACTTAACATGTCTTATACAACCTTATAACATCATTATCCATCAATCCCCATCATTAGGCATCATTTTCATACCCTAAAACCAAGTTTTACATTGGTCCGGGACCTTGTCCCCATCCCAAGACCCGGACCATATGCTAAGTGTACTCTCGGCTTTTAAAATGGGGTGGTCCGGGACTTCACCCAGGTCCTAAGTCCCGGACCATTCTAAGCAAATTCTCTCGGTTGTTTTTAAGGGGTTGGTCCGGGTCCTTGCACCAGACCCAAGTCCCGGACCTATCTCTATGTACAACTCACGGCCTTTTTAGATATATGGTCCGGGATGTCATTCACACCCCAAGTCCCGGACCAAAGCTACTGGATTGACGTACTCGCATTTTTCATGTCCTGCTGCGTGAGTTGTTTACACCCATCAAATGTATAGCTTCCCAAATTATTTTACGTACACTCTTAAACTCAAAACTTCATCAAATATACACCACATAACAACATAGTGCACAATTTAAATTTGCGTAGCACTTAGGCTCTTAAAATGCAATAATCTTAAACACTGAATTTCCCACAATATATTTGCCTTTCACCTGCAAATACAACAGCAGTACGTATGTCCTTTACTAGTCTTTTGAGAACATTTTTCTAAGTCATTTACCATTGGCTCTTTAGGTAGTTTCAGTAGACAACGTACGTTCATTTTCCAAAGGAATTATAAGCTATTTTTGCTTAACGTAAAACAGGGAGGAAACACCATTTTTCTTTGAGTTTCCTTACGAAGCAAAGGAGAACAATACTACGTAAAAAGATGAACTCAAGCTCCTTCCATGGAGATTCCTCTTGGCACCAAAGTGGAGCTCTTGAAGATTTGAAAGGACTAAGTCGAAGAGCTTGATGAAACTAAGAGATCGGTGGTCTCCGTTTTAGATTTGGACAAGTGAGCAAGAAGTTACAAGGATTTGAAGTTGTATGTTGGTGCTGGTGCTGTTCGATCGTGAAGGAAGAAAGGAAGGGAATTGGCTACGTGAGACAGCAAGGAGGAAATGAAGAGAACTCACTGATTGCAAATGCTTTTAAGGATATTATTTGTTTACATAAAGCAAATAGTACCCTCTCTTAATTACTCATTTATTTGTTCAATCAGCAAGCAAGGGTGACGACTCACCATAAGCAAAACCGCCCCCATTTAAATATAAGGGGTTACCTACACATTATTAATCAATTAAATTTCTATATTGCATAAGTTACAAACTAGCTTATTTTAGTTACTATTCACTAAAACAAGACACGTAGAAACGCAATTCTTACTTTCCCATTAATTTAAACTTCCAAATGTGATACTAAATAGTACACACATTAATTAAAGAGTAATGATGGACATTTAGCCATTCAAAACTCATTTACAAGACAATTTTTCAAGAACGTGCTTTATGACTCCTTTAAGCACATTTTGTGTTTTAACTTGTTTTCAAGCTTGGTTTTCTTTAGTAATTGATTTAATATGTTCATTAACATATTTCCAAGGTCTAGGAATGACCTTTAGGTTTTATACAAGGTTAACCAAGTCTAGAGCAATTATTTGCTTAAATCGACCTTAAGGTGTTTCCTTGTGTTTTGTTTGGTTTAATTATCCACCAACATTCCCTAAGGCCTTAATTAGCCTTATTAAATCATAATTGAATTTGACAAAGTCTTGGTAGGCTCTTTGGGTCCTAACCAAGTTCACTCCAAGTTTAGAGTATGTTTCTTGCTCAAACTGTGTCTTAGTATTTTATTATGTTTTACTATGGTTTAATTTGTTCAGTAATATTTTTAAGGCACTTTTTAGCCTTTAAATACCATAGCTTAACATTTAACCAACATATGAAGGTTTGGGGTATTTCAATCTACCCCCTTAAAGAACTTCGTCCTCGAAGTTCACATTTTCACACATCATTGGATTAGAATACGGGAATTCTTTAAGGATAAACTTCCATTACCAACACACCTTACACCACAACCTTGGACTTGAAGGTCCGGGTTCACATACACATCCATCCATAACGTATCATTCTCACATGATTACCTCGGACTCAATGGTCCGGGTACCTTAATATTGTACTCACATAACAACCCTCAGACTCTCAGGTCTGGGTAACATGACCACCTTTGGACTCATAGGCCCAAGTAACATAATCAATTCAAACTGAACCACATCAAGACTCATGGTCAAAGTAACATTATTACACATACCACACAACATGCCTTAGAACGTATAACAATAGAAATACCTTTTCCATCTCTTCATGGGCTCGAGTCCCACGTTGAGTACATATACACTGTGATCCCCGTAGACCCGGTCGCGATGGACACCTGCTGGTCCCCGTTCCTTTGGGAGATCAAACATTCACTTAATTGTTAACATATGTACTTCTCATGTCACCGGGTCCGAAGACAAAGGCTCATACGTCCTCAGCTCGGAGCAAGTACTACAAAAATATCCTTTACCAGGTTAGGTAAACAAGAGAATCCTTTATTCAAAATATCAATCCACTGTTTTGGAAATACCAATTGAAAACCCTTTTGAAAATTCAATACAACTCCAAGTCCAACTTATGCTCTTTGCATCCTTTCTTAATGGTGTTATTTGTGACCACTTATGGGAGCTTCAAGAGTCATCCAACCCTGATGTGATCAGCATCAGTGTTGAACTATCCTTCCACCCCAATTTGTGTTCGGCTTCCCTTGATCGCATGCAAATCAAGTTCCACCTCCCACTTCATTTTCAACCAACAATTAATTCAAGCATATTCCACTTCTATCTTTTGATCCTTCTAGTCATAATCATTACATCTCCCAGGGATAGTACTTAGTCTATCAATTACCTCCATTCTCTTTTAATCAAGTTACCTAGGGAATCTAATTCTTACTAAGTTCCATGTCAGTTTCATACCTTCGTAAATCACCACACTATATAATATACATGTTTTTAATCAAAATACAATACATCGTGTTACATTTGGTATTATGCGAACACACACCATTGGGCTTTAGTTCCCCAGGAGTTTATTTACTCCTTAGTACTTGTACTTACCCACAACCATTACCAAGGTAGTAACACCTACCACAATAGTATTTCGCATCTTCTGTGCGCAATTACCACCATTTAACCATGCCAACCACCATAACAAATTAATTATCATGCCAACCATCATAACAATTTATTTTTGTGCTATGCACAACATAGTTCACGTACACTTGTACGGTAAAACACACTAAGCGGTTTTACGCTCTACCCCCCTTAAAAGGGATTACGCCCACGTAATCAACCAATGAACATAGGGTTAAAAATGTTCTAACCGTCGTGAAGCGTTTAACTTCCACGCGGTTCGTTAAAGGATCTTGACCATATTAGCGGTTTAGTTCCTAAACCAAGGATTCTCATTGTAGTTTTCTTAACTCGTAACCAGTTTCGATTCTGGCCTGCCATTCGTTATTCATACTGTATTGTACATCTCCAATTATTATCTTTATCCTGGTAACCATGGTTTCTCAACCGAAGCGTGGTATCTCTTACCGTGAGCGAATTCGGTGAGTTACAAACCTTTCATCTACCTCCATAACAATTTACAGTGTATACTGCTAGTATTTCTCAATTATTGCCTCAATTCCCTTCGACTTACTGCCGTTGAGGTTGAGCTACTACCTAATGTGTAGTGCTCTCTCAGTTATTTCCTACACCTGAGGTATATTTCATACCGATATTTGATACTTAGTGCTACTGTAGTCACTTATTGCCAGTCCTGCTTCCATATTTAGTTCTGTACCAGTATCATTTCATTGATATGACCTTGCATTTCTTATGCCTCGGTCTTATAGTGTTATAATTCTCTTTATTCTCCTTCCACAATTATCATCTTCCAAATCCTAGCTATCCCACTCGATCATTACTGCGCAAACGCAATACCAAAACACTCAGTCATACAGAGTACAAGGCGTAACTCTTGGCAGTAAATCTCTCATGCGATTGCAATAGAATTCACACTGTGTTCACTGAGATTCTTATCTCATAATACCGGCTACTGGCTTACTGTCCAGTTTAATTCGTTATAACTTTATTGTATCTCCACTGGGTTTAACTCACAACTCTGCTTAATTGTCATACCATCCCTTAATAATATTTATACAACGGTCGCTTAGTACACACCGTATCCTCTTTCATTATACAACATCAACTTACACTGCATCCGTTATTATATTAGCTTCCGCCGTTACACTGGGTTTGGCCACCTGTTTGGCTGATTTCTGAATACACCATTTCTCGAGCCTTTATTTTCTTAAGCGTTGTTCGCTACACATTTAGCATCACACACCTATGGTGGTTGCTACCAGACTTAGTACTCTTCCTGTCTACACCATGTTACAAACACTTTCTTTCGTATTATTTTTATCATCCAAATCATTCTGGGGTAATAACAACATGGTCCATTCTCCACATATTTCCTAAACTTGATCCACACATCTACCGCTCTCGCGGTTTCACCATATCTAGAGGTATCCCCACTCTTTAAGCAGTGGTTCGTTCTCCGCTCTATTTACTTGTATGACATATACTTCTGCATCAGTCATATTTACATAACACATTTTTTTTTGTGGCTTATAAGCCTACTGCCTCAAGCTCTGCTCACTGCAGGCTGTTCACATACCTTTACTTCTTTATACAATATTGCACGGTTTACGGTTGTACTGGGCTCCACGACCAGGTCGTCATGCCTTTCATGGGATGTCCCTTCAAGGATGTCAGAGTCCCTCCTGACGCCTTAAGATTGAACTGGGTGTTAGTTTCGACCCTTGCGTTTCCGTCACGTTATTCCGTTCAACCACTGTTGATCCAAACACTCCTTTCAGGGTAGCTCCTGGGTGTTACTAGGTCATGCCATTACATCTGGCTCGCACTTATGAGTGCATTCAGTAGACTATGCCTTCTTACTTCCTTAGCTGGGTATTCGTTCCAGCTACCATGTCTCATTCCTTCAACTTCCTAAGACATACGTGATGTCTTTGCATAACCATCCGTGCTCTTCGCACTTCTTGACTCTACACATTCTCTTGGACGAATTTACCAATTCCTTTAGTCTTCTCAACTGGGTTCCTTCACTTCGACCATTCGTGGTAATCCTTAGCTCTTACTTGACTTTTACTGCTGACAGTAGTATGGAGTCGACTACTTCCCGTGTTTCGGACTCTTCTCGTATACATATATGGGGTATCATACTGATACATTACTACTTACCCGACTAACCCATAAGTAGGTCTGTTAGGCCCACATGCTCCTATCGGAGTGCGGTCGTCCCACAACGCAGTTGGTACACTCGTAGTGTCCGTCACACGCCTAGGTGAAGTATTCTGTTGTCAACTCCCTTATATTGTCCTCTGACAATATACATTCCGTGCTTCCCGAACTCATTCCAGGGAAGGTTTATCCATCGTTATATTATTCTGAACTCCATCCATACCGTCGGGTTGCTACCCTCGGGTTCACCGGTTTCCGTCCGGTTATTCAAAGGTAATCTGGTTTGAAAGAAGGGTAAAAGGAGTACTGGTTTAAAAGAGAATTTGGTTTTGAAAGAAAAGAGTTTGAAATATATCTGAGTTTAAAAGAAAAATTCTCCTGGTTTCACAACACCTTCTTGCCTTAACCAAGTCTAGCTTCTTGCTGACTGATATATTCCCATTTACAAAGGTTAGGCTGTTAAGCCTTTCCACGGTTACGATGATCACATTTAATTTCTGGGTACTTTACTAAGTAGTTTGTAGTTGTCAATTTTTTTTTTTCGAACAGCCCTGTTATAGCTGCACTTGCCACGGCAAGTGCGCCCTGTTAACTGGCTGTCGGTTCAACATGTACCGGCGGTACTGTTTTTGTCTGCACCGTATTCAGTGGCCTTATGGGCCCTTACTTGGATACTCGAATTGGTAACTAATCTCCTGCACAACTTCTCATTGTCCTCCTCTAATAAACATTTACTAGGGTGTTTCCCCTTCTGGGAGACCCCTTTTTACTTATTATTGTATCTTCTTCGTAGCCCATTCCACGCATTTGTCGTGGTTACTGAGACTTGTCTCTTGTTTGGGTACTACGTTGTAGTTCCGTCGGTTGGTATACCGTTGGTGCCATCACCTAACACTTGCCATCCCGTAGACTCTCGTCTCGGGTTTCATTATTTCACTTCTTGCCTGTTGCAAGCTGGTAGTTTTCGACTGCTCGGCACGTCGACCCAGGTTGCCGGAAATTTCATTCTTCCTTACACCAGATTCTCCATTCTTTGCTATCAAGTGCGGTTACAGTTGTTCACCTGGGAACCGTCTCCGGGATTTCTAATTTTCAGAATCTACCGTATGACAGGTTCCCCATACTTACAAGATAGTTAATAACAGCCAGACCGGGTCTTCCCGGGTAAGAGAGGGCTTTCATCTCTCTCTGGCGTTCCTTCCCAAGTCATAAAATAGGGACTGTGGAGGGCGGGAAGGAGATTGTAGGTTTCCAGTATTCACTGGTAGTTCCTAACGAGCGTATCTCTCACGCTATCACTCAACCCCTAACCCAAAGTACTAAAATCTTAACTCGGTACTTCCTAAGCTCGGTAATTCAGTCATCAGAGCGATACTTCGCTCTGATACCACTTTTTGTAACACCCCATCCACAACGTCGCACTTTATAACCATCTGCAGCGGAAACATAAACCATCACATTACTTAATCCGTTGGTGTTACACGCCGTTAACCACCCACGTGGCTAACAAGGCTAATACATACATATTATATCGGTCTGATGGACTAGATCCCCGAGCAACTACACCATACAATCCTGATTCCATTTCCAACAATTATTTACATATACATCCCCCACTGTACCGAGTATTCATTAACCAATGCCGATAACAAATTCGGTCTTACTACACCTATAATACATACACCATTAAAGGGCTACCAATGTACAAACATCTACCCCGTCCTACTCTCGAACGGCTTCCAGCTCCTTGTACCTGAAATAGAAAAAGGAGAAAAGGGTGGCCCCCAAGGGGCTCAGCACCTTTGCTGGTATGGTAATCCCGCAGCCCGCATGCTACCGGGCCACGCACAACTAATTGTCGTCTTAGCATGCTGTTGATTATATTTAAATCCTGCATGTAAACCATAAACACACAACACAATGCATACGCCCAGCTATAGGGCTCAACAAACATCCAACACATCCACACATCCACACATAACAAATCAACATTGTTTCCTTTAACCCTAGAGTGGCTCTCCTCTTAATGGAGTTACCTTAACAGACGACATTTACCCATTAATCGGGTTATCCTTAAACGCTTCTTATTATAAACCTGAATTCATAACCATAATCCACATATCCACAATTTACCACATATAACTTCACACCGAAAACGAATTGCAATACATCCACAACACATAATACAACGGGTACGGTTCTCTTAAGGAACCAACCCAACCATAATTAGTTCACTTTAGAGCCTAGAGAATGTTGCCAAACTCATGATAAGCTCGTTCCATAACTTGCTACCGTTTCTTTAAATGAACAGATAACTTAACACTAAGGTGCGTCGGGTACAGTAAACCTAGCACACCGAACAACCATTGTATGCCCCAGAAAACCGACGTGAGTCAGTAACATAGCTTTGGCTAAGCTAAAGGGAAGATTGGAAACCCAATGAGTAAACAACCTAACATACACCAAGAGAGTCGAACCGGGTATGACATCGACTCCCGTCCATCACACGCGTGGCCGGAACATGACCGGACTCCTCACCCCCCATTAGTACACATATACTTATAGTTAAGTAGTTAAGGCTCCATTATGGAACCTATCACATCCACACACCATTCGGTATCACAACCGTGTTAAGCATGTAAGGGAGGTTCACACACCTACAAACAATAACCATACACAACTAACTCACGCATAGCCGTGGTTAGAACGTTCCCAAGGTTTGGGTCGTTAACACCGAATACCGATCTCTCATGTGTTCCTAGTTCTAGTTAGTTAAGGTTTAACACTATTTGAGGTTAAACGGTATCGGAGGCCAGATTCGCCACATAAATGAATTACTATAAACTCATTTCATGTTTTATCTTACAAGGTGGCAAACACACAGAAAAACACATTGGCATACAAGCCGGTGTAATCCGGTAGGACACAGGTTGCAAGAAAACCATACCTGTCGCCGGAGTCCACTCTACCATGTCCATTTAGGTTCCTCGAACAATTCTCGAACAACTGGTACATTAAAGTTACCTTCATTAACATTGGGGTAACATGTTTGTGTAACGTCGAATGACTATAGTTAACTCCGTTAGCTAGTTAAATACCTTTGCATTTTAAACTTGTTTTACTCTTCCATTTTACCTTAACTTTTCACCCTCCAAATTGTCATTACAACTCACCTAACATGTCTTATACAACCTTATAACATCATTATCCATCAATCCCCATCATTAGGCATCATTTTCATACCTTAAAACCAAGTTTTACATTGGTCCGGGACCTTGTCCCCATCCTAAGACCCGGACCATATGCTAAGTGTACTCTCGGCTTTTAAAATGGGGTGGTCCGGGACTTCACCCAGGTCCTAAGTCCCGGACCATTCTAGGAAAATTCTCTCGGACAATTCAAGGGGTTGGTCCGGGTCCTTGCATAAGACCCAAGTCCCGGACCCAAATCTGTGTACAACTCACGGTAATTTTTGATATATGGTCCGGGATGTATTCACACCAAGTCCCGGACCAAAGCTACTGGATTGACGTACTCGCATTTTTCATGTCCTGCTGCGTGAGTTGTTTACACCCATCAAATTTAGCTTCCCAAATGATTTTACGTACACTCTTATACTCAAAACTTCATCAAATATACACCACATAACAACATAGTGCACAATTTAAATTTGCGTAGCACTTAGGCTCTTAAAATGCAATAATCTTAAACACTGAATTTCCACAATATATTTGCCTTTCACCTGCAAATACAACAGCAGTACGTATGTCCTTTACTAGTCTTTTGAGAACATTTTTCTAAGTCATTTACCATTGGCTCTTTAGGTAGTTTCAGTAGACAACGTACGTTCATTTTCCAAGGAATTCTAAGCTATTTTGGTTAACATAAAACATGGAGGAAACACCCTTTTTCTTTGAGTTTCCTTACCTTGAAGCAAAGGAGAACAATACTACGTAAAAAGATGAACTCAAGCTCCTTCCATGGAGATTCCTCTTGGCACCAAAGTGGAGCTCTTGAAGATTTGAAAGGACCAAGTCGAAGAGCTTGATGAAACTAAGAGATCGGTGGTCTAGTTTTAGATTTGGACAAGTGAGCTAGAAGTTACAATGATTTGAAGTTGTATGGTGCTGGTGCTGTTCGATCGTGAAGAGAGAAAGGAAGGGAATGGCTACGTGAGACAGCAGGAGCAAATGAAGAGAACTCACTGATTGCAAATGCTTTTAAGGATATTATTTGTTTACATAAAGCAAATAGTACTCTCTTATTTACTCATTTATTTGTTCAATCAGCAAGCAAGGGTGACGCTCACCATAAGCAAAACCGCCCCCATTTAAATATAAGGGGTTACCTACACATTATTAATCAATTAAATTTCTTATATTGACATAAGTTACAAACTAGCTTATTTTAGTTACTATTCACTAAAACAAGACACGTAGAAACGCAATTCTTACTTCCCCATTAATTTAAACTTCCAAATGTGATACTAAATAGTACACATATTAATTAAAGAGTAATGATGGACATTTAGCCATTCAAAACTCATTTACAAGACAATTTTTCAAAAACGTGCTTTATGACTCCTTTAAGCACATTTTGTGTTTTAACTTGTTTTCAAGCTCGGTTTTCTTTGGTAATTGATTTAATAGGCTCATTAATAAATAAGTAAGGTCTTGGTAAGTTTATTAAGTCTTAATCAAGACCATCCCAAGTTTAGAGCATATTTCGCCCTTTATTGCCTTTAAGGCATTTAACTGTATTTACTTATCTTTTAAATTGTTTACCAATATTACTAAGACTCTTTTTAGTCTTAATAATTTATTATTTAACGTTTAAACAACATACCAAGGTTTGGGGTATTTCAGCAAGTCTCCTCTGTGAATCCTCGGATATCGTCAGGACCATCCGGGAACTGTAGGAGAGAAGTGAATGTCGAGGGTGTGATCTCCACGGGTGATGGCGTACGTAAGAGGTAATGCTCAGATTGCCCGCCCGGGCATTCGCATAAAACTCTCTAACCAGCTCTGGACAAAAGACTCCCGACCCTATCTTTAGGACCATCGAAAGTCCTAATCTGGCAAACAGAGTATCCACCCCTGCAGCCTCTAGCACCGCAGGCTCAAATCTCCTCTCCATAATAAAATCCTTGCCTAGATCGTACCAGGCACGAGCCTCTGCTGAAACAAAGCCGTCGTCCCGAAGACGAGGTGCAGAAGAAGATGCACCGGGCAGTCGCCACCACGTATACGAGGCATACTAATATTTTTTAAAAAAATTAAAAGCAAACAAACATTAACAGCATAACAATTAATTATTAAATATTAAACAGAGTAATAATAACATGAAACTTAATAGACAATAACAACATAAAAATTAACAAATAATAACAAAATAAACATTAATAAACAACATAAAAATTAATATCAAACAGAACATTAATATTTGACATAAACAACTTAGTAAATTAGCAAAACAAGATGAACAAAGAATGTGAAATATAATCAGAATAATTATACAACATAAATTCTATCGAAAATTCGACAGAACCTCCCCTAAAATTCTACGATTCTCCACAATTAATTCAGTCAAACGCAAGGTAATTTAATACCGTTATCAGCATAAATCCACATATAACCTCCTATAATCATAATAATTATTCATTTAGTAAACAAGGAAAAATAAAATTGAAAAAAAAACAAATTTCACCAAGCAATTCTCGTAACCCTCACATACCTAAATTGGAATTCATCAAAAACACCAAATTTAAGTGTAATAAGTGAAGATTTAGCCTTGTGTATGTATACTATAATTAATAGAAGAAGAATTCGAAGACAAATTTGCAAATTAAACTCGAAATTTTTGAATTGGTTAACCTAGGGTTTCGAAAATTCAGTCTCTAATTTCTCCTAATGTAGTTCATCATTTGCGGATTTGAAGCTATAGAAACTTAGAGAATTGAAAAACGAAGATTTCGGTACTAACCTTGCGTGATTTGGTGGAGAATTGAAGAAAGATGTGTCGTATTTAGGGGAGGGCTTTCGCGGCGAGCTGCTTCTTCTCTTCTGTCGTCGGTTTCGAGCTCAATTGGGGAAGAACAGGTATTATGAAAACGTGGCGTTTTTTTTTCTGTATGGAGGGACGTCCGCTTGGACGTCCGCTCGGAGTGAGGCGGACAAGGGTGCGGTGCGGCTCAGGGGCAACCGCTTGGACGACCGCCTGTTGATGGCGGACGCAGCTATTGAGACCGCGTGTATAGAGGCGGACAAGGCTAGGCGGAGGAGTCTGTGTGGCGTCCACGTGTTATTAGGCGGTTACGCCTATTTCTCAGATTGTCCGCATGCTTGACCGCGTGAAATTAGGCGAACACGGCTTCTTTGTCTGGGCTCTGTTCGCCATTCTCTTTTTTTTTTATTTTAACCGAAACATGTTTCGTAACGTAACAAATAGAATAAGATATGTACATTAAATAATTACAATAAAAATGGACATAAATTATAAGTTAGTAATTAGATGACATTAAATTATAAGTTAGTAGTTAAATGTACAGAAAATTAAATGTTAGTAATTAGAGACAATGGAAAGAAATGACAGAAAATTAAATGACAGAAATTATAAGTTAGTAATTAGTATCTGGAATGAAGGACAATGGAAATTAATTGACAAAAATATAAGAGTTAGTAATTAGATGTCAGAAGTTAGATGTCCAAAGTTAGATGTCCAAAGTCCAAAGTCAAGTGTCCAATTAATATTAACAGAATATTAGATAATTAATATTAACAAAATATAGTAGATAATTAATATTAACAATAAACAAATATTATAGACATAATATTAACAGAAATAAGAGAACAAATATTTATAATAAACAGGTGAATAATCTAGGCTTAGGAACTAGAATAAATTTAGTCCCCGGCAACGGCGCCATTTTGCAGACGTGTATTTGTGAGTGGTTAAACTGGTGTAAAATAAAAGAAAAGAAATTAAAACTCAAAATAAACGTCGGGCTGCAAACAAATCCCGGTCGCAGTAGTATAGTGAAAATGTAAGCGACCGGATATCGAACCGTGGGACTAATGTACATATTATAGTACCTAAGCGTGTCACAAGAGGGGGGATTAATTGACTTGTAATATAAATAAAAAGGGAAGATAAAATAAACTAAGTTAATAGATAAATTAAACGGGACTCTGGTTCTCGTTAATATATATCTGATCTTTCATGCTAGGTCTACTGGTTTAATTATAACTGTTTGGCAAGATTCCTGTTATTTTCTTAAGGTCCGATGAAAACTCATAAGAACTCGTTTACCTGTAATGCAAGGTCCGATGAAAACTCAAGCAAAATGCCTGTAAACGGCAGAGGAGTGTTGAGGGATTACATTTGCAACTGAATACTAACTTAAACGATGAAAATAAGTTTCCCCAGTTTTACGGCTTAATTAACCCATCTGTTTCCAACCGATGAAATCAAAAACAGACTTAGTAAAGCATTTTAATAAATTCATGAGGTTTATTAAAAAGATGCGAGAAAACCTTTAAACGTAACAAACTTCATTAAAATTAAAACCAGCAAAACATTTGCATAATTAATACAGATACATATTAATTATTCCCAGAGTATACGTAAACTAATGAAATGGAAAGAAACAAATGGAGAAGCGGAAGATTAGAAATGGAATGAACGAGTGAGTGAAGGTGTAGTGGTTCGAAGATGGATTGATGGGGTGAATTGGAACTTCCGGAAGGAACCACGGAAGGAGCCTCCGAAAGGACACTGGACAAGGTAAATAGAGCGTGGTATTTATAGAGGAAGGAGAAGAGGCAGAGTTGAAGCACGTTCATTGCCCATTGATTGCAGCTCCTCATTTGATTGCAGGTCATTGATTGCAGGGGACAGGGCTGCAACGCGTGCGTGATTTCTGGTAGGCGTCGATTGCTAATGGATATGGCGGAATCAACTTGCAGAGAGTCGGCCAAGAAGATAACCCGTGGCCTCAATTTACAGATCTGGACATTTACACGCGTCCACGTATATGTCCGCTTAATTTCATGCGGGTACGTAGGCGGTTGCATGGAGTTGCATGGGCACGTCCTCCTAATATGAGGCAGTAGCCTCTATGTGTTGTCCGCCTAAATTGAAGCGGTCTCCTCTCTGGTGTTGTCCGCCTAAATTGAAGCGGTCTCCTCTCTGTATCCTCTTGTCTCTTGTCCGCCTTGTATGGGGCGGTTGCCCCCTCTACCTTGTCCGCCTTGAATGATGCGTACAGAGGCGGACACGCCTTCTTCCATGTGCTTCTCGCGTGTCATTTGTAATCCCTTATAATATATATGTTTATTTGGCATTTTTCCTACATTTTAACACATATAATACATCAGTTAATATAACAACATAAATATAGGAAAAACCCGAGATAAGTGAGAAACATTACTAAAAATGCTGCAAATTATAAGGTGATTAAACCTTAATAAGTCTATATGTTTTGCACTTATCAAACTTCCTCACACTTGACTTTTGCTTGTCCTCAAGCAAATAAGGAATATAATTATCTCTAAGCCATAATAATAAAACAAGATTAAATAAGTGTAGAAGGGAATTTAGACAAGTGACAATTGAAAGAATAATTCTGCTCTTAGAAGTAGGTTTTTGCAAACAGTGAAGAAGAACAATTTAATAAAAGCATAGAAAACTAGACTGCAGAAAACAAGTTAGATTAACCTGGGATTTTCAACCAATTTCAATTCTCTAACCCGGGATGACAAGGGTGTGAAGTAATGTCTTATTCCGCAATACCTTTCAACACCACGTACTCATGTTTATAAATATAAATTGTAATTTATTATTCACATTTTTTTAATGTGCAAATTGTATATACAAGCACAATTTTTTTTTAATTGCATTATTTTTCTGTACCCCAGACTTTTCTCTCTATCCTTGTAGCGGTGTTGGGTCTTCTATCCCAGATCACGAGACCTTAGGTTGATAGGTGTTAAAGCACCCCAAAGAACTTAATAACCGGATAGACGAGGCCTGTTTTTGGTTAGAAAAATTCATAAACAGCGGAGTACCTTGTCTTTATCCTTTTCTTTCCTTGACTTTCCACATATTTCCATAATCCCAAGCTAAACTAATTGGTTTTTTACAATTAGCAGATCTACCATATTTTGAGTGAAAATAGAGTATTTTGAGTGAAAATAATTTTATACAAACTCCTTTAAATAAAACTACCTTTCAGTTGTCACTTGACATAATTTCAGACACTTCTATAATTATTTTATCTCATTTTTTCAATTTTTTTTTATAGGCAGTTTAGAGTAGCAAAAAGCGAGTGTGGCATTATCGAACAACTGTCATATTTTCTGAAATACCCCAACCTTAATAAGTTGTTTAAACATTAAATAATAAATTATTAAGACTAAAAAGAGTCTTAGTAACATTAGTAAACAATTTAAAAGACAGTAAATACAGTAAAATGCCTTAAAGGCAATAAGGGCAAAATATGCTCTAAGCTTGGGATAATCTTGGTTAAGGCTTAATGAACTTACCAAGACCTTACTTATATATTAATGAGCTTATTAAATCAATTACCAAGGGAAACCGAGCTTGGAAACAAGTTAAAACACAAAATGTGCTTTAAGGAGCCTTAAAGCACATTTTTGAAAAATTGTCTTGTAAATGGGTTTTGAATGGCTAGATGTCCATCATTACTCTTTAATTAACATGTGTACTATTTAGTATCACATTAGGAATCCTAAATCAATGGGAAACCAAAAATTTCACAATTATGTGCCTTGTTTTTATGAATAGTGACTTTTATAAGCTAGTTTGTAACATATGTTATATTAAGTAATTAAACGAGTTAACAAGACCAAACACCCCTAAGTAATATATGGGGGCCGGTTTTTGTAAGGTGAGTCACCACCACCTGCAATCAAATAAGTGAAGGAAGACATAAATAAAATACTATACTACTTTATTAAGCACTAATATCTACTAAAGGCAAGGACAATCACTCGTTCAATCATTCCTCTCTTTCCCACTTACCTCCATCGATTTCTTCATCTCCTTCCTTGCTCTCCATCGGTTTTGCTACAGCAAAACACAACTCTCCATCTTTGAATGCTTGTAACTTCTAGCTCCATGATCCAAATTCAATTTCAAGACCACCATTCTTCTAGTTGGAGCAAGCTCTACACTTCTATCTTTTCAAATCTTCAAAAGCCTCATTTCGGTGCCATGGAGATTCTCCATTGAAGGAGCTTGAGCTTATGTTTTCATGCCTTGTTATACTCCTTTGCTTCAAGGTAAGGAAAGTCAAAGAAAAACTCCATTCCCTCTTGTTTATGTGTTGTCCGAAAATTCACCAAGTGTTGGTGTCTTCTCTTGTTCTTCCATAGCTCCATTCCAATCTTCAAAGGGCTAGGAGGATTCCTATCTTGCCACTTGTTCAAGTTCTCTTTCAAATTCCAAAGGTAATCATCAAGTTCTAGTGTATTAAACACTTATGTTAACCTAGGGTTTGTAAATGAGTTTAAGCATGAAGCTTGAATGCTCATTGGTTTTTTGTGTGTTGGCTAGAACATTGACAAGTAGCCAAGTCCTCTTGCCGATTTCCAACCAAGGAAGAACAAGAGTATTCAAGTAAAAATCTTGAAAGAAAAGAGGTAAATGTGTTAACCTAATGTGGTTTAAATGCCTTAGGAAAATTGAGCTTGAGATTGCTTAATAAAATACCTAAAGAGCCAATGGGAAATGAGTTAGTAAAATGCTCTCAAAGAGTTTATTAAAGGCATATGTGATGTTGGGTGTATTTGCAGGTCAAAGGCAATTATTATGTGGAAATTCAGTGTTTAAGGTTTATGTTATTTAAGGGCCTAAGTGCCAAGCAATTTAAGTTTATGCACTATATTGTGATGTAGTGTAGCTTGAGGTTTAGTTGTGTGTAATGAAGGTGTCTTTGGTGAAGGTGTACGTCTCTGGAGACATTTTGGTGTAGTGGTCATTATAGGTGAAACACCACTTAGAAAACCAAATGAGAATTGTCACAAGTGTTAAGAGATTTGTAAGAAAAATGAATAACAAGTTGGGTAATGTTTTAAGGTGAATCAAAGTGATATTTTGGTATTAGAATGTGCCTAAGTACATGTGTGAAGGTTGGGTAATCAATGGATGAAGAGAATAGATGAAGCGAGACTTAGATTGTCAAATTTGGGATTCTGTTACAGGAGGTCCGGGACTTAGGTTTTGGATTGGTGTCCGGACCATATATGAAAAACAGGTCGAGAGTTGTGAGGCTAACTTGGTCCGGGACTTGGGTGTGTACAAGGTCCCGGACCACCCTGTTAAATGTAGCCGAGAGTACAAGACTGTCTTGGTCCGGGACTTAGGGTGAGTACAAGGTCCCGGACCACCCTATCAAAACATACCGTGAGTTCTGTAAGTGTTGATCCGGGACTTAAGGTAAGGACCACTCTAAAAATGTTGTTAAAGGTATAAAAATGATGTGTAATGATGGGGATTGATAAGTAATGATGTTATAAAGATGTTAAGGACGTGTTAGGTGTGTTATAAAGATAACCGAGTGGGTGAAAAGTTGTAATAAAATGTGAAAGTAAAACAAGCTAAAAGTGTCAAGTTGTTTAACTAGTTAACGAGGGTAAGTTATGAGCGTTAGACTTTAAACAAACGTGTTACCCCGATGTTGATAAAAGTAAATGTAATGTTGCCAGTTGTTCAAGAACTGTTCAAGGAACTTAAGACGACACGTTAGAGTGGACGTTGGTGACAGGTATGGTTTTCTTGCAACCTGTGTCCTAACGGATTACACCGGCTTGTATGCCAATGTGTTTTTCTGTATGTTTGCCACGTTGTAAGATAAAACATGTAATGAGTTTACAGTAATTCATATATGTGGCGTGTACAACTTCGATACCATTTAACCTCGAAAGTGTTAACCTTAGTTGACTGAGTCTAGGATCACATGAGAGTTTGGTATTCGGAGTGAACGACCCGAACCATGGGACGTACTAACCACGGCTATGCGTGTGTTAATTGTGTGATATGTATGTGTGAATGTAGGGATCTCCCTTGTATGTTTAACCCAGTTGTAATACTGTATGTGTGTAGGTGTGATAGACTCCATAGTGGGGTTCTAACTAATATTCTAAAGTAAGTATGTACTAACAGTAGTGAGGAATCCGGTTTGGCCGGTCGCGCGTTGTTTGGGAGTGGGTATCCTTTTTAGCTTTACCCTTCTCTCTGTTATGGTTGTTTCCCTCACGGGTTATGATCTCCCATTAGCTTATCCCAAAGCTTAGCTATTCTGACTTACGATCGGTTTAGGGGGAACATGTGTTTGTGTGGTGTGTTCGGGTCACTAAATCCGATCCATCTTTAGGTAAGTTACTCGTCCGACTATTAGGGCGGTAATGAGTTTTGTTATAACGAGCTTAACATGGGGTGATATCATTCTCTAGGCTCACCAGTGTATTAACTATGTTTGGGCCGGTTCCTAAGAGATCCGTACCCGTTATGTATGTGTTATTTATATGTTGCAAAGTTATTGTGATGTGATGTTATATGTCGCTTAGAAGTGAAATATGAGGATCATGGATATGATTCCTAGTATGTAAAAGAGACGTTTGTGGAAACCCGAGAGTGGGTAAGTGTCGTCTATTGAGGAAATAGCTCCGTTAGAGGAAAATACTATAGGGTGGAAGAACTCAAAGAGTGATTGGTTAAGTATGGATGAGTTATTTTTGTTATGCCCATTGGGGTGAAATGTATTGTGTCGTGAGTTTATGTTTCACATGCTTGATTTAAATGTAATCAACTGCATGCTAAGACGACAAATAGTTGTGCGTGGCCCGGTAGCATGTGGGCTGCGGGATTACCATACCAGCAAAGGTGCTGAGCCCCTGGGGGGCCACCCTTTCTTTCCTTTTTCTATTTCAGGTACAAGGAGCTGGAGCCGTTCGAGAGTAGGACGGGGTAGTTGTTGCGTACGGGTAATTGGTGTAATCACTTGTACCTGTAGGTGTAGTAAGACCGAATTTGTTCTCGGCATTAGTTGTAAATACTCGGTACAGTTGGAAGGTATTTGTAAAATGAGTGTTGGTGTTGATAAAGGAGACGGTATTGTATAGTTGCTCGGGGATCTAGTCCATCAGACCGATACAGTTGTGTAAATGTTAGCCTTGTTAGCCACGTGGGTGGTTAACGGCGTGTAACACCGATGAGTTAAGTTATGTGATGATGTGTATTTTCCGCTGCAGTTTAATGTTAAGTATGTTGTTGTATGTTGGGGTGTTACAAAAAGTGGTATCAGAGCGAAGTATCGCTCTGATGACTGAATTACCGAGCTTAGGAAGTACCGAGTTAGGATTTCAGTACATGTGGGTTAAGGGATGAGTGATAGCGTGAGAGATACGCTAGTTAGGAGGACCAGTGAATATTGGAAACCTACCATATACACCCCACCCTCCACAATCCCTGATTATAACTTGAGGAAGAACGCCAGAGAGATGAAAGTCCTCTCTTACTCGGGAATACCCGATCTGGCTGCATTTAAATGTCCTTATAAGTACGGAGAGCCTGTCATACGGTAGATTCCGAAAGGTGTGAATCCCGAAGACGGTTCCCATTTTAACAATGTCTGCCGCATAAGATAGCGAAAAGTGAAGAATCTTGCGCATAAGAGAATAGAATTTCCAGCAACCTGGATCGACATGCCGAGCAGTCGAGAAAAAAACCAGCTTGCAACGCACCAAGCGTGCAACAGGCAAAAGTGAGGTAATGAAACCCGAGACAAGTGTCCACGGGACTACAATGTTAACTAATACACCAATGGTATACCGACCGATTAAGGAACTACAACGTAGTATGAGGAGGATGTAATACTAAGTAAAAGGGGTCTCCTAGAAGGGGAAACACCCTAGTTAATGGTCACCATGTGAAAATAGTGAGAAAAACCCAGAGGATTTATTGTTAAGGCTGTAAGATAAAGCAAGGGCCAACAAGGCCACTAATGTCAGAGTAAGCGGAAACAATACCGCAACCGATGTTTATTGGACCAGTAGCCAGTTAGCATGGCGCACTTGCCATGGCAAGTGCCGCTATGACAAGGCTGTACGGAAAACTTAAAACAACTACAGGTACTTAGAAAAGTACCGAGAAGTTAAGTGAGACCAGCATAGTTGTGGAAGGGCTTAGCAGCCCGACCTCTGTAATTGGAAGTACACCAGTCAGCAAGAAGCTAGACTTGGCTAAAGCAAGGAAAAGTTGTGAAGCCACGAGAATTAATCTTTTAGACTTAAATTCATCTTCAAAACCTTTTTCAAACCAAATTTCCTTTCAAACCCATTTATTTCCAACCTTCCTTGAAACCAGACCAGAAGACCTACACCAGCCTCAGTGCCACATGGTAGGTAAGTTATACCCAGTGACTTTTAGATAACCGGATGGAAACCGGTAAACCCAAGGGTAGCAACCCGAGGGAATGGATAGAGACCAAAAAAAAACACAATAGTGGATAAACCTTCCCTTGATTAAGATCGGGAAGCACGGAATGCATATTATCACAGGATAATATAAGGGAGTTGACAACAGAATACTTCACCTAGGCGTGTGACGGACACTACGAGTGTACCAACTGAATTGTGGGACGACCGCACTCCGATAGGAGCTTGTGGGCCTGGCAGACCTTTTTATAGGTTAACCGGGTAAGTAGCAATGTATCAACAGGATACCCCACATATGTATACGAGTGGAGTCTGAAACGCGGGAAGTAGTCGACTCCATACTACGGACCGAAGTAAGGAAATCAGACAAAGTAAGAAATTACCAAGAATGGTAGAAGTAAAGAACCCAGTAAGGTCAATAAGACTACAAGAATCAGTGAATTTATTTTAAGGAAATGTCTAAAGGTGAACAAGTGCGAAGTGCACTAGTTGATAAATAAGAACATGGAATATGTCTTAAGAATCCTGAGGGATGAATGTAATAGCTGGAGAGTACCCGCCTAAGATGGTGAGGCGATGCCTATTATGGATATGTTAATGCGCAATGACCGGGATGAGACTCCCGAGATGATCACTAGGGATATCAATCTCACTGAAGAAAATATTTAACCCAGGCAAGAATGCAAGGAAATGCAGTTAATTGAACGTACTCATAAGTGAAAGCCAGATGTAATGGCATAACCTAGTAACACCCAGGAGCTATCCTGAAAGGGTGTTTGGAACGGTGGTTGAACGGAATAACGTGACAGAAACGCAAGGGTTGAAACTAACACCCAGTTTAAACTTAAGGCGTCAGGAGGAAGTCTGACATCCTTGAAGGGACACCCCATGAAAGGCATAACGACCTTGTCATGGAGCCCAGTACAACCTGTAAACCGTGTAATGTTGTTCGAAGAAGTAAATGAATGTGAACAGCCTACAATGAGCAGAGCTCGAGGCAATAGGGCTTATAAGCCACAAGTAAAATGTCATAAGTGAATTTTGTCGACTACGAAAGTTTATGGTATATAAGTAATAAAAGCGGATAACGAACCACTACCTAAAGAGTGGGGACACCTCTTAGTATTGTGAAACCGCCAGAACGGTAGTAATGAGTAGGAATATGTCTAGAGAATATGTTAAGGGTTGACCATATCGTTATTACCCAGGAATGATGTGAGTAGGAAAAGTACGAAAAGAGTGTTCGTACCAGTTGTGGAGACCGAAGGGTAATAAGTCTAATAGCAACCACCAGAGGTGTGTGATGCTAAATGTGTAATGAGCAACGCTCAAGGAATAGAAAGACCCAAGAATAGAGTATTCAGTAATCAGCCAAATAAATGGCGAAACACAGTGTAATGGCGGAAGCTAATATAATAGCATGCAGTGTGAGTTGATGTTATACAATGAGTAACCGCACGGTGCGCAGCAAGCGACCGTTGCATGGGTATTGTTAATATAAAAATGGCCAACAAGCACAGTTATGAGTTAGACACAGTGAACACGTAAGATAAGTGATGACATACAGACTGGGCAACAAGCCAGTACTTGATACTATGTGATAAGGAATACAGTGTGAATCCCTCGCAAACATATGCATCTAGAGATTTACTGTCAAGAGTTTACACCTCTGCACTCTGTATGCTGAGTGTTTTGGTATTGCTCTTGTGCAATAATGATCGAGAGGGATAGTTAGAAATTCGGGAAATGTCAATTGTGGTAGAAGTATAAAAGAGTATTATAACGCGATAAGACCAGGCATAGGAAATGCAAGGTCGTATCAATGGAAGGATACTTGATTCACAATAAGTGACTATAGTTACACAGTATGTTAAATATTGGTATGGAATATACCACAGTTGTTGAAAATGACTGAGTGAATACTACATGTTAAGTAGTAGCTCAAATTCAACCGACAGTAAGTCGGAAGAAATCAAGTAAATCAGGGTGAGTACAGTAAGTTATCATGGAATGCATAGAAAGTTGAAACTCACCGAGTTCGCGCATGGTAAGAAATACCACGTGTCGGTTGAGAAACCGTTATTACCTAGATAAGGGTGATAATCAGGAATGTACAATACAGTAGGAATAATGTATGAACAACTAAGTTCTAAATTATCAGGAATCGCATAGCAGAAACTAGTGAGCCAGCGATCCAAGTGTTGGATGTGCGTTGTGAATATGAGTGAATGGCTAATTAGTAACGCCTAGAAGTTTCACAGGCCAGAATCGAAACTGGTTATGAATTAAATAAACTCTAAAGAGAACTCTTGGTTAGGGACTAAACCGCCAATATGGCTAAGATCCTCAAACCAGAACTCATTGTATAATAAACCGTGTGGAGATTAAACACTTCACGACGGTGGAATGTTATAGCACAGTGAGTAAGTGATTGATTACGTGGGCGTAATCCCTTTTAAGGGGGGTAGAGCGCAAAACCACTTAGTGTCTATTACCGTACAAGTGTACGTGAACTATGGTGTGCATAGCACAAAATAATTTGTTTTGATGAGTGGTGTGTGTGTTACATAAACATACACATTCATTCATGGTTTAATTGTGGTAATTACGCACAGAAGATGCGAATACCATTGTGATGAATGTGTTCATTTTGGCAACAGTTGTGTGTGAGAGTACAAGTGTGGGAGTAAAGAAACTCCCGGGGAACTAAAACCCCGACAGTATATGTTCATATGATACTAAATGTTAAACTGTGTGTTGTATTTTGATAAAATATATGTATATGTACAATATAGTGATCTATGAAAGGGTATGAAACCGACATAGAACCTAGTGAGAATAGGATTCCCTAGGTAACTGGATTAAAGTGAATGGAGATAACTGATGGACAGAGTTTTATCCTTGGAGATGTAATGACTATGACTAGAAAACTAAAAGATAGAAAATGGAAATGAGTGTATTAGTTGATGTTTGAAAATGAAGTGGGAGGTGGAACTTGATTTGCATGCGATCAAGGGAAGCCGAACACAAATTGGGGTGGAAGGATAGTTCAACATTGATGCTGATCACATCAGGGTTGGATGATTCTTGAAGCTCCCTACAAGTGGTCACAAATAACCACGCTGAAAAAAAAGGGAATAAAGAGCATAAGTTGGACTTGGAGTTGTATGTGTTTTCGAAGGGTTTTGAACCGGTATTTATAAAACGTCGATGGATACCTTACATAGCTAAGTTCTCTTACTTAACCTCATAAGGAAATTTTAAATTTAAGTGATTGTTTTGACCTCCCAAAGGAACGGGGACAATATGTGTCCATCGCGACCGGGTTCTGCGGGAGCACAGTGTATACAAAAAATTTTTGGTTGCTATACGTGCTAAGACGTGTTGTGTGGAATGTGTAAGGAAAAAAAAATTTAATTGGACCTTGAGTCCTAACGTGGTTAAGTCCGAAGTGTTATGTTATCAAGACCTATGAGTCTAAATGATGTTGTGTTACCTAGACCTATGTGTCTAAAGGATGTTATGTTATCAGGACCTATGGGTCTATGTTGTTATGTTGCCCAGACAAGAGAGTCTAAGGGTTGTTATGTATGTGCAAATGTTGTTAAGGTACCCGGACCAGCAAGTCCGAGGTTACTATGTAAGTATGTTATGTGATGTATGGATGTGGATATGTTACTCGGACCGTCAAGTCCGGGACTGTGATGTAAAGTATGTTTGGTTATGGAAGTGTTTTATTATACAAGTAATTCCCGTATTCTAACCCAGATATGTGGAAAGTGTGAACTTCGGGGACGAAGTTCTTTTAAGGGGGGTAGATTGAAATACCCCAAACCTTAATAAGTTGTTTAAACATTAAATAATAAATTATTAAGACTAAAAAGAGTCTTAGTAACATTAGTAAACAATTTAAAAGACAGTAAATACAGTAAAATGCCTTAAAGGCAATAAGGGCAAAATATGCTCTAAGCTTGGGATAATCTTGGTTAAGACTTAATGACTTACCAAGACCTATTTATATATAATGAGCATATTAAATCAATTACCAAGGGAAACCAAGCTTGAAACAATTTAAAACACAATGTGCTTTAAGGAGCCTTAAAGCACATTTTTGAAAAATTGTCTTGTAAATGGGTTTTGAATGGCTAGATGTCCATCATTACTCTTTAATTAACATGTGTACTACTTAGTATCACATTAGGAATCCTAAATCAATGGGAAACCAAAAATTTCACAATTATGTGCCTTGTTTTTATGAATAGTGACTTTTATAAGCTAGTTTGTAACATATGTTATATTAAGTAATTAAATGAGTTAACAAAGACCAAAACACCCCTAAGTAATATATGGGGGCCGGTTTTTGTAAGGTGAGTCACCACCACCTGCAATCAAATAAGTGAAGGAAGACATAATAAAATACTATACTACTTTATTAAGCACTAATATCTACTAAAGGCAAGGACAATCACTCGTTCAATCATTCCTCTCTTTCCCACTTACCTCCATCGATTTCTTCATCTCCTTCCTTGCTCTCCATCGGTTTTGCTACAGCAAAACACAACTCTCCATCTTTGAATGCTTGTAACTTCTAGCTCCATGATCCAAATTCAATTTCAAGACCACCATTCTTCTAGTTGGAGCAAGCTCTACACTTCTATCTTTTCAAATCTTCAAAAGCCTCATTTCGGTGCCATGGAGATTCTCCATTGAAGGAGCTTGAGCTCATGTTTTCATGCCTTGTTATACTCCTTTGCTTCAAGGTAAGGAAAGTCAAAGAAAAACTCCATTCCCTCTTGTTTATGTGTTGTCCGAAAATTCACCAAGTGTTGGTGTCTTCTCTTGTTCTTCCATAGCTCCATTCCAATCTTCAAAGGGCTAGGAGGATTCCTATCTTGCCACTTGTTCAAGTTCTCTTTCAAATTCCAAAGGTAATCATCAAGTTCTAGTGTATTAAAACACTTATGTTAACCTAGGGTTTGTAAATGAGTTTAAGCATGAAGCTTGAATGCTCATTGGTTTATTTGTGTGTTGGCTAGAACATTGACAAGTAGCCAGTCCTCTTGCCGATTTCCAACCAAGGAAGAACAAGAGTATTCAAGTAAAATCTTGAAAGAAAAGAGGTAAATGTGTTAACCTAATGTGGTTTAAATGCCTTAGGAAAATTGAGCTTGAGATTGCTTAATAAAATACCTAAAGAGCCAATGGGAAATGAGTTAGTAAAATGCTCTCAAAGAGTTTATTAAAGGCATATGTGATGTTGGGTGTATTTGCAGGTCAAAGGCAATTATTATGTGGAAATTCAGTGTTTAAGGTTTATGTTATTTAAGGGCCTAAGTGCCAAGCAATTTAAGTTTATGCACTATATTGTGATGTAGTGTAGCTTGAGGTTTAGTTGTGTGTAATGAAGGTGTCTTTGGTGAAGGTGTACGTCTCTGGAGACATTTTGGTGTAGTGGTCATTATAGGTGAAACACCACTTAGAAAACCAAATGAGAATTGTCACAAGTGTTAAATTTGTAAGAAAAATGAATAACAAGTTGGGTAATGTTTTAAGGTGAATCAAGTGATATTTTGGTATTAGAATGTGCCTAAGTACATGTGTGAAGGTTGGGTAATCAATGGATGAAGAGAATAGATGAAGCGAGACTTAGATTGTCAAATTTGGGATTCTGTTACAGGAGGTCCGGGACTTAGGTTTTGGATTGGTGTCCGGACCATATATGAAAAACAGGTCGAGAGTTGTGAGGCTAACTTGGTCCGGGACTTGGGGTGTGTACAAGGTCCCGGACCACCCTGTTAAATGTAGCCGAGAGTACAAGACTGTCTTGGTCCGGGACTTAGGGTGAGTACAAGGTCCCGGACCACCCTATCAAAACATACCGTGAGTTTCTGTAAGTGTTGATCCGGGACTTAAGGTAAGGACCACTCTAAAAATGTTGTTAAGGTATAAAATGATGTGTAATGATGGGGATTGATAAGTAATGATGTTATAAGGATGTTAAGGACATGTTATGTGTTATAAAGACAACCAAGTGGGTGAAAAGTTGTAATAAAATGTGAAAGTAAAACAAGTTAAAAGTGTCAAGTTGTTTAACTAGTTAACGAGGTAAGTTATGAGTGTTAGACTTTAAACAACGTGTTACCCCGATGTTGATAAAAGTAAATGTAATGTTGCCAGTTGTTCAAGAACTGTTCAAGGAACTTAAGACGACACGTTAGAGTGGACGTTGGTGACAGGTATGGTTTTCTTGCAACCTGTGTCCTAACGGATTACACCGGCTTGTATGCCAATGTGTTTTTCTGTATGTTTGCCACGTTGTAAGATAAAACATGTAATGAGTTTACAGTAATTCATATATGTGGCGTGTACAACTTCGATACCATTTAACCTCGGAAGTGTTAACCTTAGTTGACTGAGTCTAGGATCACATGAGAGTTTGGTATTCGGAGTGAACGACCCGAACCATGGGACTACTAACCACGGCTATGCGTGTGTTAATTGTGTGATATGTATGTGTGAATGTAGGGATCTCCCTTGTATGTTTAACCCAGTTGTAATACTGTATGTGTGTAGGTGTGATAGACTCCATAGTGGGTTCTAACTAATATTCTAAAGTAAGTATGTACTAACAGTAGTGAGGAATCCGGTTTGGCCGGTCGCGCGTTGTTTGGGAGTGGGTATCCTTTTTAGCTTTACCCTTCTCTCTGTTATGGTTGTTTCCCTCACGGGTTATGATCTCCCATTAGCTTATCCCAAAGCTTAGCTATTCTGACTTACGATCGGTTTAGGGGGAACATGTGTTTGTGTGGTGTGTTCGGGTCACTAAATCCGATCCATCTTTAGGTAAGTTACTCGTCCGACTATTAGGGCGGTAATGAGTTTTGTTATAACGAGCTTAACATGGGGTGATATCATTCTCTAGGCTCACCAGTGTATTAACTATGTTTGGGCCGGTTCCTAAGAGATCCGTACCCGTTATGTATGTGTTTGTTTATGTTGCAAAGTTATTGTGATGTGATGTTATATGTCGCTTAGAAGTGAAATTTAGGATCATGGATATGATTCCTAGTATTTAAAAGAGACGTTTTGGGGGAACCCGAGAGTGGGTAAGTGTCGTCTATTGAGGAAATAGCTCCGTTAGAGGAGAAATACTATAGGGTGGAAGAACTCAAAGAGTGATTGGTTAAGTATGGATGAGTTATTTTTGTTGGCCCATTGGGGTGAAATGTATTGTGTCGTGAGTTTATGTTTCACATGCTTGATTTAAATGTAATCAACTGCATGCTAAGACGACAAATAGTTGTGCGTGGCCCGGTAGCATGTGGGCTGCGGGATTACCATACCAGCAAAGGTGCTGAGCCCCTGGGGGGCCACCCTTTCTTTCCTTTTTCTATTTCAGGTACAAGGAGCTGGAGCCGTTCGAGAGTAGGACGGGGTAGTTGTTGTGGTACGGGTAATTGGTGTAATCACTTGTAACCTGTAGGTGTAGTAAGACCGAATTTGTTCTCGGCATTAGTTGTAAATACTCGGTACAGTTGGAAGGTATTTGTAAAATGAGTGTGGTGTTGATAAAGGAGACGGTATTGTATAGTTGCTCGGGGATCTAGTCCATCAGACCGATACAGTTGTGTAAATGTTAGCCTTGTTAGCCACGTGGGTGGTTAACGGCGTGTAACGCCGATGAGTTAAGTTATGTGATGATGTGTATTTTCCGCTGCAGTTTAATGTTAAGTATGTTGTTGTATGTTGGGGTGTTACATTTTCAGGGAAAGGTCTCTCCTTCCTCACACTTAAGAGGAGCAATGTCCTCATTGTTCATAATTAAATTCAAGAAAAGGACCTTTCCAAATATGACAGACTCATAAAGGATTAAACTCATAAAGGTTGAACATTAATATAATAAGGAAGAATTGAAACTCCCCTTGTATCGTAGATTGAGGAAGGTATCCTTCCTCACACTTAGAGCTTCTGTAGGGGTGAGACGTTCCTCATACTTAAGTTTGTGCAAGTGTTCAACCGAAGATATCGAAATTCCAAAGCAACTGAGGTTGCTTTCCATAGGCGAGTTCAGCTATATTTGCATATAGAATTTGTTCTGAAAAAGAAAACATATATAGCCAGCAGAACTCAAATTTGCACAAAATAATAGAAGGCAAACGATAAATAATCATGCATAAATAATACAAAAATATAAAGTAAACTAAACCGTTACCTTCCTGAAGTTAACAAGAGTTAGTCAAGGTTCAAACAGTAAGAGTCTACAAAAAATTATTAAATAACAGAGTAATATAAAATGAAATAAAAAAACAATAAAATAAAATCACTGCGGTGGTGGTGGAGGCTGTACTGATCCCTGGCATATCTGAGCAAGGAGATGCTGCATGAGCTGAGCTGTCTGTGCATTCTGCTGCGCTGTCTGTGCATGCAACTCGTCACTCCGGTCCAAGCGCTGTATCACCCGTGCCTGCTCAGCCAGAATCCTCTGCTGGGACTACTCAAAGCTCTCAAACCTCTGATGGAAGGCCTGGAACTGAGTCTGGAGATGTGTCGAGATAGGTACAGGAGCAGGAATCTGCATCACGTCAGTAGTCGGCACGTAGGGCTCCTCTCCCTGTGCAGTGTCAGCGGACGGTGGGTCGGGATCAGCTGAGTGTATAGCTCCCGTAGAGGGCCCCGCTGCTGTGGAAGATGCAGTGGAAGACCGAGCAGCGGTACCCCTGACCCAAGTACCGTCATCTAAACGCATAAAGCCCCAGCTCCGCACAGTCTGCAGTGTGACTGGGCGCTTTCCTGATCGGAGCTCTAAATCTCGCTTGACCTCTGCTGGAAGTGGGAGGACACCGACAAGGTGGTACCCGATGAAGAAGGGAAAAATGGGAGTGATCTTCTTCTTCTTCGTCCTCAGGTAGGAGACCACCTTATGGAGCTGGCCGAACATGATGTGGCTGAAGGAGATGCGCTGAGTGGGAGGATCAGGAGAGAGGAAGTAATCTAATAAGGCACAATCCTCATCAGAAGCATCGTGCGCCCCAGATGGGCGAATCTGATGACTGAGGATCTCCAGGAGAAGCCTCTGAAGCAGTGTGGGGAAGCTCGCAAAAGGGAGGACATCCTTCTCCTCCTCCCCTCTATGTCGGGTCCTCCGACCTACAACCTGAAGCCACCTCGACTTCGACCTCTGCAAGTGCTCCTCTGTGAATCCTCGGATATCGTCAGGACCATCCGGGAACTGTAGGAGAGAAGTGAATGTCGAGGGTGTGATCTCCACGGGGTGATGGCGTACGTAAGAGGTAATGCTCAGATTGCCCGCCCGGGCATTCGCATAAAACTCTCTAACCAGCTCTGGACAAAAGACTCCCGACCCTATCTTTAGGACCATCGAAAGTCCTAATCTGGCAAACAGAGTATCCACCCCTGCAGCCTCTAGCACCGCAGGCTCAAATCTCCTCTCCATAATAAAATCCTTGCCTAGATCGTACCAGGCACGAGCCTCTGCTGAAACAAAGCCGTCGTCCCGAAGACGAGGTGCAGAAGAAGATGCACCGGGGCAGTCGCCACCACGTATACGAGGCATACTAATATATTTTTAAAAAAATTAAAAGCAAACAAACATTAACAGCATAACAATTAATTATTAAATATTAAACAGAGTAATAATAACATGAAACTTAATAGACAATAACAACATAAAATTAACAAATAATAACAAAATAAACATTAATAAACAACATAAAAATTAATATCAAACAGAACATTAATATTTGACATAAACAACTTAGTAAATTAGCAAAACAAGATGAACAAAGAATGTGAAATATAATCAGAATAATTATACAACATAAATTCTATCGAAAATTCGACAGAACCTCCCCTAAAATTCTACGATTCTCCACAATTAATTCAGTCAAACGCAAGGTAATTTAATACCATTATCAGCATAAATCCACATATAACCTCATATAATCATAATAATTATTCATTTAGTAAACAAGGCAAAATAAAATTGAAAAAAAAAAACAAATTTCACCAAGCAATTCTCGTAACCCTCACATACCTAAATTGGAATTCATCAAAAACACCAAATTTAAGTGTAATAAGTGAAGATTTAGCCTTGTGTATGTATACTATAATTAATAGAAGAAGAATTCGAAGACAAATTTGCAAATTAAACTCGAAATTTTCGAATTGGTTAACCTAGGGTTTCGAAAATTCAGTCTCTAATTTCTCTAATGTAGTTCATCATTTGCGGATTTGAAGCTATAGAAACGTAGAGAATTGAAAAACGAAGATTTCGGTACTAACCTTGCGTGATTTGGTGGAGAATTGAAGAAGATGTGTCGATTTAGGGGGAGGGCTTTCGCGCGAGCTGCTCTTCTCTTCTGTCGTCGGGTTCGAGCTCAATTGGGGAAGAACAGGTATTATGAAAACGTGGCGTTTTTTTTTCTGTATGGAGGGACGTCCGCTTGGACGTCCGCGGAGTGAGGCGGACAAGGGTGCGGTGCGGCTCAGGGGCAACCGCTTGGACGACCGCCTGTTGATAGGCGGACGCGGCTATTGAGACCGCGTGTATAGAGGCGGACAAGGCTAGGCGGAGGAGTCTGTGTGGCGTCCGCGTGTTATTAGGCGGTTACGCCTATTTCTCAGATTGTCCGCATGCTTGACCGCGTGAAATTAGGCGGACACGGCTGTCTTTGTCTGGGCTCTGTTCGCCATTCTCTTTTTTTTTTTGATTTTAACCGAAACATGTTTCGTAACGTAACAAATAGAATAAGATATGTACATTAATCATTACAATAAAAATGGACATAAATTATAAGTTAGTAATTAGATGACATTAAATTATAAGTTAGTAGTTAAATGTACAGAAAATTAAATGTTAGTAATTAGAGACAATGGAAAGAAATGACAGAAAATTAAATGACAGAAATTATAAGTTAGTAGTTAGTATACTGGAAATGAAGGACAATGGAAATTAATTGACAAAAATATAAGAGTTAGTAATTAGATGTCAGAAGTTAGATGTCCAAAGTCCAAAGTCAGGTGTCCAATTAATATTAACAGAATATTAGATAATTAATATTAACAAAATATAGTAGATAATTAATATTAACAATAAACAAAATATTATAGACATAATATTAACAGAAATAAGAGAACAAAATATTTTAATTAAACAGGTGAATAATCCGGGCTTAGGAACTAGAATAAATCTAGTCCCCGGCAACGGCGCCATTTTGCAGACGTGTATTTGTGAGTGGTTAAACTGGTGTAAAATAAAAGAAAAGAAATTAAAAACTCAAAATAAACGTCGGGCTGCAAACAAATCCCGGTCGCAGTAGTATAGTGAAAATGTAAGCGACCGGATATCGAACCGTGGGACTAATGTACATATTATAGTACCTAAGCGTGTCACAAGAGGGGGGATTAATTGACTTGTAATATAAATAAAAAGGGAAGATAAAATAAACTAAGTTAATAGATAAATTAAACGGGACTCTGGTTCTCGTTAATATAATATCTGATCTTTCATGCTAGGTCTACTGGTTTAATTATAACTGTTTGGCAAGATTCCTGTTATTTTCTTAAGGTCCGATGAAAACTCATAAGAACTCGTTTACCTGTAATGCAAGGTCCGATGAAAACTCAAGCAAAATGCCTGTAAACGGCAGAGGAGTGTTGAGGGATTACATTTGCAACTGAGTACTAACTTAAACGATGAAAATAAGTTTCCCCCAGTTTTACGGCTTAATTAACCCATCTGTTTCAACCGATGAAATCAAAAACAGACTTAGTAAAGCATTTAATAAATTCATGAGGTTTATTAAAAAGATGCGAGAAAACCTTTAAACGTAACAAACTTCATTAAAATTAAAACCAGTAAAACATATTGCATAATTAATACAGATACATAAATATTCCCAGAGTATACGTAAACTAATGAAATGGAAAGAAAACAAATGGAGAAGGGAAGATTAGAAATTAGAAATGGAATGAACGAGTGAGTAAAGGTGTAGTGGTTCGAAGATGGATTGATGGGGTGAATTGGAACTTCCGGAAGGAACCACGGAAGGAGCCTCCGAAAGGACACTGGACAAGGTAAATAGAGCGTGGTATTTATAGAGGAAGGAGAAGAGGCAGAGTTGAAGCACGTTCATTGCCCATTGATTGCAGCTCCTCATTTGATTGCAGGTCATTGATTGCAGGGGACAGGGCTGCAACGCGTGCGTGATTTCTGGTAGGCGCCGACTGCTAATGGATATGGCGGAATCAACTTGCAGAGAGTCGGCCAAGAAGATAACCCGTGGCCTCAATTTACAGATCTGGACATTTACACGCGTCCACGTATATGTCCGCTTAATTTCATGCGGGTACGTAGGCGGTTGCATGGAGTTGCATGGGCACGTCCTCCTAATATGAGGCGGTAGCCTCTATGTGTTGTCCGCCTAAATTGAAGCGGTCTCCTCTCTGGTGTTGTCCGCCTAAATTGAAGCAGTCTCCTCTCTGTATCCTCTTGTCTCTTGTCCGCCTTGTATGGGGTGGTTGCCCCCTCTACCTTGTCCGCCTTGAATGATGCGGTACAGAGGCGGACACGCCTTCTTCCATGTGCTTCTCGCGTGTCATTTGTAATCCCTTATAATATATATGTTTATTTGGCATTTTTCCTACATTTTAACACATATAATACATCAGTTAATATAACAACATAAATATAGGAAAAACCCGAGATAAGTGAGAAACATTACTAAAAATGTTGCAAATTATAAGGTGATTAAACCTTAATAAGTCTATATGTTTTGCACTTATCACCATTTTGCAGACGTGTATTTGTGAGTGGTTAAACTGGTGTAAAAATAAAAGAAAAGAAATTAAAAACTCAAAATAAACGTCGGGCTGCAAACAAATCCCGGTCGCAGTAGTAGTATAGTGAAAATGTAAGCGACCGGATATCGAACCGTGGGACTAATGTACATATTATAGTACCTAAGCGTGTCACAAGAGGGGGGATTAATTGACTTGTAATATAATTAAAAAGGGAAGATAAAATAAACTAAGTTAATAGATAAATTAAACGGGACCTGGTTCTCGTTAATATTATCTGATCTTTCATGCTAGGTCTACTGGTTTAATTATAACTTTGGCAAGATTCCTGTTATTTTCTTAAGGTCCGATGAAAACTCATAAGAACTCGTTTACCTGTAATGCAAGGTCCGATGAAAACTCAAGCAAAATGCCTGTAAACGGCAGAGGAGTGTTGAGGGGATTAATTTGCAACTGAGTACTAACTTAAACGAGATGAAAATAAGTTTCCCCAGTTTTACGGCTTAATTAACCCATCTGTTTCCAACCGATGAAATCAAAACAGACTTAGTAAAGCATTTAATAAATTCATGAGGTTTATTAAAAAGATGCGAGAAAACCTTTAAACGTAACAAACTTCATTAAAATTAAAACCAGTAAAACATATTGCATAATTAATACAGATACATATTAATTATTCCCAGAGTATACGTAAACTAATGAAATGGAAAGAAAACAAATGGAGAAGCGGAAGATTAGAAATGGAATGAACGAGTGAGTGAAGGTGTAGTGGTTCGAAGATGGATTGATGGGGTGAATTGGAACTTCCGGAAGGAACCACGGAAGGAGCCTCCGAAAGGACACTGGACAAGGTAAATAGAGCGTGGTATTTATAGAGGAAGGAGAAGAGGCAGTGTTGAAGCACGTTCATTGCCCATTGATTGCAGCTCCTCATTTGATTGCAGGTCATTGATTGCAGGGGACAAGGCTGCAACGCGTGCGTGATTTCTGGTAGGCGCCGACTGCTAATGGATATGGCGGAATCAACTTGCAGAGAGTCGGCCAAGAAGATAACCCGTGGCCTCAATTTACAGATCGGACATTTACACGCGTCCACGTATATGTTCGCTTAATTTCATGCGGGTACGTAGGCGGTTGCATGAAGTTGCATGGGCACGTCCTCCTAATATGAGGCGGTAGCCTCTATGTGTTGTTCGCCTAAATTGAAGCAGTCTCCTCTCTGGTGTTGTCCGCCTAAATTGAAGCGGTCTCCTCTCTGTATCCTCTTGTCTCTTGTCCGCCTTGTATGGGGCGGTTGCCCCCTCTACCTTGTCCGCCTTGAATGATGCGGGGTACAGAGGCGGACACGCCTTCTTCCATGTGCTTCTCGCGTGTCATTTGTAATCCCTTATAATATATATGTTTATTTGGCATTTTTCCTACATTTTAACACATATAATACATTAGTTAAAACAACACATAAATATAGGAAAAACCCGAGATAAGTGAGAAACATTACTAAAAATGCTGCATTATAAGGTGATTAAACCTTAATAAGTCTATATGTTTTGCACTTATCACTAGCATATCTCTAATGCTTACACTCAGCCCTTCACCCTAAGCTTTTAATTAAACTCGGTATTCCTAAACTCGGTATTTCCAGTCATCAGAGCAACACTTCGCTCTGATACCACTTTTTGTAACACCCCTACCGCTAATACCGTCATTACCGTCCTATCTCCTTATACATTCAGACTCACGCAATGGTTATTACTTACACAGCAAGGGGGTGATACAATGCCGTTAGCCACCCACGTGACTAACAAGGCTACTACTACATACATACAGCATCGGTCTGATGGACCGGAATATCCGAGTGCTATACAAAAACAATTCTTACTACAATCATAACCAAGTACTACACTCCCATTCAATACAATACTCCATAAGTTCAATACAAACTAATACACCGAGTTTACTAAGATCCTTATACAAGTACAATACCTCTTTCAATTCCATACATACTCACTAAGAGTCTAACCACTACCCATTCCTCACAACTACTTACTTCCTAAATACAAGGGGTGTGCTACTAGTACACTTCTACATTTTGTTTCTAACTATCCAAGTGTATCCACCGGTCTCTTACCTTGACCAATCCCGCTTCGGGTACCTGCACACTAAAAACGTTGCCCCTAGGGGCTCAGCTTACGCTGAATATGACTTCCGCATACCCTGCGTACTAGTGAGGGTACGCCGACCACTTGGTCGATACATGCAATTCATTTTATTCAAACATACATGCATACATGCTCTTATACACAATATTATAATACTTTACGCAAGGATTCACACATACACTTCACTACATACAATGAGATCATACAAGTCCAACAATACTTACTTACCTTCTTCCGAAATACACATTCACGATACATACACCATACATACTCATTACATACTCAAGCCATACACAATACATACACAATGACGGGTACTCGTTAGCTTCATTTGTCCACCGGGTTAATCGGGTGGAGATAATCTTTTATTCGGGGTCAATGACTTACACCAGCCAAGACCATTACTCATACAATACTTACTTTACTTACTACTTACTCAAGTTAAGTCGTCGGGACCTCCAGGCAGGGACTACACCGTCCCACCACCGGGCTTCTTGGTTCACCAATCCAGGATGCTACCCATTTAAGGGGTTGGGGCCGTGGACCAGTGAAAGAACCAGGAATCGGATCCAACCTCTTGTGCCTCCATCCTCACACGTGGCCGAAACTATATCGGACTTCTACTCATTCTAATTTACTCAATACTTACGTTAGGAGTTAGATGTTAGGAATTAGTAGAAGTCACCCAACCAAGCCACATACACAAATACAATACTCATATACACATCCAATCAAAATACAATACAATACGCAAGTACACTACAAGATACAAATACACTTCATCATCATTCATTTATTTCATGAATTATACAAACTATTGTTCAAGAGAGATATTCCAAGAACAATGTAAACAGGCACAAGTAAGTGCAATATAGTCCGATTCATGCATTTATCTTATTTAGGTGATCAAATAAGCACACAAATCGGGGTTACCAGGTTAGGATAGAGAGCATGAAGAAATCATACCTTTCACCGTTGACTTAGACTCACCGACTCCTCTTCGGTGTTAAACTATTTGAATCCTATCACATACATACAGTTGGGTGGTTAATTAACCATAATTAACCTTACTCATCACTTTTCTAAAGTTTCCTAGTTTATACTTACTAATTCTTCATGTTCAAATACCTTTACTTATGTTACCTACTTAAAATTACTTCCTAGGCTTGTTCATGGCCTTAATGACCTTAAACATCATTAATCATGTCTTAATTATCTTATACCATCATTACCCATCATTACCCATCCTTAAAATAGCTTTAAAATAGTTTTTGTACACATTTTGAGGTGGTCCGGGTTACTGTCCGGGTTTACAAACCCGGACCACCACTTGGAAAAAACTCGGGTGTGAAATTCGTCTGGTCCGGGTTGTGTCCTACTCTACAAACCCGGACCACATGCCATTGTAAGTTACGGGTGTGTTTTTTGTATGGTCCGGGTTTGTGTACCTTTGCAAACCCGGACCACTTGTTTTGCTAAGTTACGGGCATGTTTTGGGGTCGTCCGGGTTAGTGTTCTAGTTTGTAAACCCGAACACTCCTTTATATAATAGTCTGTCGAGTTTTTATGCTGGTCGGGTTTGCGTACTGGTTGCAAACTCGGACCAGTTACATTTTTGCAAATTATATATGTTTGAACTTGTTTCAATTCCAAATTCTACCAATCTCTTCCCTAATATTCCTACATATTATCTAGGGTGTTTTGACCCTAATTAGGCAATCAAAACTAGCCTAATCCATCTCTATACCAATCTGTTACAAACACCGTTCACTGTCAAATTTTATCCCCTGATACAGTTTTCTCCTTCCACAAACGCTACAGATTTTTCCTTTCTCCTTTACCATTCAATACTCCCTCTACTAATGCTCCTCCTAGCATTCTAAATCCATTACTTTACCACTCTAGTTCTCCTTATTACCTAAAACCTCTTCAAATCTATTTTCAAGGTACTAAACTACTCACTTAAACTCCCCAAATACACCTAGTTACCACCTAGGTTATCCCTTCTTCTTCCACATCTAAGTCCTCCAATTTCCATACAAATTGGGCAAAGGTTCCCCTATATTTTAACATTGCCCACATACATTCTCAGCTCACACATTCATTCCAACTTCATATCAATCAACATATACAACACAATCAATTACAATGGAATTCTTGCACATACACATTTACTTCCCAATGTATTACCCAAGCTTTTAAACATTTTAAAGCCTCAAAATGGTTACATTCTTTTCCTCATTACACTACAACATACTTACTACTCATTCCCATATACCATACACATTTCTAATACTCAAAATCTGTTACACTAATAATGCAAAACCAACACAAGGTAAGAGCATTTACCTTGCGACCTTAATTTCTCTTCTTTCTTCCTTTCTCTTTCTTCTTCTTTCTTCTCCTTTCTTTCTTCTTGTTCTCGATTTCAAATGGAGTCCACACTCCAATGCTACAGCCCATACCAATACACAAATCTAGCTTAGCATTTCATCCTTAAACTAACCTAGGGTTTGTACATGTTTAAGGTTTTTAAAAGAGTATTACCTTCCAATGAGTAGATGGAGTTCTTAGTTAGTAAGAGAGCAAGATTCCATCACCAATGGGGAGCCAAATCGGCTGGGAAACAAGCACAAGACAAGGCTAGTTTTTGAATTTCGTTTTGCCACAAGGGCTAGAAGAAGATGAAGTTTCAAGACTATTTTTACCTCAAAATAACAAGGAGATGAAGGTGCTTCCAATGGTGGTCTCAAACCTTAAAATGGAGAATACCCATGGAGATTGAAAATGGGTGTTTTCGATTTTTGAAAGGAGGAAGATGATCTCCTTCGCAAGGGGAATTCATTGGTGTAATTTTTGTTGCATTTGGAGAAGGATTGAGCCTTCAACAAGAGGAGAGAAGAGGAGGGCTTTGTGAGGGTTGTAAAATCGCCATGGCTGGGGCTTGAGGAGGAATAAAATTAGAGGGTGAGGGGTGAGTGCAGTAGTGAGAGGTACGTGGAGAATTAGAGAATGAGGGGGGAGTGGAGAGAGAGGGTATAAAGTAACCTTTTACTTTTTGCTTTTTGTCCCCTTATTTAATTAGCTAATATGTGAGTGTGTGTGGGAGCTTATTTAGCTCTTATAAACCGGCCCACTAATATACATGTTAATGCTGTTTTTGATCGGCAAACTCAGTTTCAAACTGACAGTACAAAAAGACCAATCCCTGAAGACGCGGTCAGTCCTAAACCGAGAGAACAAGAGAGAAGATAGAGGATATTAAGCATGATTTTATCTATCTGTTAAAGATAAAATAAAATCTTCAATAGCAATATGTAACTCAACAACTCGATATCTATAAAGGTAGCGGAGATACTAGGGTTAGGTAGGCAGTTTTTACGAATTAGAGAAACTAAGTGGGAAACAAGGGAAACACAAGTGGGATTCTTATGTGAGGCGATTCACAACAATTGCGATAATCGATATGGGTTTATAACCTGAAGTTATTCACGGGGGGTAGAACTTCAGGAGCTGGGAATTTGGGGGATAGTCGTTCTAGACGTGAGCTGAGTATTTGTACTCGTGATAAAGTAAGGAAGTGCAAGTTGTACGTGATTAACTTGTATCAGGTGTGATACGTGCTTTAATATTAAAGTCAGTTAAGTTTCTTTAGTCTTTCAAGTTATCTGTTTTCTTCATCAGTCCAATACTCAGACGCATTGCACACTAGCGGTAGGATTCTTCAATTGGTATCAGAGGCAAGGTTACCCTAGTTTTGAAGAAATCTTCTAGGGTAGATCGAGATGAATTCCTACAACGTCAAACCTCCTAAGTTGACTAAGTTCAACTACACCAGCTGGTGTGAACAGATGGAAGATCAACTGATATCCATCGACCTACAATTATGGGACGTGGTCACTGACGGCGACCTAAAACCCAAGTTCGAGGATAACGGAGTTACCAAGGAGAAACCTAGAGCCAGCTGGAGTGAAAGCGACAACAAGATGATCAGTAGAACAGAACAAGCACGAAGGGTCATAATGTCATCGTTGTCAGACTCAGACCAACAAAAGATGTTGGGACTGCGCACCGCTAAAGAAGTATGGGAGTTTCTCAAAACCGCATATGCAGGAACTGATTCAGTGAAAAAGGCTAAAGGAAGCAGCTTAAAAGACAGCTTGATAATTTCAAGATGTCAGACAATAGACCATATCTGAGACACTGGAGAGATTCGACAAAATCTTGTGTGAGCTCAAGGCTGTCGGGGTGACTCTAGACAATGATGTGGTGAATGAGAGTTTCTGGATAGTCTCGATAAAGACTGGCTGAACTTTGCCACATTGTTGGAAACCACGAAGGATCTGTCAAAATTATCTTTTGAAGAGATGGGCTCAGAACTGACAGTATACGAGGGAAAGATGAGAGGGGAACTGGCAATTCCAGGGGTGAATAAAGACCTGGCACTGAAGGCCAACAAAGTATCAAATGATAAAGAGAAGGAAAGTGGAATACTGATGAGGATGAGGAGATTACCATGATTGCCAACGGAATTAGGAAGATATTCGGAGGAAAGCGAGGGTCGGGGTCTAGATTTGATAAACCAAAGTCAAGAAAGACCAGATCATCTGCTTTAGGTGCAATAAACCGGGGACATGTGGTCAAAGATTGCACATTAAAGCCTAAGAAAACTTTCATGACAAAGTCAAGAAATTTACAGAAGCGGCAGCTGCAGCTTGGGGCAAGACGTCTCAGACACAGACTCAGAAACAGAAGAAACAGCTGAAGTGTGCATGACGGCTGTGGTCGAGGATGATGAAGAAGTAAGCTCAGCTTCAGACAAGGATACTGTATGATGGCTAGTGAAGACTGGAAGAAGGTTCTTGAAGCAGATGAGGTAAGTCCTGAACTCGTTGAAGTGCTTTCAATTCCTTATCTAAAAAGGAAATCTTTAACTTGCTAACTACTGTGTTGTTAAAATTAAACTGCTTGAATCTAAGTTGTCTAATTAAAAGCGCGCTAAGGAGAACCTATCGTGGAAAACCAAGTTAAAAAATTCCCTCAATCAAGTTTGTCAAACCCTTGGTAGAAAGGATTGAATGTTTACCTGAATGGGCACAATTTGAGTTTAAGTCTCTTCAGAAAGGCTATGAGAATACGAAGAAAGAAAATGAAATTTTGACAAACAAGTTGTCAGGAATCTCGAGAGAAAAGAAATAGATTCTCATCAGATCCAGTTTGGTATACAGGAAAAGCCGATCTAACACAAATGTTGACTGGAAAGAAAAGAGTAGAAACATCAACTCATCAAATATATGTAAAACTCCAGTTCTTAAACTCTAGAACTAAGTATTTTTGCCAGTTTTTGTCATAAGCATGGTCATAGTATAGGGTTTTGTAGAGCCTTGAACTCTAGACATACCTCTCGTACACCAGAGTTCATTCCCAGTATAGAACTGACCAAATCAGAGATAGTTCTTCGTATCGAAAGAAACCACGATAGACAGGTTTGGTACCTAAAACTAACAAGTAATATACTTGATCATAGGCACTAACAGCCACACAACACGACAATTGGTGGCTGATGGACCTCGGCTGTTCAAGACATAATGAGTTGGTAATAGAGGAAAGATTTTATGTTAATTCCTATTGTCGGTGCTGAGTCTGCAACTCAGAATGTGTCGATGGTCTGAGTTCAGAACTGACGACGAACGGGGAGAAAGAAAGGAAGACCAGAATAGCATAAAGGTTGAACCTTTATTACAATCACGTATAACAATGGTTACATAATCACGTATTCAATACGAATACGAACCCTCACGTCAAGAACACTATCTTGACATAACTCACACGTAACTTGAGTTCTGAACTCAAGTTACTTACATGAAATCAACAACAAAACTCTCCTGGGATTGACTCTACAATCTCACTCTTTCTCTCTGTTTCTCACTATATTCGCCCTTACTATTGTTCCCACAAATTACCTTGTATTTTCCGTTTTTCTCTTTGCGTTTTTCTCTCTCCCCTTTTGACCTAGACTTTCTTCCACTTATAAGATACAGAGGCAGGGTGAGAATCTATCGTTCAAGATTTTATCTTTAACATCTAGATAAAATCTTGTTAAATATTCTATCTTCTTCTCTGTTCGTCAGTTCAAGACTGACAGACTTCGCTTCAGGTTGGTCTTAAAACGGGCTTCAGTATTGAACTGAGTTTGCCGATCAAAATAACATCAACAATTTCCCCCTTTTGATGCGGCAAACTCTGTAAGTCTTGAACTAATTGAACTGGTGAATGTTCCCCCTGAATCGTTGTAAACTCTATAAGTCTTGAACTGATGAATGTCCCCCTGAGTTGTAGAGTACGTTCAAGACCACTTTCCCCTTTTTGCCAAATCAAAAAGAATTAAGTCATAAACCTTATGAATTGGGGATAGTGATGCATCATGGTCAGATCACTGGGAAGGAGATGATAATTCTGAAGGAGGTGAAGTGCCTTCTTGACGTGTCTGGTAGGGCCGACTTGACTTTGGTACCCAAACTTGTTTGATCTCAGTTGTAGACTCAGACTTAAAGTGATTGATAGGAACCCACCTTTTAGTGTGCAATCTTTTGATTTCGAATGAGTTATGTCTTGATGATTTTTCACGTAATTGTTTTCTCAACATTTGGGACACCATCTAACCTTGTGTCCTAGCTGGTGGCAATATCGGCATGAGTGTAATCTTGGCTGATGTCTCGCAGTTACAGTCTGTAACCTATCAGTCGTAGACTGAGAGAATGTCTCAGACTTAGATCCCAAACCGCATTTGTCTGAGTTATTATTCTGCATCATTTGCTTCAAATTCGCCTTCCCGGTTACCAAGTGGATTAGTAGGAGTCTGAAGTTCTAACTTTCGATTTGCCTTGGCTACCATGTCTGAAAGTGTTTCGCATTCTCTTCTTAGCGATTTGTTGCTATCCAGAAGAGAATTTACTCTCTTGTGCCCAACAAGGAAAGTGAGAATCCTAGTTTCCAAAGGACTTACAAAGTTAATCCTTGGCTTATCTAGACTCTCAATGACACGATTTTTGCTTTCAGTCGTAGACTGTCTCAAACTTTTCACCTTAGCCCTGAGTTCTTTAATCTCAGTATCGTACTGATTCTTCATGAATTTTTATCTCAGAAAGTGCAGAGGTTAGCTGAATAAATATCTCTTCTTTCCCAAGAGTATCCTTCCAGATTTTCCTTCTTTTATGTTATACTCAGTATTGATGTCATCATCTTCGTGAGCAACTGCCGTCAAACACATCTGCGCGTACTCCCGGGTTCTGAGTCTGTATCTGAGATATCCTGTCCCCATGCGGCTGCAGCTGTATCTGTGTGCTTCTTCTGAGAATTCTCCTTCTGCTGGAGAGGACAGTCCTTGACAACATGACCAGGCTTGTTACACCTAAAACATGTGTTTTGTCCCTTCTTTGACTTACTCTGTTGGTTTTGACCTTTGCTTTCTATGCTCAGCCTCTGTATGATGTTCATAATCTTAGTGATTTCCTCATCTACGTCACAATTCTCATCTTCTGATATTGTGGTAGTATCACGTGCGTTTAGAGCCAGATCCTTAGTTTTTGAGTAATAGTGTTTCCTTTCCTCTTACTTACCTTCGTACACCGTCAGTTCTGATCCCAGCTCTTCGAAAGACAACTTGGATAATCCTTTGTGGACTCCAATAGTGTGGTAAATTTAGCAAGTCTTTACCAAGGCTATCCAGAATTCTTTCGTTCACACATCATTGTCAAGAACTACCCCGACAGTTTTGAGCTCACACAAAATCTTGTCAAATCTCTCAAGTGTTTCAGATTAGTCTCACAGTCTGACATCTTGAAGTTATCAAGCTGTCTCTTGAGCTGTTTGCCCTTAGCCTTTTTAACCGAATCTGTTCCAGCATATGCGGTTTGAGAAATTCCCAAACCTCCTTGCAGTGCGCAAGCCCAAGACTTTCTGTTGGTCTGAATCTGATAACGACGACATGATCACCCTTCGAGCTGTCTGTTCTTACTTATCAACTTATTATCGCTCTCACTCCAACTGGATCTTGGTTTTTCTTGGTGATGCCACCCTCCTCATTTTCGGCTTCAGGTCGCCCCTTCAGTCCTACGTCCCATAACTGTAGATCAATAGAGATTAATTGATCCTCCATCTGTTCGCACCAACTGGTGGTAGTTGAACTTTGTCAGCTTTGGAGGCTTACATAGTAGGAATTCATCACGATCAACCCTGAAGAGTTTCTTCTACGTCTAGGGTACCTGGCTCTGATACCAATTGTAATTCCTAGTTGTCGTGCGTGAGTCTGCAACTCAGAATGTGTCGATGGTCTGAGTTCAGAACTGACGACGAACGGGGAGAAAGAAAGGAAGACCAGAATAGCATAAAGGTTGAACCTTTATTACAATCACGTATAACAATGGTTACATAATCACGTATTCAATACGAATACAAACCCTCACGTCAAGAACACTATCTTGACATAACTCACACGTAACTTGAGTTCTGAACTCAAGTTACTTACAATGAAATCAGCAACAAAACTCTCCTGGGATTGACTCTACAATCTCACTCTTTCTCTCTGTTTCTCACTATATTCGCCCTTACTATTGTTCCCCACAAATTACCTTGTATTTCCGTTTTTCTCTTTGCATTTTCCTCTCTACCCTTTTGACCTAGACTTTCTTCCACTTATATAGATACAGAGGCAGGGTGAGAATCTATCGTTCAAGATTTTATCTTTAACATCTAGATAAAATCTTGTTAAATATTCTATCTTCTTCTCTGTTCGTCAGTTCAAGACTGACAGACTTCGCTTCAGGTTGGTCTTAAAACGGGCTTCAGTATTGAACTGAGTTTGCCGATCAAAATAACATCAACAATAAACACACAGAAAAACATACAACACACAAGCCGGTGTAAACCGGTAGACAACAGACTGCAAGAAAACCATACCTTGGTCCTTGCCTCGATTGATTTCCTCCGTAGGTCACTCCTATATATGATTAATAACGTCGGTTAATTATTTATTTAACTTCAAACTTACTAAATGTTTAACATGATTGTATGACATGTTTTTTAATGCCCAACTAATCCTTCATTACCTTCATTATACCCCCTAGGGTTAACTACATAAGTCACATTCTTTTCTTTTTTTTATAGGTTTTGGTACGTCCGACCCACCGTCCGACCCACAACTGGGTCGGACCCTTCCAGTGGTTTTCGGGTTTGGAAAAACTTAACTTGTCCGACCCAACCTTCTAGGTCGGACCATTCCAGAGAATTTCATCGACCTTTGAACATACATGTCCGACCCACGTCCGACTCACTCGACTGGGTCGGACCATTACAGAACTTTTACCGCCTCACAAAACACGACCGTCCGACCCACGTCCGACTCACTCGACTGGGTCGGACCATTCCAGAACATTTTTCGTCTTTCAAAACATGACCGTCCGACCCATGTCCGACCCAACCTTCTGGGTCGGACCATTCCAGAACAATTTCCTGACGTCTAACAGGGGCTGTCCGACCCAAACTTGGGTCGGACCCCTGGGTCGGACGCCATCTAAACTTGCCCAAACTTGTAAAATCTTCACCAAACTTCTCCTTAAGCCTCTTAATGCTTCCTAAGAACATTTAGTACACTTATATCCACATACAACATCCATGAAACAAATTATCTATAACCTTAAACACTTACTCATTTCATACTGAAATTCCTAACACTTATGCTATTTCCTCCTTAGTTTGCCAAATGGTGTTTCATACCTATGATAACTACTATCCCAAAATGCTTTCTCCTCATTTTAACATCATCTCCCAAGCATCATTACTTACCATCAACTCCTTATGTCATTCTTGAAATCCTTTTTCAAGTTCACACTTTCTCCTTGTTCACCAAAGTTTGCCTAAGTCCTAACTCAAGTCCAAATGACTTTGGTGTATCCCAAACATTCTTTTGCATTATAAAATCCTCTAGAACATTGCCTAAGCCCTTCTCACATCTTAAATCACCTTAATGCATGTTTTTTTCACAAGGAAAGCACCTAACCATTCTAAACACTTCTTAACTTATCAAACTCATTTTAAACTCTTAGAACTTCTTGTTTATTACCTAAATTTCGACATAGGTTCTCCTAGAACATTACTAAACCAAAACATATTGTTTTCACCAACAAACAACCAAGAACACTAAAAATCCATCAAGCACTTTCTTATACACAACTTCACACATTTAGCACTACATCACAATATAGTGCATAATTTAAATTGCATGGCACTTAGGCCCTTAAATGACATGGCTCTTAGGCCCTTAAGATGCATAAATCATAAACACTGAATTTCCACAATATATTTGCCTTTGACCTGCAAATACACTCAACAACACATATGCCTTTTACTAAGCTCTTGAGAGCATTCTTCTAAGTCACTTCTCATTGGCTCCTTAGATCATTTTCATAAGAAATACAAGCTCATTTCTCCTAAAGCATTAAACCACATTAGGTTAGCATATTTACCTCTTTTCCACACAAACTTCTTCCTTGTTTCCTTATAAAACCGGTAAGGTATTTGATTCCTTGTCAACTACTAAACATTATACAAATAACATAATGAGTATTCAAGCTTTAAGCTTCATCTCATTGTAAACCCTAGGATTACATTATTTCAAAAACATTAATGTAGTTGTTTTACCTTGGTCTTTGAAGAGAGTTTGAATATATATCAAGAGAGGACTCCACTTAGTCCATGAAAGGTTGGAATGAAGCTAGAATAAAGTCACACAAAGAGCACCATTAATGGGCATTTTCGGTCAAGGTAAAAACATGGAGGAAACATGATTTTTCTTTGAGATTCCTTACCTAGAAGCAAAGGAGAGTAATAATATATAGAAATGTAAGCTCAAGCTCCTGCAATGGTGGAACTCCATGGCACCGAAATGGGGCTCTTGAAGTTTTGAGAAGATAGGAATGAAGAGCTTGATAAGAGGAAGAGAATGGTGGTGTTTGTTTTTGATTTGGTTAAGTGAGCTAGGAATTACAAGTGGTCAAAGATGGAGTTTGTGTGTTTACTATTGCAAATCGTGTATGAAGAGAAGAAGAGAGGTTGAAGAAGACTTGGAACCGTGGGAAATGAAGGAAAGAAATGAGAGAATGAGATAAGTGAGTTTGTTTTGCTTTTTAGAAGATATTTATGCTTTATAAAGTAAAAGTAACTTAAGCAGTCTTCTTCATTTTCTTAACATGCTAACAAGAGAGTGGTGAGTCACCACACTTAAGAAACCGGACCCCAATAGTACTTAGGGGTAATATAGTCTTTATTTGTCAATTTAATTACTTATACAAACATATGTTACAAAATAGCTTATTAAAATCACTATTCATAAAACAAGGCACATAGAAGTGAAAATTTTGATTTCCCATTGATATAGACTTCCAAATGTGATACTATATAGTACACATGTTAATTAAAGAGTAATGATGGACATTTAGCCATTCAAAACTCATTTACAAGACAATTTTTCGAAAATGTGCTTTAAGACTCCTTAAAGCACATTTTGTGTTTTAACTTGTTTTCAAGCTTGGTTTGCTTTGGTAATTGGTTTAATATGTTCATTAGCATATAAATAAGATCTTGGTAAGTTCATTAGGTCTTAACCAAGCTTATCCCAAGCTTAGAGCACATTTTGGCCTTTATTGACCTTAAAGCATATTTTGTGTTTTCTTTTGTTTAAATTTGTTTACTTATGTTTCTAAGACTCTTTTTAGTCTTAATATACCCTATTTAGGTGTTTAAACAATATACTAAGGTTTGGGGTATTTCAGGTATACTCTTAATGCAATGGTCGGGCCGTTAGGCCTTTCCGGGGTTTCATTCTTCCAGTTTAGGACGTTTAATCCTGTAGTTGCTTCATTGCTATCACGGTACATTACTATGTACCTGTTGTGTGTTAGAGTTCCTCTACGTATTCCTGTTCTTACTGCACTTGCGGTGGCAAGTGCGTGGTACTGGTGGTTTTTGGATAAACCGATACCGGTCTCGGTATGGTTTCCACTGGTACTTGATAGTCTTGTTGACCCTCCCTTTGATCTTATTGATCATCTACTTAGGTTAACTAATCTTCTGAGTAACTTCTCAGTAAGTTTGACATGGCTATCATTGATCAGGGTACTTCTCCAATCCTTGGAGATCCCTAATTATTTGTTCTGTGTTTTCTCTTGCTGCTCGCTCCCACACAATTGTGGTTACTGAGCTTTCAGCTTGTTTAGGCACTACTTTTGTAGTCCTGTCGGATTATATCTTGTGAATGTTCCTGTAGTTGTTTGAGCTATGTTGGCCAGGTATTGTAACTGTAATGGCGTTATAGTTTTGGAGTGAACCGCTCCTGACTATGTTCTTAGTCAGCTGGTATACCTTTGGTGGTATTATCCAGCTATTACTGTTCCATGGACTTGTGTCTTGGGCTCCATTACTGCCCTTTCCCATTTCGTTGCACGGTTAGTGCTTCTTTTCCTGTTGCTGGTTGATTAGCCAGGTTCCGCGACTGCTAAGCATGTCGCCCCATGCTATTGTAAGTTGTAGCCTCCTCATGGCTGAAGCGCTCATCCTACCGCCATTAAGTGCGGGTATCGTTGTTCAACCGGGATCCATCTCCGGGACTTCCAATTCTTGGAATCTACCATATGCCGGTTCTTGTTTACTGTATGATTGCTTCACAACTGCCAGATCGGGTTTCCCCGAGTATGAGAGGACTTCCTGCTCTCTGGCGTACCTTCCAAAGTTATACAAAGGGATTTGTGGAGGGCGGGTCTGGTGTTGTAGGTATCCGGTACTCACCGGGAGTTCCTAACTAGCACATCTCTAATGCTAACACTCAGCCCTAAGCTTCTAAATCCTAACTCGGTATTTCCTAAACTCAGTACTTCCAGTCATCAGAGCGATACTTCGCTCTGATACCACTTTTTGTAACACCCCTACCGCTAATACCGTCATTACCGTCCAATCTCCATATACAATCCAGAATCACGCAGCGGATACTTACATACTCAACGGTGGGTGATACAGTGCCGTTAGTCACCCACGTGACTAACACGGCTACTACTACTACATGCAGCATCGGTCTGATGGACCGGAATATCCGAGTACTACACACTTACAATACATACTCCAATTACCAAATCAAATACTAGAACTTCCATTTCATTACAATACTCCGTAAGTTCAATACAATATAATACACCGAGTTTACTAAGATCCAAATACAAATACTATGCTTCCTTCAATTCCATATATACTCATTATGAGTCTATCCACTACCCATTCCTCACAAACTACTTACTTTCTAAGTACAAGGGTGTGCCACTTGGTACACCTCTACACTCTACTTCTACTATCCAAGTGTAGCCACTGGTCTCTTACCTTGACCATATCCGCTTCGGGTACCTGCACACTAAAAACGTTCCCCCTAGGGGGTCAGCTTTCGCTGCATATGATAACCGCATACCCCGCGTACTAGTGAGGGTACGCCGACCACTTGGTCGAATACATGCGATTGATTTCATTCAAACATACATGCATACATGCTCTTGTACATAATATTACAATACATTACGCAAGGAATACATACATACACTTCAAGGCATACTCTTCAATACATACATGGTAAATCATGCAGGCCATCCGATGTATACTTACCTTACCGATATCCACGATACACAATACATGCACAATACATACGCAATACATACCCAATCCACCAAACTTGTTAGCTCTTGTTGGTCCACCCGGGTTAATCGGGTGGAGATTGTTCCTTTACTCGTTCCACAGTACTTACGCATACATACTCATACTCATACATACTTACTTACTTACTCTTACTCTTACTCATGTTAAGTCGTCGGGACCTCCGGCCCGGGGACTACTCCGTCCCACCACCGGGATTTACTTGACTCACCAATCCGGGATGCTACCCATTTAAGGGGTTTGGGCCGCGGACCAGTTTAAGAGTCAGGAATCGGATCCAACCACTTGTGTCTCCTCATCCTCACGCGTGGCCGAAGCTATATCGGACTTTTACTCATTCCAATTTACTCACACTTAAGTTAGGAGTTAGGTAGTTAGGAATTTAGTAGAAGTCAACATCCAAGCCACATACACAATACATTGTTCATATACACATCCATACGCAGTACAATACAATATACAAGTACGCTACGAGATACAAATACACTTCATCATTATTCATATATTTCATGAATTATACAAACTAGTGTTCAAGACAGTAAACATCGAGAACAGCATAAGTCAAGCACAGGTAAGTGCAATATAGTCCGATTCATGCATTTATCTTATTTAGGTGATCAAATAAACACACAAATCGGGGTAACCAGATTAGGATACAGGCATGAAGAAATCATACCGTTCACCGTTGTACTTGTATCCGACGTTCCTCCGGGGTTCACAATTCAAATCCTATGATATACGTACAATCGAGTGATTAATCTAACTACCATTAACTTAACCCGAGTACTCTTACGTTTCCTAACTCATACTTACTAAGTCTTTGAAGTTCTTATACTTACACATTGTTTACTTTTGTTAAGTTTATTTCCTTACTTAACATTAGTAAACTTACATATATGTACATATGTACATGTGGGTATACATATATATACATATATACATCATTACTATTTAATTTAAATTTAAATTTCTTTTTTTTTTATGGCTCGACCGACCTTACCCAAGGTCGGTCCCAAGGTCAGTCGGAGTCAGTAAGGAATTACGCTGTAAAAATTTCAGGGCCGACCGACCTTGCAAGTTCGGTCCCAAGGTCGGTCCATTCCAGTGAGTTACGCGACGGAGAATTTTAGCCCGACCGACCTTGCAAGTCCGGTCGCAAGGTCGGTCCATTGCAGTAGGTTACATGACGGAAAAATTTTGAGTCGACCGACCTTGCAAGTCCGGTCGCAAGGTCGGTTCATTCCAGTAGGTTGCATTACGGGAAATTCTTCTGGCCGACCGACCTTGCATGTTCGGTCCCAAGGTCGTTCCATTCCAGAAGGTTTCCGTCCTTTGTAAATCTGGGCTCGACCGACCTTGCAAGTCCGGTCCCAAGGTCGGTCCGGCCCAGTATTTTAGTTTTAAAATCTGTTTTCCGTTCTATACTTTGCCCATTGTTTCTTCAATCTTCCTACATGTAATCCCACATGTTTAAACACTACCTAGGCCCTCCAAATTGCCTTAGTTCATCCACCAACTCCCTACTAAATCCATCAATCAACTTACACAAATTCCTCACTTCTTTTCCAACAAATGTAACAGTTTTTGTTTTACTTATGCTACAGATTTCTAACCCAACTTCTACCATTCAATACTTCCTCTACCAATGTCACTCCTAGCATCCCAAATACATTTCCAAGAAATTACACATCTATACCCAAGTCCAACACTCTTTTTACCAATTCTTACACCCTAATTCTTCCTAGTTCCACAATGCACTTTGATACCTCTTTGCTACAGATTTTTACACTTCTTATTTCTTATACTACAACTACCATTCCATGGTTATTAAACATCTCTACTAATCCCAATACACACCTTGGTTCTCCCATTCACCAAGTCATTCAATAATGCACAATTCCTACCAAAATTTTGCCATAGCTCACCTACTTTTCTTACTTAGCCATACACATACTTTCTTCACCAAGTTCATTCCTATTCTAGCCACACCCATTCAAGGGTCCTACCAGCACTCAAGTCAATACCAATACTCCAATACTTCCATCAAAAAACAATGCCAATACAAATACACAATACTTGGCTCTAAGGCCTACAATCCAAATACGAGCTCACAATTACTCAAACTTCCATAACTACAATACTAATGCAATGTTTTGGGTTCTTTAAATTGGTTTACCCATTCCCATTACTCAAATGCAATTAAAACTCAACATTAGGAAGGAGCTCTTACCTTGAGCTTATATTTTCTTCTTTCTTTCCCATTTCTCCTCTTTCTTCCTTTCTTGCCCCAAAATCGGTCAAGTGGGGAATGGAGTTTCCAAACTCCATTCCCATCACCCAATGAACACAAAACAATTGTAATTAATATACTAACCCTTTAATTAGTGCTAATTCATTGAAATGCTTAAAGCACGATATAACACCCCTATAATAATAGAACAACAGCGGAAAATAAACTAAAGGTGCTACAGACCATCGGGCTCCAAACACCCGGTACCAACCTCACCAACTACAACAATTACAATTAACTAAGTTACGGTCTGAACTTCGAGAAAACTTAACATAAACATAACAATAATAAAACACATTCACTCTCCATAAACCTAATCCCATCCCAATCACTCATGCTCGTCGTGGCCACCTGTAAATCAATTTGTACCTGCAAGATGAAACCAAGCAGCCCACCCCGAGAGGGGTGAGTCAGTTCCCTGGAATGGAACTGGTACAATTCTCCAAAAACAATCTTTAAAACATAACTCTTCAAAATAAACAGTAACTTGAAATTAAACTCTTGAAAGTAAAACAGAGATAAAGCACCTCAAAACAATCAAGTTAAAGAGAAAAGAAAACAAGACAAAGATAGAGAACTTCCAACCAAGTCATCCACTTAAGTAGTCACACCACATAGTTAGTAAGCATCCATTGTTGATGTTAGAACCAATTCTGGTTAAGAAGAGAAAGACTTAAGTAGTCACAAAGGACTAGGAGTGACATTAATATCCATAACCCGTGGTAGACAGTCTATGTCTCCACCATTTCAGAAGATGATTCCCATAGACAAAATATGCTCAAGAGTGGAATAAACCAATTGGGAGAGATGGCCCCCACAGCCAGTCAGTTGTCACAAGGACGAGGTAAACAGACCTCCGCTGTCAGTTGTCCATATGGACGAGGTATAGCAGACCTCCGCTGCCACCGACCCGTTCTCAGTCATCGGTGAAAAGTGTGTGCACCACTTAATAGAAATAATCCATACTCAATACCAAGAATAACACTTTCCCATATTCCCATTAGATTTTTAACTGCACGAGAGCAATATCAAAACACTCAGTCCCACAGAGTACAGAGGCGTAAACCCTCAACAATTAATATCCAATAGAAAGAATCCATTTCCAATAGGGCTGATCAAACTCGACTCATGGTTGAAACATTACCCATTATCCAAAGGAAGAATTACCACTACCAGATATTTTCCTATTTCCCAGTCACCCCACTAGATCATTAACTGCACAAGAGCAATACCAAAACACTCAGTCCTACAGAGTGCAGAAGCGTAAACCCGAGGCAGTTAATATCTAGTGAAACAACTAGATAGGAGGAACCAATAACCAAGGAAGTTTCACATACAGGCTCAGTTAGTCACATCAAGCTCAGTTAGTCACACAACAGTCTCATTTTGAAATCCATTCAAGATCAGTTGGTGTTCCAAAACATTCCATAAAGTCCATCAGCAAAAGTATCGAGTACGAGAAATCGTACAAAACATTCCATAAAGTCCAAAACACAACAAACTGAGTACGAGAAATCGTACCTGGGTAACGCTGTAGCAGTTCTAGTCAACTTGCGCAAACAATCAACAGTACTCTGAAGAATATTAAAGGTAGTTTATCATCAATCACTTGTAGCCTAAGTTAAGCTTAAATAAACTCCTTACTCTTATTCCAAAGTCTCAATTGTCTTTTAAGCCCTCACTTATGTGTTATGTATAATCTTTTTGTACTAAACTTCAATAAACTTAAGCCTTAAGTACGTTTTAAATTGTTTCACAAAACCTAAGGTTTCAAAGGAATAACTTAATAAATTAATTTCCTTTATTGTATTTAGGATGTAGTATTTATCAAAGAATTAAATTCTGGTTCGCAAGTGAAATTGTTAATTATTTAATAAGATAAACCATTATGAAAATTCGCATATTTTATATTCAAAACAACATATCATTACTTCCCATTACCGTAAAGTATATCAATATAATATCTTATGTAACTTAGTTTTATCTGATAAAAGGTTCAAAGGTTTTAAGTATCAAATTCCTATTTATAAACCTTACTATAAATTCTCATTACTAAATACCTCACTTAACTGTAAACTCACATCCTGAATATTGGTAATAAATGTATTTTATATGGCTTATCTAATTCTAAGAAACTTAAGGATAATTATTTAGATAAATTTCCAAATCAACGTTTAATATAGATTATATCATAATCCTTTTAATGATTCCATCTTAAAACATTAAGTTATATTTCAATACCATAAATGTTAAGAAATGATTAAATCTAGACTTACTAATCCACCTCACATTTAGATGTAAAACTATTTTACTTATTTTTATTGTAACACCCCAACCGTTAATCTCGTCATTACCACTTAAACCGTTACTAATTACTCCTACTCACGCAGCGGAACTCTAATTACAACGAGGGGTGAAACAACGCCGTTAGCCACCCATGTGGCTAACCAGGCCTTTCTTACATACCGTAACGGTCTGATGAACTGGAACAACCGAGTACTTCATACCAACACAATACTCAATTCTTTACTTTACTATACCGAGTCTACAACATACGGATGCCAAAAACATACTTGGACTTACACCTCATTCAAATGCATAAGTAATTACAATCCAACTACCCATGCTTCATAGCAGTCCCCGTCCTACTCTCTCGAACGGTGGTCAGCTTCAAGTACCTGCACACTAAAAACGTTCCCCCTAGGGGGTCAGCTTACGCTGAATATGAATTTCGCATATACCGCGTGCTAACCGCGGTACGCCGACTACTTTTGGTCGAGAGCATGGAGATTCATTTTAATTCAATCATCATGCAAGTAATACATTATATATGTACACTACACAAAGAATCGACAATCAATTATGGGATACAATCCCTAACTAACATGACAAGGTTGTTAGTTGTATCAATACTCTTAGGCCTTGAGGGTTATACCTCTCTGTGCCTTGGTTACTCATTCTATAACTCACCCACTCTCTCGGGTTACTCATACTTTTACTCACCCGTTCTCTCGGGTTACTTATTCTTATACTTACCCATTCTCTCGGGTTACTCATACATATACTCACCCCTTTCTCTCGGGGTTACTTATGCTCATTATCTCACCCACGCTCTTGGGTTATTCATACTCATGCTCTTGTAGATTCTCGAGACACTACAGGTCTCCTACGTCACGCTTGTTACTCTTATTACATACTTAAGCCAAACTCATGGCTCTCGAGCAAGTCTTACTTCCCCGGTTTCGACCCTACTCTGGGTCTAGCATGGTGGGAAGGTTCAACTAGCTCCCGGAACTCTCTCTTAGTTCCTATCTCTTTTTACATAGGTCCGACTACTCTCGGACTACTCACATTCCCATACACTCCCCTCTCGGAGTTATAGTAATTTTATGTATATTAGTCTAGAAGCATCACTCTTGATGTTTCTAATGACTTTGGGAACTTTACTTAAATTCGGGTAATCTTAGATTTGAGGGTTACCCTTACGTTCATATACTTATACTTTCGGTTGTATTCTTATACCGGGTAAAATCCTCATATAAGAGGTCGACCGTATCTCAAGGGAGTCACATAGTCCCTTAGGTCTCTTTTACCTTTCTTATATGTTTACAATATTGGATTAACTTCAATCCTCTCGATGGAGGTTCGTTTATCCCTCCACTCATATTTATTTCGTGAGTTGTTTCAATAAGGTTTTCTAACCTTTATCGGGTATTTACTCAACCCGTACATCTCCTCACATTCTAGGGAGTTCATATGTTTACTTTATCGTTATACTTTAATCGATAGCTTATGTGTGTTTGCATATTTCCATTGTTTATGAGACTACCCGTTCTACGGGTTTCTAGTCAATCAATACTCATTATGAGTCGGTCTATGCACTATGTTAGACCACACCGGCATACAAGTATGTTAGCTCATACAACATACAACAAGGCATACATAATCAAACAAGGGATTATTTTCATGCTTTAATCTTGATTAAGCCGGCACACAAACACACAAATCAGAGTAACTCGGTTAGCATACGGGGCATGAGAAAATCATACCTTTCACCGGGGTTTTTACTTTTACCGTGTCATCTCACCATGCTCGGGTCACGCACGATTCTCTGATAATGTTTCAAACATTATTATTAATACTAAGCTCATACGGTACATAATAAAATGCTACTCCCGTACTTACCCCGTTATCCCGTTATCTCGGTTTTATTCTTGTTAATTTGAGTTCTCACTTCTCAATCACTTCTAACACTTTCTAACACTTCTTAGGGCCTTTACATATCACCAAACAAGGCCTTAACATGTTATAACATCATTAACATTCAAACCCCCATCATTTACAACCTTTAAAATACTCTCTGTAGGTTTCTGGGGGTGTCCGGGACTTGGTCCATACCCTAAGTCCCGGATCAATCACAAAACAAACTCTCGGCCAAAAAATAATGCATGGTCCGGGACCTTGTACATAGGCCAAGTCCCGGACCAATATGGGTGTGTACTCTCGGCTAGAAAATTGTATATGGTCCGGGACTTGGGCATAGAGCTAGGACCCGGACCAAACAAGCAGGCAGCTCTCGGGGGTAAAAATAGGGGTGGTCCGGGACTTGGTCCTGGACCTAAGTCCCGGACCCTGCTACAGATTTTGCAGAATTGGCATTTCTATCTCTGTTACAGGTTATCTCTTAGTCCTTTAATTATCCAATCTTCCCCACCTTAAATCCACATGTTTAAGCACTTAATTACCCTTCTTAATCACCTTAAACCCAAGCATCAAGTACACTCACCAATCTAGTTAATTTCTCTTAAGTTATTTACACTTAGAAACTAGTTTTCCACTTGCTTTTCTATCAGATTTGCAACAGATTTTGGTCTCTTCTTTAAACCATTCAAAACTCACTTACTAATGTCATTCCTAGCACCAAAATGACATTATTTTCCCCTCCAGTTCTACTCCAAGCACCCTTCTCTTTTTCTTCCAAATTCCAAGTGATTTATCACTCACTTTCATCTTCTAAACATACCTAGTTTATCCTAGGTTTCACTCTCTTAATCACCCTTGGTTTCCAAGTAAAATTTGACAGCACTTGCTTGCTTTACTAAGCATTTTCACCACACTAAACATGTTCACAAACACCTCTTCTCCCCTGTTTGGTTTAAACATAACAACACATAAAAATCCCACTTGTTCACACATATGTATTAGTTTAGACTCAAGCTTATTTCTCTCACTTAAGCAACCTTAAAACAGCTTCACTCATCTTAAAATTGTAGTATCTCACTACACTAATACAAGATCATTCTCACCACTTACAAAATCTGTTTTGCAAGAAGATAAACCAATACAAGGTAAGCTCTTTACCTTGTTTCACTTTCAGTTTTCACTCCTCTTCTTCCTCTTTATCTTGTTCCCTCTTTCTCCTCTTGTTTTCCACACCACACAAGGGCTTTGGATTGCCCACAACAACCGCAGCCCATCACACATTCAACAATCAATTTATTTTTCCTCCACAAAACCTAATATATATTAAGTGCTAGTTTTCAAAGTTTAATCTAGGTTTTACCTTGAAGAACCCAAATGGTTGGATTGGCAATCAGTTGGAGAGGTTTCCAACACCCCACAAAAACATATGGTCTCGGCTGAAATGAGAGGAGTTTTCCAACGTGAGGAAAAAAAGTCTCACAAATGGTAGAATAGGCTTGAAATGGTATAAATACTCACTTATATATACCTTAAGGCACTCAGGAAGAGAAGAAGGGTTGAAATCTACTCTTCAAGCTCCAAAAGCTCCCACGTCCATGGAGATGAAAATGGAGGAATCGAAACTTTGATGGGTAGAGATCGAAGCTCTCACCGAGACGAGTTCAACGGTACCAATTTCGTGCGATTCGGTGGAGAAATGAGTAAGATGGAGGTGAAAGAAGGTGAGGCTTGTGAGCTGTTGGTGTCGCGCGTACAGAGAGGAAGAAGAAGGAGTTTGCAAGTCTCTGGAGCAATTCAGTACGTGAGTGAAGGAGGAGAAATGAGAGGTAAGTACTTTACTCTACTTTTTAGCTTTATACTATTTGCTTTCTTACTTTTTATTTGTCTGTTATTACTTATAGCTAGCAAGCTATTAATGGGTGTACACTTTTAATTAAAACCGACATAATCTAATTCTCCTTTTATTGTTTCTACTAATTATTATTAATTCTCCTATTACATTAACATCATTAATCCGTCCCCGCTAATTAATAGCCCGGGTCATTTTTCGTCTTTTCGATTAAACGCGTTTCGTCTCCCGGTTTCGTCACTATTCACTTACCGGGTCCGTTTCCGGAATTTTCTCGTTTAATTAATTTTAATGGTAGTAAGCTTCCATTAATACTTAATTATAGTTATTTAATCAACTATAATTTTTACAGGTCCGTTTGACCACTTAAAGTCACGTTTTCGGTATACTCGAAAAGCGTGCTATAAAACTCCGTTAGCATTTTTAATCCATTATTGGATCCGTTTTCTTCGGGAATCACTCCCGTATACTAATTAGGCCTAACTAAGCCTTAGGAATCCATCTCGGACACTCTTGAGATCATGTATCTCTTATACTCATTTAACGCGCATTCTAGCGTTTTTCGCTTTTCAAGCGTTTTCTCTTTTCTTTTGGTTTTATTTTCTTTACCAATACTCTTTAGGCACCATTAGGCCTTTTATAATCATATTAGGTTATTTAATCGCCATTTTTAGATCCGGGGTATTACAATCTACCCCCCTTAGGAACTTTGTCCTCAAAGTTGATGAATCTAGGTGGTTACTCTCATGGCATTCAATGCCAAGGTTATAGTACATGTATAACCCTACTGACTCCACAAGTCAGTCTCATTTCATACTACACATACCACACACATATCACAGCATGTATAGCAATCAAAAATACATTTTGTTCTCTCTCCATGGAATCGGTCCGAAGACAAGAAGGCACTACAGTCCTCGAATCCATGTTGAGTAATATACTACTGATCCCTCAGGTACCGGTCACGTTGGACACTTACGCTCTCTGGTCCACGGCCGTTTCATGACTACTGGGCACTTACTCTCTCTGGCCCACGGTCCCTTCGGTACTGATCAAAACGTTACACATATACATATCCTCAGGCACTATGGTTGACTCACTCAACACAGGAACATCTCAGGGTACTCTCCCCGTCCCGCTGCCTTTGGAAAAAAAATCAACACACTGACACCGCCCCAACCGGTCACTTAGGACCGCCGCACGTACGGTGCAATGGTTTCAAAACTAATACACGCCCACCGTTCTACCGGTCATCAAGACTTAAGGCCCAGCCATCGGCGGGTGATAGCGGTTTCAAAACCAGTTTTCGTTTCCATCTTCATACTTGAAGAAATTCTTTTTCAAAATCTGTTTGAAAATTCTTTTTAAAACATCACACAACTCCAAATCCGGTTTGTGGTAGTTGTATCCTTTCTTAGCGTGATTACTTGTGACCACTTATAGGGAGCTTCAAGAATCATCCAACCCTGATGTGATCAGCATCAGAGTTGAACTATCCTTCCACCCCAATTTGTGTTCGGTTTCCCATGATCGCTAGCAGATCAAGTTCCACCTCCCACGTCAGTTTCAAACAACCAGATAGTCAAACATTTTCGTTTTCTATCTTTTACTCTTTCTAGTCATATTCATGAAACAATTCATTTCAATTAATCTCTAGTTCCTAGTACTTAGGTCATTTGTTATTCTCCACTTACTTCGTTTACTTACCTAAGCAACTCATACTTATGGCTCATTTTTTTTTCCAATTGTTACTCAATTTAAAACATTCAACATACACTCCAAAGGATGGAACTCACTCCATCAATCATTCTCAAATAAAACCACCTAGGGAAACTCACTTCCCACTAGGTTATACATCGGTTTCATACCGATTCATACTCATTATGTCTCATGTCTAATCTCACGAGACATATACTATAGGGATTCTCATTCCCTGGAGTTTCTCTACTCCTCTTTTCATATTTATCATATGCTCGTTACTTGCATCTCTCATGCATAATACTCATACTTACACAATGAATGGGTACACATGTTTTATGTAACATGAGTTCCAAACATCCAAACAATTTCTTTGTGCTATGCACATAGTAGTTTACGCGCCTATACGTAAAACATACTCTAAGCGGTTTCTCGCCCTACCCCCCTTAAAAGGGGTTACGCCCGCGTAACAGACCATATGTTATACTGAACACTGGTTCACTAATGCTGGCATCATGAAGTGTTAACTTCAATGCGGTTAATTAACTCATAACCGGTTTCGGTTCTAGCCTCTAAGGCTTCAAAGCGTTTAGGATTAGCCATTACTCACATTTGGTAGGTATACTCAACCTTTGAATTACGGTCCACTAGCTTCTGCTGCATGACCTGGTAACTAGAGCTTAACTCGCCCTTTGGTATTCTCAATGTATTTCAATCGTCGCTTGGTATCTCTTACCGTATGCGAATTCGATGAGTTATAGATTTTCTCTCCAGCTCTCTGGAAATCTATTTTGTATAACTCTGTATACCTTCGTGGTTATTCGCTTACTTTCCCCTTATTGTCGGTTGAGGTCAAGCTGCTACTTAACATGTAGTGCTTCCTCGTTTAATAGTTGCTTCTGAATTACATTTGTTTACTTGTTTCCGTACAAGAATTCTTCTTCATACTACTCTGCATTTACCATCCATCGGTCCTGGGACCTGTGGGTTACTGCCCACGTTCTTCGTGCATCTTTGGCCATCGGCCGCACGGTTATTTCTCTACATTTTCGCCCAACAGGCTTCGTTGACATTTCTCAATTCCCGACTCTCTCACTCGATCATTACCGCACAAGCAATGCAATACCAAAACACTCAGTCATAAGAGTGCAGAAGCGTAAACCCTTGACAGTAAATCTCTCGTGAGATAGGGAATATCTCCTCTTACCACATTTCTCACTACTTAATCATGAACTGGCTATACTCTTACAACGGTCGCTTGCTACTGCGTACCCATGTTCTACTCATTACACAACATCGCTTATATTGGCATCCGCTACTATTTTAGCTTCCGCTCATGTATTCTCGCCATTTATGCTATGGCTCGCCATTCACTTGGCTCAATAGGATACGCTACTCTTTAAAATCTCTCTACGTTTATTGCGTATTGTTTACTCTGCAATTCATATTGCACACATTCAGTGTTTACTACTCATCCGATTACTCTCTCGGTTTCCTTCCACTGCTATCAAGCCTTTTTCATGCTATCTCTGTTCAAATACTCTTTGGCAATATACACATGCTCAAGTTTCACTACACCACTTTAGCGGTTTCACATTACATGCTTAGGTGGTAGCCTTTCTCTGGAGGATTCACGCAATTGCCACTCCATGGGCCCCATAATAACAAGTGGTATCTCCCACTCTAAGGTAGTGGTTCGTTCTCCACAATTCCTTTTTATGCCTTTATGCATAAGTTTTGCCAACGTTTAATCTACGAAGGGTAGTTGGTTTTCTGGCTTACAAGCCCCTTGCCTCGAGCCATGCTCTGTGCGGCTGTTTATACAAGTTTCATCTTCTCCGTATGCCATTAAATGGTTAGGGGGTTTTACTGGACTTTTGATATGGTTGCCTCACCACACTTCCGTACATGGAAGGCCTTTCAAGTATCTTGACATTAATGAATGCCCTCTGGCAATTTAGGGTATCATGTGTTACATGGGAGCCCTTCGGGTTCTACCTTAGTGTTCGCTTTGACACTTGTGTTCTCAACACGATACTTCGTTCAACTACTGTTGACTCATACCGGCCACGGTATGTGTTACATTATGTTTGGTAGCCTTGTCGGCTCTTCCTTAATCCTTTAGTTAGATAACTACTCCTTAGAGCTGCTTCAAATTCATCCTGACATGACTGTCATTAATTTAGGTGCTTCTCCATTCTCGGAGTTTCCTTAATTACTTTAGTTCGGTGCTTTATCTCGCTTCTCGTTCCCACGTCTTTGTGTGGTTACTGAGGTTTAACTCTTTTAGGCACTACTTTGTAGTCCTATTCAGGTATATCTCGTAGTTATGCTCGTAGCTGTCTAAGCTATATCAGTGAAGTATTGCAACTTCTTCGGGTGTGGCAGGGTGGTGTACCTACTCTCAACTAGGTTCTTAGTTGGTTGGTATACGTTGATGGTATTACTTAGCTATGGCGGACCGTAGACATGTGTCCGGTTTCGTTACTTCTCATTTCCCGCCTTGTTGCACGGTTGGTGCTTTGCTTCTTGCTGCTGTTTGGTCAGCCGGGTTCTCGCGACTGCTAGGCATGTCGCCCCATGCTGCCACAGATTCTGGTCTCCTTTGAGCAGGATGTCTCGACCTCCCGCCATTGAGTGCGGTTATTGCCGTTCCAGCGGGATCCGTCTCGGGCTTTCCGGTTCTCGGGACTTACCGCATGACAGGTTCTGGTTCATATTGAAATATTTAGTAAACTGCCAGATGGGTTTCCCCGTCTCTCTGGCGTTCTTTCCCAAGTTTAATGCGGGGTTGTGGAGGGCGGGTCTGGTATTGTAGGTATCCAGATCATAGGAAGTTCCTATCTAGCGCATCTCTCACGCTACCACTCAACCCCTTAGCCCCAGTCTCTAATTCCTAACTCGGTATTTATAAGCTCGGTATTTCCAGTCATCAGAGCGATACTTCGCTTGATACCATTTTTGTAACACCCCAACCGTTAATCTCGTCATTGCCACTTAAACCGTTACTAATTACTCCTACTCACGCAGCGGAACTCTAATTACAACGAGGGGTGAAACAACGCCGTTAGCCACCCATGTGGCTAACCAGGCCTTTCTTACGTACCGTAACGGTCTGATGAAGGAACAACCGAGTACTTCATACCAACACAATACTCAATTCTTTACTTTACTATACCGAGTCTACAACATACGGATGCCGAAAACATACTCGGACTTACACCTCATTCAAATGCATAAGTAATTACAATCCAACTACCCATGCTTCATAGCAGTCCCCGTCCTACTCTCTCGAACGGTGGTCAGCTTCAAGTACCTGCACACTAAAAACGTTCCCCCTAGGGGGTCAGCTTACGCTGAATATGAATTTCGCATATACCGCGTGCTAACCGCGGTACGCCGACTACTTTTGGTCGAGAGCATGGAGATTCATTTTAATTCAATCATCATGCAAATAGTAATACATTATATATGTACACTACACAAAGAATCGACAATCAATTATGGGATACAATCCCTAACTAACATGACAAGGTTGTTAGTTGTATCAATACTCTTAGGCCTTGAGGGTTATACCTCTCTGTGCCTTGGTTACTCATTCTATAACTCACCCACTCTCTCGGGTTACTCATACTTTTACTCACCCGTTCTCTCGGGTTACTTATTCTTATACTTACCCATTCTCTCGGGTTACTCATACATATACTCACCCCTTTCTCTCGGGGTTACTTATGCTCATTATCTCACCCACGCTCTTGGGTTATTCATACTCATGCTCTTGTAGATTCTCGAGACACTACAGGTCTCCTACGTCACGCTTGTTACTCTTATTACATACTTAAGCCAAAACTCATGGCTCTCGAGCAAGTCTTACTTCCCCGGTTTCGACCCTACTCTGGGTCTAGCATGGTGGGAAGGTTCAACTAGCTCCCGGAACTCTCTCTTAGTTCCTATCTCTTTTTACATAGGTCCGACTACTCTCGGACTACTCACATTCCCATACACTCCCCTCTCGGAGTTATAGTAAATTTTATGTATATTAGTCTAGAAGCATCACTCTTGATGTTTCTAATGACTTTGGGAACTTTACTTAAATTCGGGTAATCTTAGATTTGAGGGTTACCCTTACGTTCATATACTTATACTTTCGGTTGTATTCTTATACCGGGTAAAATCCTCATATAAGAGGTCGACCGTATCTCAAGGGAGTCACATAGTCCCTTAGGTCTCTTTTACCTTTCTTATATGTTTACAATATTGGATTAACTTCAATCCTCTCGATGGAGGTTCGTTTATCCCTCCACTCATATTTATTTCGTGAGTTGTTTCAATAAGGTTTTCTAACCTTTATCGGGTATTTACTCAACCCGTACATCTCCCCACATTCTAGGGAGTTCATATGTTTACTTTATCGTTATACTTTAATCGATAGCTTATGTGTGTTTGCATATTTCCATTGTTTATGAGACTACCCGTTCTACGGGTTTCTAGTCAATCAATACTCATTATGAGTCGGTCTATGCACTATGTTAGACCACACCGGCATACAAGTATGTTAGCTCATACAACATACAACAAGGCATACATAATCAAACAAGGGATTATTTTCATGCTTTAATCTTGATTAAGCCGGCACACAAACACACAAATCAGAGTAACTCGGTTAGCATACGGGGCATGAGAAAATCATACCTTTCACCGGGGTTTTTACTTTTACCGTGTCATCTCACCATGCTCGGGTCACGCACGATTCTCTGATAATGTTTCAAACATTATTATTAATACTAAGCTCATACGGTACATAATAAAATGCTACTCCCGTACTTACCCCGTTATCCCGTTATCTCGGTTTTATTCTTGTTAATTTGAGTTCTCACTTCTCAATCACTTCTAACACTTTCTAACACTTCTTAGGGCCTTTACATATCACCAAACAAGGCCTTAACATGTTATAACATCATTAACATTCAAACCCCCATCATTTACAACCTTTAAAATACTCTCTGTAGGTTTCTGGGGGTGGTCCGGGACTTGGTCCATACCCTAAGTCCCGGATCAATCACAAAACAAACTCTCGGCCAAAAAATAATGCATGGTCCGGGACCTTGTACATAGGCCAAGTCCCGGACCAATATGGGTGTGTACTCTCGGCTAGAAAATTGTATATGGTCCGGGACTTGGGCATAGAGCTAGGACCCGGACCAAACAAGCAGGCAGCTCTCGGGGGTAAAAATAGGGGTGGTCCGGGACTTGGTCCTGGACCTAAGTCCCCCCTGCTACAGATTTGCAGAATTGGCATTTTCTATCTCTGTTACAGGTTATCTCTTAGTCCTTTAATTATCCAATCTTCCCCACCTTAAATCCACATGTTTAAGCACTTAATTACCCTTCTTAATCACCTTAAACCCAAGCATCAAGTACACTCACCAATCTAGTTAATTTCTCTTAAGTTATTTACACTTAGAAACTAGTTTTCCACTTGCTTTTCTATCAGATTTGCAACAGATTTGGTCTCTTCTTTTAAACCATTCAAAACTCACTTACTAATGTCATTCCTAGCACCAAAATGACATTATTTTCCCCTCCATTTCTACTCCAAGCACCCTTCTCTTTTCTTCCAAATTCCAAGTGATTTATCACTCACTTTCATCTTCTAAACATACCTAGTTTATCCTAGGTTTCACTCTCTTAATCACCCTTGGTTTCCAAGTAAAATTTGACAGCACTTGCTTGCTTTACTAAGCATTTTCACCACACTAAACATGTTCACAAACACCTCTTCTCCCCTGTTTGGTTTAAACATAACAACACATAAAAATCCCACTTGTTCACACATATGTATTAGTTTAGACTCAAGCTTATTTCTCTCACTTAAGCAACCTTAAAACAGCTTCACTCATCTTAAAATTGTAGTATCTCACTACACTAATACAAGATCATTCTCACCACTTACAAAATCTGTTTTGCAAGAAGATAAACCAATACAAGGTAAGCTCTTTACCTTGTTTCACTTTCAGTTTTCACTCCTCTTCTTCCTCTTTATCTTGTTCCCTCTTTCTCTCTCTCTTGTTTTCCACACCACACAAGGGCTTTGGATTGCCCACAACAACCGCAGCCCATCACACATTCAACAATCAATTTATTTTTCCTCCACAAAACCTAATATATATATTAAGTGCTAGTTTTCAAAGTTTAATCTAGGTTTTACCTTGAAGAACCCAAATGGTTGGATTGGCAATCAGTTGGAGAGGTTTCCAACACCCCACAAAAACATATGGTCTCGGCTGAAATGAGAGGAGTTTTCCAACGTGAGGAAAAAAAGTCTCACAAATGGTAGAATAGGCTTGAAATGGTATAAATACTCACTTATATATACCTTAAGGCACTCAGGAAGAGAAGAAGGGTTGAAATCTACTCTTCAAGCTCCAAAAGCTCCCACGTCCATGGAGATGAAAATGGAGGAATCGAAACTTTGAAGGGTAGAGATCGAAGCTCTCACCGAGACGAGTTCAACGGTACCAATTTCGTGCGATTCGGTGGAGAAATGAGTAAGATGGAGGTGAAAGAAGGTGAGGCTTGTGAGCTGTTGGTGTCGCGCGTACAGAGAGGAAGAAGAAGGAGTTTGCAAGTCTCTGGAGCAATTCAGTACGTGAGTGAAGGAGGAGAAATGAGAGGTAAGTACTTTACTCTACTTTTTAGCTTTATACTATTTGCTTTCTTACTTATTTATTTGTCTTGTTATTACTTAATAGCTAGCAAGCTATTAATGGGTGTACACTTATTAATTAAAACCGGCCCACACTAATTAATAGCCCGGGTCGTTTTTCGTCTTTTCGAATTAAACGCGTTTCGTCTCCCGGTTTCGTCACTATTCACTTACCGGGTCCGTTTTCCGGAATTTTCTCGTTTAATTAATTTTAATGGTTAGTAAGCTTCCATTAATACTTAATTATAGTTATTTAATCAACTATAATTTTTACGGGTCCGTTTGACCACTTAAAGTCACGTTTTCGGTATACTCGAAAAGCGTGCTATAAAACTCCGTTAGCATTTTTAATCCATTATTTGGATCCGTTTTCTTCGGGAATCACTCCCGTATACTAATTAGGCCTAACTAAGCCTTAGGAATCCATCTCAGACCCTCTCGAGATCATGTATCTCTTATACTCATTTAACGCGCATTCTAGCGTTTTTCGCTTTTCAAGCGTTTTCTCTTTTCTTTTGGTTTTATTTTCTTTACCAATACTCTTTAGGCACCATTAGGCCTTTTATAATCATATTAGGGTAATTTAATCGCCATTTTTAGATCCGGGGTATTACAATATGGGTGGCTAACCAGCGTTGTTTCACCCCTCGTTGTAAGTTAGAGTTCCGCTGTGCGAGTAAGAGTAATTAGAGAAGGTTTAAGAGGTAATGATGAGATTAACGGTTGGGGTGTTACAATTATGGTTTATATATTAAGAATATTTAGATGTAATCGTATTACATTTGTTTATCATTAATTATAGAATAAGATCTATTTGTGCAACATTTTATGTAATCTAATCACAATTTTTCCTAAGTTTTAACTTATTAATTACTTAATCCCAATTTTAGATTTACATTCTGATCATTGACAAATGATACTATACATGTATTTTAATATGGTTTACATATAAACCTTGGAAATTCAAAGGTAACTCTTTAAGCCTAATACATTACTATAATTTAATACCACCTCATATAATATTCTTTTATTAGTATTATGTAGGGGTTTAGTTTAACTTATTAATTCCTTCGTATTATATTTCCTATAAGGTATTTAATTTTATTATGTTTACTGTGTATATATTTATATACTAGGATTTGTACAAAACATTATTTATGTAGTTTTATTGTATTTAATTATTTATATTAACTTTTACACACACCTACATCCAAAATATGGTTAATAAAATAAAGTATTTTCCTTAGTTTCAATTAAGTATATTAACTACCATATTATATAATTAATATAAATGTAGATTAATTTAGCTCCTTGATTCAACCTAAGTTACTATTTTATTTCTTTTACATATATGTGTAAATATATATATATATATTCCTTAGTTTTAATTAAGAATATTAACTCCCATATAATATAATAAATAAAACATAAAATAATTATATTCCTTGATTTATATGAGTTTCCACTTAAATATGTATATATACATATATGTAAATAATTTCACTTCTATTAAAAACTAATACCTAAAAATTTATAAACTTACTGTTATAAAATGTTAATTTTGTGTTCCATATTTTCCCAGCTTAAAAAGTTTATTAACAAACCATACTTTAATTTTTGGTTACATTAAAAACCATATATTATAAGTTATTCTTATGAAAAACTCATAAACACAATTTTTAAAACCTTTTACCATTGCCCAAAATCCCCAAATTTAATATACAGTAACTATAACATTTTAGACATATTATAAAATTTTTATTTCATAAAAATCTCTTTTAATTTAGCCAAATTCCAGAAAACCCGTAACTTGCGAAAATCATAACTTATGTTTAAAAGCTCCAAAACCATAATAATTTACATCAAAATAAACTAGATTAAATAAGGAATATATGGTTAAAAGTTCAAGTCAAAAAACATTCGGGAAGGTATTTAAATTAATTCAACAAGTTAGGGTTTATTTCTGAAATCATAATAAAAACTTATACTCTTAATTTGAAACGATCTAATCTCAGCCGTCTGTTTCCTATAACCACGATCGGACGGCTGCTGTATGTCGAGTTCATCATCTGCCCCCAAACCCAACTCGAGTACTAAATCACTAATTTCTCACAATCTACAGAACCGAATTGAGTGATTCTTTAATTTAGTTGCTAATTACTTCCGATACCCTAACCGTCTTTCACGTTTATAAGAACTACTGCTGACCACAACTAATAAATTAATACGCACTCATAGATAGAAAGTACCGCAATATTCCTCTAATTACTAATACCCACACTGCTTTGCTATTAACTAGTCAGGGTAATCATTACCGGAAGAAACACCATAGAAATCCATGATCATATGTTAAAATATTATAGTATAATTATCCCCATTATTTCACGATAATGCCACCCCTCATATTAGTTCGCTTCGTATGAGAATGAAAAAAAAACAAGAATCTGAATCAATTAATGATGACTTCACATACTGATTTGAACGGCGGAAGAATAATAACAATAATTTGTTAAAGTGTTACCTAAATGCTCACAGTATGTCAAATGGAAAGAATTGTTGGCAATGATTAACGAAATCGAGAGACTGGACCGCCGTGATAGCAGACGAGATGTTTGATTTGAGCAGCATGACTGTTTGAGATTATGACTCGGAGTGGACAACAGAGGCGGTGAAACCAACATAGAATTTAGATTGTAACGAGGAAGGAAGAGTCGAACGACATAACAACATGATGGCGGCCATGAATAAATAGGAAGGTAAAGAAGATGGGAAGCAAATAAATTAGGTTAAACTTTAATAGTTTCTTTTAATTACTTTGCTATCCCTTAATTGTTAATATGTGTCCTATATTAACAAAAAAAATCTATATTTATCATTATTCTCAATGTCTATTAATAAAATATATAACTAAAATAGTGTCAACAACGTATTTAATTTAATAATAAGAATCCAATATAATAATTCAAATATACCGATTTAAGTAGTAATAAAATAATCATATATTTCCTAATAATGGTATACTAAATTATAAGGGTGTTTATTTTGTAACACCAAAGATTCTACTAAAGTATAACATAAAAAGGTTTAGAAAATTACCAAAACATATACAAAGGTTTAGGAAGGTAATGCCGCAACGGAGAGAAGGACAGCAGCCTTATAGAAAATGTCCAACAATTAAACCAATTTATCATATGAAATAAAATCAAATCCGTGGTATTAACCAATGTAATGGATCACAAATCAATATTTTTAACAAACATTTTCATTTTCCGAAGGCATAAATATATACATTCTTGTTTTATCAAATATATATATGAATATTTCAAAAGTCAGTATAATGATAAAATAACTACTATGACAAAAATATGTTTGACTTGTACCATATTAAAATTACCAAACCATAATAAATAAAATAATAATTATAAACAATAATTACTGCAAGACGTTAGATATAAATATTGAGTTAATAACTAAAGAGGAAGGCACCTAAACTTCAATATATCATAACTTTGGCTAGGATGATCCGTTTTTAATGTTCCATTTATCAATCTTCATGGTTTCCCATAACCTTTTCATTGGTATAGGTTTCATGTGCTAGTTTGACCATTCTCAAAAAGTCAACCCTAGCAAGGCTTAATAAGCTTTAAGGTTTCTAAGATTTTATATTGACTTTTATGTTCCAAATCAATGCTCCCAATATTTCTAAAATCTTTATAATATAATTGGAGTGTCTAGGAATTTTTCCAAGATTTATTGACTTATAAATCTTGTTATTAAATTCATAATACTATATAATAATATATAATAATTAAATATTTAATTGTATTCTTTAGAGTTAAATTAGAGGAATCCCTAAAATAATTTCCATAATTCCATATAATATTAATACTCATAATTCCATACAATAATTTAATATTCATAATTCCTTATACTAATTTAACATTCATAATTCCATATAATAATTTAATACTTAATAGTATTATTAAAGGTTTAATAAAAGAAATCCCCTAAATTAATTTAAATTAATTTAGGGGTATTTCAGTATATCCCCCTTAAAAGAAACTTCACCTCGAAGTTTAAAAATCAACTAATAAGCACTTACACCGCTTCGGGTGTGCTGAGACAATAATAATTCCAATGAAATTCCATAGCAATCCAATCCTTTATTTCCATCCATTTCCATAACAACATTCCACTAGAGATTACTCAAAATCAAAACGAACCAAGATATACCAAGACATAGCATGATGAAAATCAACAGTCACATACTGTGTCATAATGTAAAAACCAAGCACATACAAACACCTCTCGTTCTGCTAATAAGGCAACATGGCATAATCTGGATGAGGTGACGAAGGAAGAGTATGCCAGTATATCCCCCTTAAAAGAGCTAAGGTACGCCCTCGTACCGCTACTAACGAGAACCACAGAAGGATAGAAAAACATCATGCAAAAAGATGTGGGTACTTCACTCAGAACACACTATCCAATAAGGTTGTTTCAAAAACCGATCACAACAACATGCATGGACCATATTAGACTACCAAACATTTAGCTTCTGTTTTCTTTTATTACTTGATGTTTATTTCAAACACCACATTCAAAGAATTTAACACCTTATTAACCAGCTTTGTTGTAAATTTTATTGCACCGTTGATTTTATCTGCGATCGATATATATATATATATAATATATCTGTATCTCTTGATTGTTTTGTCTTTGTATTTTCTTAACTGTTATAAAATTTTATTTTATGATCCTTATCCTTTCATTTTATGACCGGTACAAATTATACGTCATTATATGATCATTTTATCATATCAATTATATTAACAAGCTATCAGGTGTAACATACTTGAGTAGTTTAAAATAATATTTCAGATCATTTAATAATCCTCAATAATCTTCCAAAATTATCTTCAAGGGTTTATTAGCCAACCATATGTTAAAACTTTATAAAATAACTATTTTATGTGACTTTCAAGTTTCAATTGTTTTTATAATTACTATAGTATTTTAGACGAACCATTAAGTATCTACTTCATAAAATTCACCTATTATATATTTACATAATTTCACACAAGGCAGAGTTTTAGGAAGTTCTTATTAATTATAATGTAGCTCCAAAAATCTGATTTCTTTATCTTAAAATTTATTTTTTTAAGGTAGGGACTCTACATATAAATTTTTGAGTCAAATGAATTATTCTAATGAAAACTCACTCACTCTTGATAATTATTTTTCTTAGGGTTTGTTCTATGTAGGTATTCCTCTGATCATTAAAACCTAGTACTCTCTTAGATAATGGTGGCTTTTGGTAAATATCACTCTTAGTGTGTCTTTTAAAATTTATACATGTATAATGTTAAACTTCCAAGTAAACATGAGAATTTCCAATCTGTAAGTAACTCTAAATTTTTTTTAAGATGCTCAATACTCAAGTATTTAAGGATCAATGATATTTAGTTTAGTATTACTCTTCTCTTCACTCAATCTTTAAGTAACTTCTTTTATTGGTTTTTATATTCAACCAGGGGTAGATGTTGTATCTTGGAGTACCCAAAATTAATCCCTTTCCTCCATATAGAGGTATTTTTCACCAAAGATTTAACTCAATAAACCCTTTACATTGATGAGTTTTAATACCGGATCTTAAGATACAAATTTTGATTTGTTCTTTGTGGTTAGCAATGAAATATGCCTAGCTCAAGGTTTCATGATGGTAACGTCTTACCACCAATCCTCCTCAAGTTCAACACAATTCATCACCTGCGTAGAAGATTATTTACAGTTAGATGACAAGGCTTGTCTAGCCCCTAAACTACTAGAAGTGGGTGTGCACCCCCACTACTTTCAGCCTAGGAGTTCGTCGCACCAGACACTTCCCGTAGGGTGTTAGGTTTATGTGTTTCTTTCTAAAGTCAACATAGAGTTTTATGTGTTTACAAGTTCAGATGTTGATCTTTTCTAATACGCTACTAGTTCTTGTTAGCTTAATAATTTCTAGACTTAAGATTTATCTTAAACATTATCTTTAGGTAATAAATTGATACCAAGTAGTTCATGAGATTTATTTTCGAACTTTAAAGGAGTTGAAGTACTTTCACATAATATCAATACTAATTTAGTCATGTAAAGTTCTATTTGTATACTGTTTTCAACCAAAAGTATTCTTTAAAATTCTAGGAATTTGTGTACTAGCTTTTAAAGGATTGCATTTTAGCAATGTATTCTTCATGAGTATGCTTTTGAAAAATAGCTTAATAATTTGCTTATCTCAACCAAAATCTTATCGTACTTAATATAGGATGTTCCAAACTTATATATATATATATTTTGTAGTTTATTGTTGGAACGGTATAACAACACATCACACTCAACAAACATTCACAAAAGAAAAGTGTGTAAAGGAATCATTCACAATTCCAAAAAGGGTTAGGAGTCGTGCCTTACTGGAGTCCTCACTTCCCAATTCTACCCCAGTTCCCCAGTTTTAAGTGCACCTATAATCTAAGTATTTCACTCGGCTTGTTTTCTCGGGTTCAGAGCGTAACTACGCTCTGATGCCACTTTCTATAACACCCCTATAATTATAGAACAACAGCGGAAAATAAACTAAATGTGCTACAGACCATCGGGCTCCAAACACCCGGTACCAACCTCACCAACTACAACAATTACAATTAACTAAGTTACGGTCTGAACTTCGAGAAAACTTAACATAAACATAACAATAATAAAACACATTCACTCTCCATAAACCTAATCCCATCCCAATCACTCATGCTCGTCGTGGCCACCTGTAAATCAATTTGTACCTGCAAGATGAAACCAAGCAGCCCACCCCGAGAGGGGTGAGTCAGTTCCCTGGAATGGAACTGGTACAATTCTCCAAAAACAATCTTTAAAACATAACTCTTCAAAATAAACAGTAACTTGAAATTAAACTCTTGAAAGTAAAACAGAGATAAAGCACCTCAAAACAATCAAGTTAAAGAGAAAAGAAAACAAGACAAAGATAGAGAACTTCCAAACCAAGTCATCCACTTAAGTAGTCACACCACATAGTTAGTAAGCATCCATTGTTGATGTTAGAACCAATTCTGGTTAAGAAGAGAAAGACTTAAGTAGTCACAAAGGACTAGGAGTGACATTAATATCCATAACCCGTGGTAGACAGTCTATGTCTCCACCATTTCAGAAGATGATTCCCATAGACAAAATATGCTCAAGAGTGGAATAAACCAATTGGGAGAGATGGCCCCCACAGCCAGTCAGTTGTCACAAGGATGAGGTAAACAGACCTCCGCTGTTAGTTGTCCATATGGACGAGGTATAGCAGACCTCCACTGCCACCGACCCGTTCTCAGTCATCGGTGAAAAGTGTGTGCACCACTTAATAGAAATAATCCATACTCAATACCAAGAATAACACTTTCCCATATTCCCATTAGATTTTTAACTGCACGAGAGCAATATCAAAACACTCAGTCCCACAGAGTGCAGAGGCGTAAACCCTCAACAATTAATATCCAATAGAAAGAATCCATTTCCAATAGGGCTGATCAAACTCGACTCATGGTTGAAACATTACCCATTATCCAAAGGAAGAATTACCACTACCAGATATTTTCCTATATTCCCAGTCACCCCACTAGATCATTAACTGCACAAGAGCAATACCAAAACACTCAGTCCTACAGAGTGCAGAAGCGTAAACCCGAGGCAGTTAATATCTAGTGAAACAACTAGATAGGAGGAACCAATAACCAAGGAAGTTTCACATACAGGCTCAGTTAGTCACATCAAGCTCAGTTAGTCACACAACAGTCTCATTTTGAAATCCATTCAAGATCAGTTGGTGTTCCAAAACATTCCATAAAGTCCATCAGCAAAAGTATCGAGTACGAGAAATCGTACAAAACATTCCATAAAGTCCAAAACACAACAAACTGAGTACGAGAAATCGTACCTGGGTAACGCTGTAGCAGTTCTAGTCAACTTGCGCAAACAATCAACAGTACTCTGAAGAATATTAAAGGTAGTATCATCAATCACTTGTAGCCTAAGTTAAGCTTTAAATAACTCCTTACTCTTATTCCAAGTCTCAATTGTCTTTAAAGCCTCACTTATGTGTTATGTATAATCTTTTTGTACTAAACTTTCAATAAACTTAAGCCTTAAGTACGTTTAATTGTTTCACAAAACCTAAGGTTTCAAAGGAATAACTTAATAAATTAATTCCTCTATTGTATTTAGGATGTAGTATTATCAAAGAATTAAATTCTGGTTCGCAAGTGAAATTGAATTATAAAAGAGAAAACCAGGATGAAAAAATATATATTCAAAAAAAACATACACCATTACGTAAAGTATATCAATATAATATCTTATGTAACTTAGTTTTATCTGATAAAAGGTTCAAAGGTTTTAAGTATCAATTCCTATTTATAAACCTTACTATAAATTCTCATTACTAAATACCTCACTTAACTGTAAACTCACATCCTGAATATTGGTAATAAATGTATTTTATATGGCTTATCTAATTCTAAGAAACTTAAGGATAATTATTAGATAAATTTCCAAATCAACGTTTAATATAGATTATATCATAATCCTTTTAATGATTCCATCTTAAAACATTAAGTTATATTCAATACCATAAATGTTAAGAAATGATTAAATCTAGACTTACTAATCCACCTCACATTTAGATGTAAAAGTATTTTACTTATTTTATTATGGTTATATATTAAGAATATTTAGATGTAATCGTATTACATTGTTATCATTAATTATAGAATAAGATCTATTTGTGCAACATTTTATGTAATCTAATCACAATTTTCCTAAGTTTTAACTTATTAATTACTTAATCCCAATTTAGATTTACATTCTGATCATTGAAATGATACTATACATGTATTTTAATATGGTTTACATATAAACCTTGGAAATTCAAAGGTAACTTTTAAGCCTAATACATTACTATAATTTAATACCACCTCATATAATATTCTTTTATTAGTATTATGTAGGGGTTTAGTTTAACTTATTAATTCCTTCGTATTATATTTCCTATAAGGTATTTAATTTTATTATGTTTACTGTGTATATATTTAAATACTAGGATTTGTACAAAACATTATTATGTAGTTTTATTGTATTTAATTATTTATATTAACTTTTACACACACCTACATCCAAAATATGGTTAATAAAATAAAGTATTTTCCTTAGTTTCAATTAAGTATATTAACCATATATAATTAATATAAATGTAGATTAATTTAGCTCCTTGATTCAACCTAAGTTACTATTTTATTTCTTTTACATATATGTGTAAATATATATATATATATATTCCTTAGTTTTAATTAAGAATATTAACTCCCATATAATATATAAATAAAACATAAAAATAATTATATTCCTTGATTTATATGAGTTTCCACTTAAATATGTATATACATATATGTAAATAATTCACTTCTATTAAAAACTAATACCTAAAAATTTATAAACTTACTGTTATAAAATGTTAATTTGTATTCCATATTTTCCCAGCTTAAAAAGTTTATTAACAAACCATACTTTAATTTTTGGTTACATTAAAAACCATATATTATAAGTTATTCTTATGAAAAACTCATAAACACAATTTTTAAAACCTTTTACCATTGCCCAAAAATCCCCAAATTTAATATACAGTAACTATAACATTTTAGACATATTATAAAATTTTTATTTCATAAAAATATCTTTTTAATTTAGCCAAATAATTCTAGAAAACCCGTAACTTGCGAAAATCATAACTTATGTTTAAAAGCTCCAAAACCATAATAATTTACATCAAAATAAACTAGATTAAATAAGGAATATATGGTTAAAATTTCAAGTCAAAAAACGTTCGGGAAGGTATTTAAATTAATTCAACAAGTTAGGGTTTATTTCTGAAATCATAATAAAAACTTATACTTAATTTGAAACGATCTAATCTCAGCCGTCTGTTTCCTATAACCACGATCGGACGGCTGCTGTATGTCGAGTTCATCATCTGCCCCCAAACCCAACTCGAGTACTAAATCACTAATTTCTCACAATCTAAGAACCGAATTGAGTGATTCTTTAATTTAGTTGCTAATTACTTCCGATACCCTAACCGTCTTTCACGTTTATAAGAAACTACTGCTGACCACAATTAATAAATTAATCGCACTCATAGATAGAAAGTACCGCAATATTCCTCTAATTACTAATACCCACACTGCTTTGCTATTAACTAGTCAGGGTAATCATTACCGGAAGAAACACCATAGAAATCCATGATCATATGTTAAAATATTATAGTATAATTATCCCCATTATTTCACGATAATGCCACCCCTCATATTAGTTCGCTTCGTATGAGAATGAAAAAAAAACAAGAATCTGAATCAATTAATGATGACTTCACATACTGATTTGAACGACGGAAGAATAATAACAATAATTTGTTAAAGTGTTACCTAAATGCTCACAGTATGTCGAATGGAAAGAATTGTTGGCAATGATTAACGAAATCGAGAGACTGGACCGCCGTGATAGCAGACGAGATGTTTGATTTGAGTAGCATGACTGTTTGAGATTATGACTCGGAGTGGACAACAGAGGCGGTGAAACCAACATAGAATTTAGATTGTAACGAGGAAGGAAGAGTCGAACGACATAAACACATGATGGCGGCCATGAATAAATAGGAAGGTAAAGAATATGGGAAGCAAATAAATTAGGTTAAACTTTAATAGTTTCTTTTAATTACTTTGCTATCCCTTAATTGTTAATATGTGTCCTATATTACAAAAAAAATCTATATTTATCATTATTCTCAATGTCTATTAATAAAATATATAACTAAAATAGTGTCAACAACGTATTTAATTTAATAATAAGAATCCAATATAATAATTCAAATATACCGATTAAGTAGAATAAAATAATCATATATTTCCTAATAATGGTATACTAAATTATAAGGGTGTTTATTTGTAACACCAAAGATTCTACTAAAGTATAACATAAAAAGGTTTAGAAAATTACCAAAACATATAACAAGGTTTAGGAAGGTAATGCCGCAACGGAAGACGGACAGAAGCCTTATAGAAAATGTCCAACAATTAAACCAATTTATCATATGAAATAAATCAAATCTGTGGTATTAACCAATGTAATGGATCACAACATATTTTTAACAAACATTTTCATTTTCCGAAGGCATAAATAATACATTCTTGTTTTATCAAATATATATGAATATTTCAAAAGTCAGTATAATGATAAAATAACTACTATGACAAATATGTTTGACTTGTACCATATTAAAATTACCAAACCATAATAAATAAAATAATAATTTAAACAATAATTACTGCAAGACGTTATATAAAATTGAGTTTAACTAAAGAGGAAGGCACCTAAACTTCTATATCATAACTTTGGCTAGGATGATCCGTTTTTAATGTTCCATTTATCAATCTTCATGGTTTCCCATAACATTTTCATTGGTATAGGTTTCATGTGCTAGTTTGACCATTCTCAAAAAGTCACCCTAGCAAGGCTTAATAAGCTTTAAGGTTTCTAGGATTTTATATTGACTTTTATGTTCCAAATCAATGCTCCCAATATTCTAAAATCTTTATAATATAATTGGAGTGTCTAGGAATTTTTCCAAGATTTATTGACTTATAAATCTTGTTATTAAATTCATAATACTATATAATATATAATAATTAAATATTTAATTGTATTCTTTAGAGTTAATTGGAGGAATCCCTAAAATAATTTCCATATTCCATATAATATTAATACTCATAATTCCATACAATAATTTAATATTCATAATTCCTTATACTAATTTAACATTCATAATTCCATATAATAATTTAATACTTAATAGTATTATTAAAGGTTTAATAAAAGAAATCCCCTAAATTAATTTAAATTAATTTAGGGGTATTTCACACGATTTCTAGGGTTTACCTTTGGAGTGGTTTAGGAGGGTTTTTAGCCCTTGGTTCAAGAAGGTGAATCCACCACCATTGCAAGGTTGATATTATGCTCAAAGTAGAGAGAGAAAATGGAGTGTTACAAAGAGGTAAAAATCGGTTATGAGCAAGGATGGAGAAATATGAGTTCTTTCATAGGGATTTTTACCTTAATGGAGAGAGGAGACTCCAAGCTAACCATTGGTGCTATTTTGTCTTTGAATGGGGTATACCCACGAAAATGAACTTCCTCATTTTTGGATTTTGAAAAGAGAGGAGTGTAGAGGAGGATGAGGGGAGTTTCAAATATGTAGTTATTTTTACCTTTGGAGATCAAATGAAGGTGGAGCAGGATGAAAAGATGAGAAGCCATTGAAGCTTCCTTGGAGCTCCAAAATCGCCCAACAAGAAGGAGGGAGAATTGGTGGGATGAGGAAGGAGAGAGGTGAGAGAGTAGGGAAATGAGTGAGTGAGGAGAGAGAGAAGGGATAAAGTAGTTTCTTACTTATACTTTTTTTGCTTTTTGCTCTCTTATTTAATTAGCTAGTTACATGTGTTGTGAGGGAGTTATTTGACTATTAAAAAAATCGGTCCCCTACGTTATACTAGTTGTAGCGTTTTTCGTCTTTTACAGAAAACGCCCGTTATTTTACCCGGTTTTTGGTACTATTAACTAACCGGGCCCGTTTTCCGAATTTTCTCTGTTTCTTTACTTTCATTGGTTATGAAGCTTCCATAAATCTTAATAATATTTATTTAATGACTTATAGTTTTTACGGGTTCGTTTGACCACTTAAAATCACGTTTCTTCGGGTTTTCTTGAAAAACGTGCGTTAAGCTCTATTAACGTCTAATACATTATCTGGATTCGTTTTCTTCGGGAGTTGTTCCATTATATTTGGTCTTATTAAGCCCTAGGAATCCATATAATACGCTAACCGAGGTCTCATACCTCCTATGGTTATTTAACGCTTATTTAGTGTTTTGCACTTTTTAAGCGTTTCTTTATTTCTTTTGGATTTATTTCCCCTTACCAATATTTCTTAATCATTATTAGGCTCTTAAATAAGGATTAGAATAATCTTAATCACTATTTTTAAATTCGGGGTATTTCAGGGACTTTAGGTAAGGACCAAGTCCCGGACCACTCTAAAAATGTTGTTTAAGGTTGGTAAATGATGTGTAATGATGGGGATTGATAAGTAATGATGTTATAAGGTTGTTTAAGACATGTTGGGTCAGTTATAATGACAATTAAGTGGGTGAAAAGTTGTAGTAAAATGTGAAAGTAAAACAACCTAATAATGAGATAAGTAGACAACGAGATAAGTACAGTAATTAACCGACGTTACTAATTGTGTATAGGAGTTGCATTCGGTGGAAAACAAACACAGCAGGGAGCAAGGTATGGTTTTCTTGCAATCTGTGTTCTACCGGGTTACACCGGCTTGTATGCCAACCTGTTTTTTTGTGTGTTTGCCACCTTGCAAGAATAAGCATTGTAACACTTTAATACCCCGGACTTAAAAATGGTGATTAAATTATCCTAATGTGATTATTAAAGGCCTAATGGTGCCTAGAGAGTATTGGTAAAGAGAATAAAACCAAAAGAAAAGAGAATACGCTTGAAAGGCGAAAAACGCTAAAACGCGCATTAAATGAGTATAGGAGGTATATGACCTCGTTAGGGTCCGAGATGGATTCCAAAGGCTTAGTTAGGCCAAAAACGTGACTTTGAGTGGTCAAACAGACCCGTAAAAATTATAGTTGACTATATAACTTTAATTAAGTATTAACGTAAGCTTAAGAACCATAAAAATCAAAGAAACGAGAAAAATTCGAAACGGGCCCGGTTAGTGAATATTACCGAGCCGGGTAAAGTAACGAGCGTTTTCTGTAAAAGACGAAAAACACTCTAGTTTAAGTAGTATGTGGGGCCGGTTTTATTAGTCAAGACAGCCCCCGCTCTATTAGCTAATTAACAAAAGAAAAAGAAGGGTTGAAAAGTCAAAAAGGGGAATAGTGAAAAAGGTACTTAATTACCTTTTCTTTCTTCTCTTTCCTCACTTCCTTTCTTCCCATTTGAACTCCCTCACCTCTCTCATCCGTTTTCTCCCGTCCTCCTTCTTCCTTGGGCGATTTTGAGCTGCAACAAGAGCTTCCATGGCTGCTCCTATATCCTTCCACGCTCAAGCCACATAAATGCTCCAAATAAAAAACAAAACACATATTTGTGTTCTTCTCATCAAGATCCACACTTCTCTCTTTTCAAAATTCGAAAAGGATGAGTTTCATTTTTTTGGGTGTTGGCCATTTGAAGATAAAAGCACACCATTTTGAAGCTTGAAGCTTCCTCTTTCATCCAAGGTAAAAATATCCAAAGAAAATTGCATTTTTATTCACCTTCTTTTGTTGGCCGATTTTGGCATGTTTTAATGCCTTGCTTCTCCTTGTTTTGAGCTATTCTCCAAGCCTAAAAGGGTGGTTGGAACTCCCACCTTTGATTCATGCTTGAAAACCATTCAAGAGCCTCCTAAGGTAATGTCCAATTTTATGCCTTAAGCGTCTTTTGATTTCATGAATTATCTTCACAAGCTAGGAGAGCTAATTAGTACTCCTTATGTCCATTGGTACTTTGGTCTAGAGTATTGGGCCAAAGAATTGCCTTGACCGATTTTTGAGTGAGAGAAGTGGAGAAGAGGAGAAGAGAATGGCAAAGAAAAGGCTTGTGAATATAAGGTAAATAATCTACCTTGGAGCCTAACTAAGTGTTATTAGAATTTGGGGATGGGTTAATTTAATGAATGAACCCCACATGAGTTGTGGTAGTAATGTGCTTGTGTGGTATTAATGCAAGTGAGGAAGAGTGTAAATTAAGTGTTTGATTTAAGAGCTATGCATTTTATGAATTATGCATTGTATTGTGTTTGGAGAATTTATGAGTATTGATGAACTTGTGTGTGCTGGTAGAACCCATGATGGGTTTGGTTAGTTTTGGGATGAATTAAGAGATGTGATGAGCTTTGGGCAATGTTAGAAAGTAGCCAGACTATGGCGAAATTCCGGTAGAAATCTAAGTGGTTTAAGTGATGTTTTGGTGTGAAGAATAATCTAGGATACCTAGGTATGTTTGGAGATTGATTTGGGTTAGTTAACCACTTTGGGAATGATTGTTAAAGAGAGGAGATTTATGCAAAAATCTGTAGCAAAAAGAGTTGTTTAAGTGCCTTAGGAGTTTTAGGAAACAAAGAAGATTTAAGGCTTTAAGAGTGAGGCATGAACCTTGGCATGAGAAGTGCATTGTCTTGGAGTATTTGGAATGGTCAAATAGAGTGAGAACAATAATGCAAGTGCCAAGGGAGAATAGAAAATGCACAAGTGTGCATTAGTGCAAAATAGGAATGTAAAATTTGTGAATTGGAGCAAGTATTTGAGTAAGGATTAAACCTAAGTTTTGAAGAGGTTTGGAGCATGTTTTAAGGTGTTTAAACATGTGGAAAACTTGTGGACAGATTAGGGAAAGATTAAGAGAGGTTTAAGGATTGATTAGGGGCTGAAAAATAATGTATGTTGCAGATTTTAGCAGGGTCCGGAACTTGGTCCTTGGACAAAGTCCCGGACCACCCTTTAAATTGCGCCAAGAGTTGAAGTCGGTACTTGGTCTGGGACTATACTCCAGGACAAGGTCCCGGACCATAGTGAAATTTCAGCCGAAAGTTTTGTTAAGTATTGGTCCGGGACTTAAGATAGGGACCAAGTCCCGGACCACCCCCAGAAATGTGCCGAGAGCATTTTAAAGGTTTCTAATGATGGGGGTTTGAATGTTAATGATGTTATATGATGTTAAAGCCTTGTTTGGTGACATGTAAAGGCCTTAAGAAGTGTAAGAAAGTGTTAGAAGTGAGTGAGAAGTGAGAACTCAAACTAACAAAAGTAAAACCGAGATAACGGGATAACGGGGTAAGTATAGGAGTAGCATTTAAATATGTACCATATGAGCTTAGTATTAACAATAATGTTTGGAACATTATCAGAGGATCATGTGTGAACCGAGCATGGTGAGATGACACGGTAAAAGTAAAAACCCCGGTGAAAGGTATGATTTTCTCATGCCCCGTATGCTAACCGAGTTACTCTGATTTGTGTGTTTGTGTGCCGGCTTAATCAAGACTAAAGCATGAAAAGAATCCATTGTTTGATTATGTATGTCTTGTTGTATGTTGTATGAGCTAACATACTTGTATGCCGGTGTGGTCTAACGTAGTGTATAGACCGACTCATAGTGAGTAGCGATTGACTAGAAACTCGTAGATCGAGTAGTCTCATAAACAATGGAAACGTGCAAACACACAAGCTATCGATTAAAGTATAACGATAACGCAAACAAATGAACTCACTAGAATGTGAGAAGATGAACGGGTTGAGTAAACACCCGATAACAATTAGAAAACCAATGCGAAACATTCCACGACACAACTAAGAGTGGAAAAATGAGTGAACCTCCTTCAAGAGGATTAAAGATAGTTCAAAGATGTGAAGTTGTAAGGAAGGTAAAAGAGACCTAAGGGATCAGTAACTCCCTTGAGACATGGTCAACCTTCTATATAAGGATTTTACCCGGTCTAAGAAAGTAACCAAAATCATAAGTAAATGAAATGTAAGGGTAACCCTTAAACCTAAGAGTACCCGAACTTAAGTAATGTTCCCAAAATCATTAGGAACATTGAGAGTGATGCTCCTAGACTAATGTAAATATATTTATATTATAACTCCGAGAGAGGAGTGTATGGGAATGTGAGAAGTCCAAGAGTAGTCGGACCTATGTGAAAGTAGTAGGAACTAAGAGAGAGTTCCGGGAGCTAGTCGAACTATGCTCGAACGCCATGTGTTTTGGCTTAAGAAAGTATTAAGAGGAACAAGCGTGACGTAGGAGACCTGTAGTGTCTCAAGAATCTACAAGCGCTTGAGTATTAGTAACCCAAGAGTGTGGGTGAGATAAAGTATAAGTAACCCAAGAGAATGGGTGAGTATAAGAATGAGTAACCCAAGAGAATGGGTGAGATTAAAAAATAGTAACCCGAGAGAGTGGGAGAGTTATTGAATAAGTAACCAAGGCTTAGTGAGGTATAACCCTCAAGGCCTAAGAGCAAATTAATACAACTAACAAACTTGTTATGTTAGTTAAGGATTGTATTCCACGGTAGAATGTGAATCCTTGTGTAGTGTACATATGTAATGTATTGCTATGTTGCATGTTGATTGAATTAAAATGAATCTCATGCTCTCAACAAAAGTAGTCGGCGTACCCCGGTTAGCACTCGGGATATGCGAATTTCATATGCAGCGTAAGCTGAGCCCCTAGGGGCATCGTTTTTATTTTCAGGTAAACCGAAGATGACACCGTTCGAGAGTAGGACGGGGTCGGTGGTTAGCACGGGTAGTTAGATTTTAATTTCTTGTGTACTTGAAAGAGGTGTAAGACCGAATATGTTATCGGCATCCGTATATTGTAGACTCGGTATAGTAAAGAATGGAACTGAGATTTGCATACGTGACTCGGTTAGTAATGAATTAGTAATGTATTTGTATTGGAGTACTCGGTTGTTGCAGTCCATCAGACCGTTACTGTATGTGAGGAAGGCCTGGTTAGCCATATGGGTGGCTAATGACGTTGTATCACCCTCCGTTGTATTTAGAGTTCCGCTGCGATATTATGGGAAAATGTGACAGTTTAAGAGGCAATTATGAGATTAGCGGATGGGGTGTTACAAACACCCCTACCGCTAATACCGTTATTACCGTTTAATCTCCTCATACTTCCATACTTACGCAGCGGATACTTTCTTTGCACAACGGTGGGTCATACAATGCCGTTTGCCACCTACGTGACTAACAAGGCCTACTACTACTTACAGCATCGGTCAGATGTACCGGAATCTCCGAGTACTACACAGTTACAATCCATATTCCAATTACAAACCGAGTACTACAATTCTCCATTCAGTACAATACTCCATACTCACAATACAATATACCGAGTTTACTATAATCCAAATCCAAATACAACAATTCTTTCAAGTTTATGCATACTCATGAAGAGTCTAGCATCTACCCATTCCTCACAAACTACATACTTTCCAAATACATAATGGTGTACCCCTTAGTAGGTCCACCGACACTTCAAAGGCTACAAACCTTAAACAATTCCTTAATATCTACAATTCATTCCTAGTTATCTAAGCATAGCCGCCGGTCTCTTACTATGACCATAACCGCTTCGGTACCTGTACAATAAAAACAGTGCCCCAAGGGGCTCAGCTTACGCTGCATATGAAATCCGCATACCCCGCATACTAGCGAGGGTTCACTGACCACTTGGTCGAATACATGCAATTCATTTTACTCATACATACATACATGCTTTCATTCATAATATTACATTAAATCACAAGGCATACATACATACAAGGAAGACATTACAAGTCAACCATTCACACTTACCTTTACGGAAATACGATTCTACAATACATACACAATGCTTGTTAGCGTCTTTTACCCACCCGGGTTAATCGGGTGTACATTACTCTTTTACTCAAGGTCAATGACTTGCACTAGCCAAGACCATTACTCATACAATACTTTACTTCTTACTACTTACTCTAGTCAAGTCGGTATGACCTCCGGGCAAGGACTACACCGTCCCATCACCGGGCTTTAGGTGGCTCACCAATCTTGGATGCTCACCAACCTCTTGTGTCTCCTCATCCTCACCCGTGGCCGAACCTATATCAGACTTCTACTCATTCCAATTTACTCAATACTTAAGTTAGGAGTAAGGTAGTTAGGAATTAGTAGAAGTCACCACATCCATACCAAGGAATAATACTCTACACACAAACACAACAAGATACACATACACTTCATCCTCATCCATTCACTTCATGAATTATGCAAACTAAATGTTCAAGGCAATATAACAAGAACAAATATAGTACAAGCACAAGTAAGTGCATTAAAATCCGATTCATGCATTTATCTTATTTAGGTGATCAAAGAAGCACACAAATCGGGGTAACCAGGTTAGGATACAGAGCATGAAGAAATCATACCGTTCACCGTCGTATTCGAACTCCGACTTCCTTCGGGGTTCAACTATCCAAGTCCTATACATACATAGGGTTGTATGGTTAATAATCTATTATTGATTCTACTTACCCTTACTTTACTACTTCCTTTACATACTTACTGAAATACCCCAAATTAATAAAACATGGATTAAATATTTAATCACATTAATTAAGGCCTAAACATGCCTTAAAAGTCAACTGAGAACAACAGTGGTCAACACAAAACAAGATGTTGCACCCTTTGACTGTTAAGGGTAAATAAATACCCAAATGAACTTCTTAGGACCTAAAAATTTGTCCTAAGTTTATTAACATAATATTAAACATAATATAACCGTTGGACAACACTCTAACACAAAGAACAAGCACTTACATGCTTCAAGGTCAAATAGAGCAAAAAGGTGCTCTAAGAAACCTTAAAAATCTAATGGCCTCTAAATGATATAAAATTGGATACCATGATCAAATATAATGTAAGGGACACAACAAAACCATTGTCAAAGAAAAATAAGCTCAGAAACACCAGGCAACACAAAATGTGCGCTAAAACTCCTTAAAGCACGTTTTTGTGAGATTGTCTTCTGAATTGATTTTTAATGGGCTAAAAGGTTATAAATACCTTTAAATATGATATTATATCACATTATATCATATTAGGAATTTAATTCCAAATTTTACAAATTTTTACAAATATAATATTAAAATATTAATAAAACCCTAAAAGGGGGCCCACATGAGTCAACATTGACTAAGATTGGTCAAGAGGTCAAAGTTGACCCCTTAGACCAAGTGAGATCGGCATATACAAGCTTAGGAGGCTCCCATTTCGTGACTTGCACATTAAATAAGCAAGATTCCAAAGCTTCCTTAAATTAAGGACTAACTTTTGCCTTATAATAGTTTATTCACTCCATTAACTCCATTATTTGACTCACCAGCCTCAAAATTCGGTGGAGCCTTCCTTTCTCAACCACCAGACGACCTCATGTCCCCTCCTTATCCCTTTGATGAGTCACCTCCAATAATGTGACATTAAACTAATCTAAATTACATTTTCTAAGCAAATAATACCAATACCAAGCTTCTTCTCTCTCCTAGCTTCATTCCAACCGATGAAGCTGCTCTCTAAGGCTCTCCTAAGCTCTCTCCATCGAACTCCATGAGCCAAGAAGGTAAACCTAACTTCTAAGCTTCGAATTAATGGTTTAAGGCTTGTTTTTGGCTCTTTTTCTTCATCTCCTCACCACCTATGCTTAGATCTCGTGACTAATCACTTCCTATGGCTTATTCTCAGTGTTATAAGGTTAGAACATCAATCAAATTCGAATGAAACAAGTTTAGAGACCAAGGTTGCTCAAAATCTCATTTTAAGGTAAAGTGCTTTAAGCTCATAACTTTTGATTCCCTTCAAATTCGGCTGTGAAACTTTGCTCATAGCCTCATCTTCTTCTCCTTTTCATGTGGAATCTGTTGGTAAGCCATTTGGAGCAAGGATGGCCGAGATCCAAAGGAAATACCCTCTTTTAAGGCATTTTTCCAAGGTAAAACCTAATAACAAGGTAGCATTTCGAGATCTAGCTATTTCCTATGTCAATATGGTGGATCTAACACCTTGTGGTGTGTTTGATTCAGGTCGAAACCATCTTGAACTCTCCTTGCATTCTTAAGGTGATTTTTGCCTTAAATCTTACATTAAATTACTTCTTATGGTTAGATCTTGCTTGGAGACTAACTAGGCCTTGTTTTCTGTTTGAAAACATGTAAAACAAGCTGTGGAGAATTTCTACTTAAGGTGGCCGAACCAAACAAGGATTACCTAAGCTAAATCAAGGTATAAATCACTTAAACATTAACTTTGCTAAGTTAATGTGTTCTTAAACTACTCCTAATTAAATTGCCGTGAGTGAAGGGTAAAATAAGGTCTTGTTTGACCTTAAAATGTTTAAGGAATGGTTTAATAAATTTTATAACTAATTAAACAAGCATAATTGTCAAATTTAAGACATTATGTGGAAGTTTGGTAAATAAATGAAGAATATATGGTGAGGCCGAAATTTATATGTATTTTGGGACATTTATGTGTAATTTATTTTGCAAGACAATGTTTGTAATAAGGCCATGTATTTTAGGCCATTTTATTTATGCATTTACAAGCTTTTATTTAAGTTTAGGTGGTATATAATTATTACCGAAATGAATAAGGGGTTATAGTGTAATTAATTAAATTTGGGGGCTTTAGAATAATAAGGCCGAAAATTAGAGTTAAAAAGGAGTTAAAATAAAGTTTATAAGATTTTATAAAGTTTTGGGGTTAAATGGTAATTTCTAGAAAGTTTGGGTACTAAACCGTAATTATAAGGAATTGGTGGTCAAGGAAATATTAAGGTGGTCAACCTTGACCATATGCTAGGTTTTGACCAAACTAGATAAGTTAAATAACTTATTTAAGGTTGTATAATAAGATAGGTATCTTATGGTAATATTTTTATGACATATATGGTGAATATGTTATTACCGAAAATTAAGGGTGTAAAATGGTATTTTAAACACCCATGGGCTATTAGGAATTTTTAGGAATTTATTTGGTGGATTTTGGAATTAAAATAAACTATATATGTATAATATATAGTTAATATGTCATTATGACACTTTGGAGAAAAATAGATGGTGGAATGGTAAATATCAAAAGTATATGGGTTAATAAGGATATTTATAACCCTTTGGTGGAATTTGGTGATTTTTAGAACTATTAAGAGAATTTATTAAGATATGTGTATAAAATATGGTTTTAATGATATGGAAGAACTATGTGTTATAAATAGGGCCAAATGGCAATTATAGAATAGCACAAGGGCTGTTCGGAATTTACAAAAAATAACCATAGGTTATACTCTTTTATAAGTTAGAAATGTTATATTAAATGGAAATATAACATGGTATAAATTAATGGGTGATTTTGTAAATAAAGGAAACTATGGTTTGTGAAAAAGAATATGGTTTTGTTATGGTGCCCATGCGGCAATAATAAATAGTTGGGTATAAAACCATAGGTTATTAGTTAAAGGAAATAAGAATATCATGTCAATGATATTAGCATATGGAATAGCATTACATAATGTTATGTGGTCAAAATAGAATTTAAATGAATTCAAGGGCTTTACCGAATTGATAGAGTTTGGAAAATGAATTTTAGACTAAGGTCTATAATGTTATAAATATTATAACAATTATTTGGTATTAGGGTGGTTTAATGAAATTAATACAAATAAGGTATTCACATTAAATGATGTGACAAACTATAAATAAATGAGATTTATAAACTAAGGTGTTTATGGAATAAACCTTAGGAGTTGTAATTATACAACATAAAATGTTACATGATGTTAGGATAATAATCTTAATATAAGTTGTACAATACAATACAACTAATGGGAATAATCATCTAACATAAGATGATAAAATGTAACATAAAATATGAGAGTTTATGAAACTCATGAGAATTACCTACGTGGTAAAATATAACATACACAAGAATAATGTATATAAGGTGGATAAATATATTTTGGTTGAAAACCATATGATTTAATGGTGGTGTGTTATTTTAAAAACAAAATATAGTTACGAACTATAAGTTATGAATTTTAGAATGAAATATAATATAAGAATGCATGCATACATGCAACTATGGGTTACGTACCTAAACTAGATGCGGATAAGATTAAAAGAAATATAAGGAATTAAACTTAACAGTTGAAATAGTTTTGACGTACGCGTTTTAAGTAACAAAGCCGACTGTTTTTAGAAAAACCTGTAACAAACAACTGTAGAAAACAGGGGTGAACTGTCGGGGTTACTTATAATTCGGAAATACCGGATGTAGTTAGTCATGGAGACTGACTTATAGTTTTATTACCGTTTAGAGTACACTTCTGACAAGGACGCTTGACGAGCTAACGGACTGCACGGAGCGTAGGATCTTGCTGATTCATACTCCACCGTAATACAGTCAGGGTGAACGGTATGTAAAGGGGTTTGATCCGAGTTGTCCTAAGGTTGCTCCTTGGACTCGGATTTGGTTGATATAACTTGTATGTTGTTATGTGTCTCGGATTGTCTCTGAGGGCTTCCTCAGTTCAGACTTCTGTGTGATCTGTGATAAGATTGTTTGTCTGAATGTGATAATTAATATGCATGAACTGTATATTTATAGCTGCTTATTAGTTTCTGTTGTTGAGTTAACAGTACCGGTTCGTATATATGAACCAATATATATAAAACGAACTAGCGGCTATGGTGCTATCTTATATGAAATATAAGGAACGTCAGAAAAACGTTGTAGCACTAAGATAATAAGATATACATATTATCTAAGACTTTTATACGGAGCATTGGCCTTGCTATACGCCGCTCTCGTATCTAACACTGGATCCCGAGTTTACAGACTCCGGATTGGACTAATGACCTTAGTCTGCTGTGTTAGAAATTTGGTAATGCGATGCGATGGTATAATTAATAAATTAATGGAATGGAAGTAAAGCCAAGAGGATGTGGCTCTTGGTGCGCGCTGTGATCACAAAACGATACCAGGATGTCCGCGTACGGGTCCGTAAGTATCAAGAAAATTTCCCGTGAGCTAGAATGGCTCGTTGGTCGGAGACTCTACCGTTGGAGTGGCTACTGCCGTGGGTGACCCGCCATAATATATGGGTAACTAGAGACATGTCATTTTAACGAGACATTGTCACTAGGTATAACTGAACAACTAAAACAATTGAGACTTATACAGTGGCGAACAATACCATGGACGAGACTTAATACTTGTTTATTATTCTCGTTGTTTCGCTTTGTTGTTCATTGGTTATACTTGTGGTTATTTTATTGTGTGTTGATGGTTGATGGAGCCTACAAGGCTAAGGTAAATTAAATATGGAAGCTGTACGCTACGGCGAATGTACATTGTACATTATATTGTTATTACTCGATACGTTCGATATATAAATGTTGTATGGAATATTAAATGAATGTTTGGATTGGATGGATGGTTAAATGTTGTGGATATTTGGATGGTTGATTATGTATATTATACATTTATGCTTCAGTTTTGATTATAACTGTAAAAAGGAAAAGCATGAAACCAATCTAATAATAAGATGGTTAAAATGACAAGTGGCCATTAGGGTCCAGGCCCGGCATACTCAGCGTCTATCGCTGATACTACACCATTACAGGTTGTTGATCATTGTCGGAGCTGAAGAGCAGGAACAGGGTAATTGGAGTGCTACTTTTGTCACCACACTTGGAGACGTTGTATAGCAATGAAATGGTGAATTGTATTATGGTAAGGTTGTGTATTCAGGATTGGGTAGGCGCTCACTTGTCGATGTTTATGGTTTATGGACTTAGTGTGATGTATAGGAGTTTCTCGTTATCACTGCGGTTAGCAGTTTATTTGTATTGGAAGTTGGATGTAGTTTGGCTGCGTTGCTCGCATGGGCGAGTAACGGCCGGTGACACCCGAGTGAGTTTTGTAATGGTTATTTTTTTTCCCGCTGCAAGACGTTTTATTTATTGCTACGTGAGAGATTATATCGTGATTATTGAGAGGGGTGTTACAAAAGTGGTATCAGAGCGGAGTACCGCTCTGATGACGAGAAAGTAGGTTAAGACAGTGAGCTTAGGACTTGGGAAATTACGGGGAACATTTGAGAGTTATGAGATGATTCGTCTTAGAAAGATATGGTGTCTAGTAACGCAAATTGCGTGACAGGTTAGCCTTAAGGCAACTTAATATCTATTGGTTGTGTACGGTAATTTATCGAGTATTTATGTGACATACTGTACTACAGATGTCTGGTGGAACTAGAGGGCGTGGTACTGGTAGAGGTGGAAGCGGTGACCCCGGCATTCCAGGAGTTGCTGAGACGGTTGCAGCCGTTCTTGCACAGCTGGGTACTCAGATAGGAGGAGCACCAGCCCACCCGCCACAGCCCAGGGAAACGAACTGGCTGAAGTCAATTAGCGAGACCCGACCACCTACATATTCTGGGGAACCAGACCCCGTAGCTTTGGAGCGTTACATTGTTGAACACGAGAAAGCATTTGAAGCTTTACAAGTACCTGACGACAAGAGGGTCGCCATTGCTGCTTTCCATTTGAAGGATGCAGCCAGCACTTGGTGGAGGTTGGTCAAGGACCAGCACCTGGCTACGCCCGACTTTTCGTGGGCTGCCTTTGTAGAATTACTGAGAGGAAATACTACCCCCGGCGCACCTTAAACAGAAGAAACGCCATGAGTTTGAAACATTGACCCAAGAAGGTCTGACCGTGGGTGAGTACTACGCTCGATTCATTGGTCTGCTGGACTTCATCCCCGGTGTGGACTACTCAGAGACCGTGAAGGTCGAGAAGTTCCGGGGAGGACTATTATTTCGCATCCAGATGGCGATGGGTGCTACCCTCTACACTACCATCCAGGTGCTAACATGAAAGCCATAAAATTCTTTACTTACTACATTACCAATTAACTTTGTGAGAACTTACCAAGGAGATTCCAGGAGTGTTATGAGGCTGCCTCGAGGACGGAGCTAATGCTCCAGACTCGGGAAGAGACTCTCGGGGCCAAGAAAAGGAAGAACCCTGAGGGAGAGTCTGAGGGTGGAGGAGCATCTCCAGACGAAAGCCAAAAAGGGAAAGTAAGGACTTATCCCGTTCTAAACTGTTTACCATATTAAATACCTTAGGAATGCTGACCCGAAACCTTTAACCAGAAATTCTTTAAAAAGAAAGGGCAGCAGGGTCACCAGGGAAAGAAAGGGAAAGAGCCCGTCCTTCAGTTGACCGGCCCAGCTATTGATGCTAAGCCTTTGAGATCTGCACCTCCTAAGGGTGAGAACACCTACCTCTTAAATTCAATATAATCTTAACCTCTATATCAACAGATGATAACTTAAACTTAAATACTACCATCAGGCACCGGACAGCCCCAGCGCCACTTTTACTGTAAGCGTTGTGGGAAAGACCACCCAGGGGTCGACTGCGAAGGCCGCAAAGTCGAATGTCGGTGCTGCCACAAAGAAGGCCATAGGAATTTGAATGCTGGATGAACCCAGAGAGCCGTAATTACAGGCCACCAAAGAATACTCAGAAGACCTCAACTGGAGGATCTGGAGTACCACGAGGCGGTCAGGATGGCCAGACATCCACTGATGCTGGAGCCTATAAAGGCAAAGGAGTAGATAGGGCATGAATACCCTAACTCCATGAGACCGCTGGTGGAAGACTTTGTTTACTTACTATGTGGTGTGCTTACTTGGGATGTTAGAAAGAAACATGTTATGATTACGTGGGAGTGTGTCATTGACCACTCGCCTTTCTGTGTATGACTTTGGAGACTAGATTTGTGAACTTGATGCGAGTAAACTTTAAACCTTGACGGATATATATATATGAACAGGATGTTAATGCTTACATTACCATGTAGCGGTACTCAAATGATGAAGAGTCAATGAGACCGGGAATTACTGAACCAGAATTTCCACCTGCATGGCGCACTTGCTATTGCAAGCGCTATGACAATAAACTACTGAAATTTCCATCTGCCTTGCGCACTTGCTACAGCAAGTGCAGCGACAACAACAGTAACAGCTACTGCAAATGCAATTACAACAACTACTACTCTTTTAACCTTTTATAAAAAAAAATGTTTTTCAAACTTTTTCATACAAACCTTGAGATTAGAAACTTATGCAACTATGGAAGGACCGTTAGTCCAACCACTGCAACTGGGGAAACTATACAGCCACTGTGACTGTAAACCACACCAGTTTAAATTGTTGGGAATTTTCAGACATGGCTTATTAGCCAAATACCACCAGTGTATACCCGCATTTAAATGCTAATCACTACTAGTGATACATGTTTAGTCCTCGTGGACAAGCATACCCTTTGTAGATGCACCACCGTCAGTGAGGATGGTCGGGAAGTGAAGAGCCAAGTTGCTCAAGCTATTATGCAATCTGCAATGCATCCAATTACATGGATGAGGGACATATATGAACTTTGGATGAGATATGATAAAAAAAATACAGGGAAAAAGGAAAATTGTGTTGTACTCAATGAGATCAAAAAAAAAAGAGAAACAAGTTTGCTAATATAGCACGGATTTTACTTACACCAAGTTGAATAATACCAGTCTATGGCACGAATTACCACTGATGCCACAAAGACAATAACACTTATTACAGGATAACCGATAACACGAACTATTAGACAAAAAAAAACAGAAGCAAAAAGAAGACAAAAAAAAAGGAAGAAGAACAAAAAAAAGGATATCCATCAAAGGGAGATTGACAACAGAATACTTCACAACAACCGTGTGACAGACATTACCAGTTTACTAAACGAGACATGGGACGACCGCACTCCGTTGGGAGCATGTGGGCCTGACAGACTTATTTATGAGTTAGTCGGGTAGGTAGTAATGTATCAGTACGGTACCCCATGCAAGTAGACAAGTAGTGTTAGGAACACGAGAAGTAGTCAACTCCGTACTACGGACCGTAAGACATATTACCTCGAAGATGGACGAGAAGAGCCGCAGTTAAACCAACGGGCTAGAAAAAAAAAGAGGAACCTTAAACAGAGAACAGTAGACAGTATACAGTGAAGACAGGGAAACAATTCACGGACAGGAACCCAAAAAAAAATAGAAGAACAGGAAAACCCGTTATGGACGGATAATATGTAGAATCCTCATAAGGATCGAGCAAATGCTTGCAATCCAGAGGAAATCTACCAGATGATATAGATATAAACAAGTGACTACGCAAGGAGAAAAGATAAAGCTATATGATAGCAGAAACCTTGCTCAAGGAACAGTGGATTCGGAATGTACCACTCACAGGATAATTCGCACATCTTTTCTATTTGCCTCATTGGATATTAGCTGTTGAGCGTTTACGCCTCTGCACTCTGTATGACTGAGTGTTTTGGTTTTGCACTCGCGCAGTTATTAATCTAATGGGAATGCAGAAAGATAAAGTGGATATCAACAAGAGTGTGTAAAAAAAATGGAAAAAAAAGAGATAACTACAACAGAGTATTACTCTGGAACAAATCACCAGGAGACATGGATGACAAACATCATCTTTGTGGACATATAGGCTGGTACGTCTTAGTATTACAAAGACAAGTGCAAAGAGCACTAAGTACTAACAGTAGCCAATGTCATATTACATCTCAAACTGAATGTCAGTGAGAGAAGACACACGCATATATGCTAGTGATCCAAACCAGTGGATTCACAGCAATAAAAAAAAAGAGGCAAATTGAGCCTTTGTTCATGGGTCTACACCTCATACGGAGCGAGTGGGCCAAAAGAATGAACTGGGGAGAGAGCACAAAAAGATCAGTGCCTCACCTTTTATATATTGTGGAACCCTGAAGGCTAGAGTCATACCCGTCTCTCTGATAAGGATAATCCACGAGTTGGATAACTCTTTGAGAGCCAAGTATCCAGCGCTCCTTGTTGAGCGGCTGTTGTATACTTGTGGGGTACGGGGGCGTAACCCTTTTTAAGGGGGGTAGAGCCTCTTGGCTATGCACATGTGTGCACTAAATTTTTTTGTTTAGTATGCATTGCATACAAAGAATTGGTGGTGTGCGGGGCATACGAGGTTTGTTTGGTTGGTATGTGAATTATTTAGTATGCATGGCATACAGTGAACTGATTTTGTTGGTTATGGTTGGTACGCGGGGCGTGCGTTGTTTGGTTTGTTTGTGTGTGATGTACACTTGTATGTATGTATCTTACGAGATACCTGTATGAATGTTGTGTCTACACCATGTGTATAACACTTTTCTTATGCTATCTGTGATATGTATTCATATTGCTTTATAGAATGATTACATATGGTATCGCCTAGATACGAAATGAATCATTAGATATGGAATGTTTATGGAAACCTTAGGGAGGTTGTCAGGGTTGGTAGAACTGATAGGAAATGATGGTGCTGATGGATCACCTATATCCATATATGATTGAACTAACGCCACAACGTGATGGCTATGTGCTGTATAAGCACAACACGATGTGTGTAAATGATATATCACATAGATATACATTATGGGAGCAATGGGTAGTTATACATTTTATATACTTACCTATTTGATTAAGAGACTTCGGGACGAAGTCTTTTTAAGGGGGGTAGACTGAAATACCCCAAATTAATAAAACATGGATTAAATATTTAATCACATTAATTAAGGCCTAAACATGCCTTAAAAGTCAACTGAGAACAACAGTGGTCAACACAAAACAAGATGTTGCACCCTTTGACTGTTAAGGGTAAATAAATACCCAAATGAACTTCTTAGGACCTAAAAATTTGTCCTAAGTTTATTACATAATATTAAACATATTATAACCGTTGGACAACACTCTAACACAAAGAACAAGCACTTACATGCTTCAAGGTCAAATAGAGCAAAAAGGTGCTCTAAGAAACCTTAAAAATCTAATGGCCTCTAAATGATATAAAATTGGATACCATTATCAAATATCATGTAAGGGACACAACAAAACCGTTGTCAAAGAAAACTAAGCTCAGAAACACCAGGCAACACAAAATGTGCGCTAAAACTCCTTAAAGCACGTTTTTGTGAGATTGTCTTCTGAATTGATTTTTAATGGGCTAAAAGGTTATAAATACCTTTAAATATGATATTATATCACATTAATCATATTAGGAATTTAATTCCAAATTTTACAAATTTTTTACAAATATAATATTAAAATATTAATAAAACCCTAAAAGGGGGTGCCCACATGAGTCAACATTGACTAAGATTGGTCAAGAGGTCAAAGTTGACCCCTTAGACCAAGTGAGATCGGCATATACAAGCTTAGGAGGCTCCCATTTCGTGACTTGCACATTAAATAAGCAAGATTCCAAAAGCTTCCAAAATAAGGACTAACTTTGCCTTATAATAGTTTATTCACTCCATTAACTCCATTATTGACTCACCAGCCTCAAAATTCGGTGGAGCCTTCCTTTCTCAACCACCAGCCGACCTCATGTCCCCTCCTTATCCCTTGATGAGTCACCTCCAAAATGTGACATTAAACTAATCTAAATTACATTTTCTAAGCAAATAATACCAATACCAGCTTCTTCTCTCTCCTAGCTTCATTCCAACCGATGAATCTGCTCTCTAAGGCTCTCCTAAGCTCTCTCCATCGAACTCCATGAGCCAGAAGTAAACCTAACTTCTAAGCTTCGAATTAATGGTTTAAGGCTTGTTTTTGGCTCTTTTTCTTCATCTCCTCACCACCTATGCTTAGATCTCGTGACTAATCACTTCCTATGGCTTATTCTCAGTGTTATAAGGTTAGAACATCAATCAAATTCGAATGAAACAAGTTTAGAGACCAAGGTTGCTCAAAATCTCATTTTAAGGTAAAAATGTGCTTTAAGCTCATAACTTTTGATTCCCTTCAAATTCGGCTGTGAAACTTTGTCATAGCCTCATCTTCTTCTCCTTTTCATGTGGAATCTGTTGGTAAGCCATTTGGAGCAAGGATGGCCGAGATCCAAAGGAAATACCCTCTTTTAAGGCATTTTTCCAAGGTAAAACCTAATAACAAGGTAGCATTTCGAGATCTAGCTATTTCCTATGTCAATATGGTGGATCTAACACCTTGTGGTGTGTTTGATTCAGGTCGAAACCATCTTGAACTCTCCTTGCATTCTTAAGGTGATTTTTGCCTTAAATCTTACATTAAATTACTTCTTATGGTTAGATCTTGCTTGGAGACTAACTAGGCCTTGTTTTCTGTTTGAAAACATGTAAAACAAGCTGTGGAGAATTTCTACTTAAGGTGGCCGAACCAAACAAGGATTACCTAAGCTAAATCAAGGTATAAATCACTTAAACATTAACTTTGCTAAGTTAATGTGTTCTTAAACTACTCCTAATTAAATTGCCGTGAGTGAAGGGTAAAATAAGGTCTTGTTTGACCTTAAAATGTTTAAGGAATGGTTTAATAAATTTATAACTAATTAAACAAGCATAATGTCAAATTTAAGACATATGTGGAAGTTTGGTAAATAAATGAAGAATATATGGTGAGGCCGAAAATTTATATGTATTTTGGGACATTTATGTGTAATTTATTTTGCAAGACAATGTTTGTAATAAGGCCATGTATTTTAGGCCATTTTATTTATGCATTTACAAGCTTTTATTTAAGTTTAGGTGGTATATAATTATTACCGAAATGAATAAGGGGTTATAGTGTAATTAAATTAAATTTGGGGGCTTTAGAATAATAAGGCCGAAAATTAGAGTTAAAAAGGAGTTAAAATAAAGTTTATAAGATTTTATAAAGTTTTGGGGTTAAATGGTAATTCTAGAAAGTTTGGGTACTAAACCGTAATTATAAGGAATTGGTGGTCAAGGAAATATTAAGGTGGTCAACCTTGACCATATGCTAGGTTTTGACCAAATTAGATAAGTTAAATAACTTATTTAAGGTTGTATAATAAGATAAGTATCTTATGGTAATATTTTATGAACATATGGTGAATATGTTATTACCGAAAATTAAGGGTGTAAAATGGTATTTTAAACACCCATGGGCTATTAGGAATTTTTAGGAATTTATTTGGTGGATTTTGGAATTAAAATAAACTATATATGTATAATATATAGTTAATATGTCATTATGACACTTTGGGAAAAATAGATGGTGGAATGGTAAATATCAAAAGTATATGGGTTAATAAGGATATTTATAACCCTTTGGTGGAATTTGGTGATTTTTAGAACTATTAAGAGAATTTATTAAGATATGTGTATAAAATATGGTTTTAATGATATGGAAGAACTATGTGTTATAAATAGGGCCAAATGGCAATTATAGAATAGCACAAGGGCTGTTCGGAATTTACAAAAAATAACCATAGGTTATACTCTTTTATAAGTTAGAAATGTTATATTAAATGGAAAATATAACATGGTATAAATTAAGGGTGATTTTGTAAATAAAGGAAACTATGGTTTGTGAAAAAGAATATGGTTTGTTATGGTGCCCATGCGGCAATAATAAATAGTTGGGTATAAAAACCATAGGTTATAGTTAAAGGAAATAAGAATATCATGTCAAATGATATTAGCATATGGAATAGCATTACATAATGTTATGTGGTCAAAATAGAATTTAAATGAATTCAAGGGCTTACCGAATTGATAGAGTTTGGAAAATGAATTTAGACTAAGGTCTATAATGTTATAAATATTATAACAATTATTGGTATTAGGGTGGTTTATGAAATTAATACAAATAAGGTATTCACATTAAATGATGTGACAAACTATAATAAATGAGATTTATAAACTAAGGGTTTATGGAATAAACCTTAGGAGTTGTAATTATACAACATAAAATGTTACATGATGTTAGGATAATAATCTTAATATAAGTTGTACAATACAATACAACTAATGGGAATAATCATCTAACATAAGATGATAATGTAACATAAAATATGAGAGTTTTGAAACTCATGAGAATTACCTACGTGGTAAAAATATAAACATACACAAGAATAATGTATATAAGGTGGATAAATATATTTTGGTTGAAACCATATGATTTAATGGTGGTGGTTATTTTAAACAAAAATATAGTTACGAACTATAAGTTATGAATTTTAGAATGCAATATAATATAAGAATGCATGCATACATGCAACTATGGGTTACGTACCTAAACTAGATGCGGATAAGATTAAAAGAAATATAAGGAATTAAACTTAACAGTTGAAATAGTTTTGACGTACGCGTTTTAAGTAACAAAGCCGACTGTTTTAGAAAAAACCTGTAACAAACAACTGTAGAAAACAGGGGTGAACTGTCGGGGTTACTTATAATTCGGAAATACCGGATGTAGTTAGTCATGGAGACTGACTTATAGTTTTATTACCGTTTAGAGTACACTTCTGACAAGGACGCTTGACGAGCTAACGGACTGCACGGAGCGTAGGATCTTGCTGATTCATACTCCACCGTAATACAGTCAGGGTGAACGGTATGTAAAGGGGTTTGATCCGAGTTGCCTAAGGTGCTCCTTGGACTCGGATTTGGTTGATATAACTTGTATGTTGTTATGTGTCTCGGATTGTCTTTGAGGGCTTCCTCAGTTCAGACTTCTGTGTGATCTGTGATAAGATTGTTTGTCTGAATGTGATAATTAATATGCATGAACTGTATATTTATAGCTGCTTATTAGTTTCTGTTGTTGAGTTAACAGTACCGGTTCGTATATATGAACCAATATATATAAAACGAACTAGCGGCTATGGTGCTATCTTATATGAAATATAAGGAACGTCAGAAAAACGTTGTAGCACTAAGATAATAAGATATACATATTATCTAAGAATTTTATACGGAGCATTGGCCTTGCTATACGCCGCTCTCGTATCTAACACTGGATCCCGAGTTTACAGACTCCGGATTGGACTAATGACCTTAGTCTGCTGTGTTAGAAAATTTGGTAATGCGATGCGATGGTATAATTAATAAATAATGGAATGGAAGTAAAGCCAAGAGGATGTGGCTCTTGGTGCGCGCTGTGATCACAAAAACGATACCAGGATGTCCGCGTATGGGTCCGTAAGTATCAAGAAAATTTCCCGTGAGCTAGAATGGCTCGTTGGTCGGAGACTCTACCGTTGGAGGCTACTGCCGTGGATGAATACCCCAAACCTTGATATGTGGGTTAAATATCAAATTAGGTATGTAAAGGCTAAAAAGTGCCTTAGTACATCAGTGAACAATTTAAACAATAGAATGCAATTAAGCATTAGACACAGTTGAGCAAAAACATGCTCTAAGCTATGAGTACTTGGTAGGACCCAAAGAGCCTACCAAGACTTGATAACATTTAATATGTTAATAAGGCTAAATAAGCCCTTAGAAAATTTGGTAGACAATGAAACCAAACAAAAACACAAGGTAATACCTTAAAGTCAATATGAGCAAAAATGTGCTCTAAGCTTGGGATAAATTGTATAAGACCTGATGGTCATACCTATACCTTTTAAATATGTTAATGAACATATTAAATCAATACTAAAGAAAACCAAGCTTGAAAACAAGTTAAAACAAAAATGTGCTTTAAGGAGTCTTAAAGCACGTTTTGAAAAATTGTCTTGTAAATGAGTTTTGAATGGCTAAATGTCCATCATTACTCTTTAATTAACATGTGTACTATATAGTATCACATTTGGGTGGCCATATTAGTGGGAAATCAAAATTTCACTTCTATGTGCCTTAGTTTGTGAATGAATTTTTTAAGCTAGTTTGTAACATATAATGTTTAAGTAATTAAATTGACAATAAAGTCTAATACCCCTAAGTTAAGATGGGGGCCGGTTTTAGTAAGGTGAGTCCCACCATGTAAATTCAATTTAAAGAAGGAAGGAAAAGAAAGTAAAAAGGAAGAAAGTTACTTTAGTACATAAATATCTCCCAAAGCAAGTGTTATCTTCATTCTCTCATTCCTTCCTTCATTCCCACGATGGTCTCTTCTTCCTCCTCTCTCCATCGGTTTCCAACAGCCCACACTCATTCTCATCTTCCTTCACTTGTAACTTGTGATTCCCTTGGCCAAATCAAAATTCCAAGACAATATTTGTCTTAGTTAGGTCAAGCTCTACACTTCCCTCTTTTCAAATCTTCAAGAACTCAATTTGGTGCCATGAAGATTCACCATTGAAGAGCTTGAGCTCATCTTTCACATATTCTTGTTCTCCTTTGCTTCAAGGTAAGGAAACTCAAAGAAAATCATGTTTCCTCCATGTTTTTCATGTTGTCCGAAAAATTCACCTCACAATGGTGTATTTATTGCTTGTTTTAGCTTCATTTGATCTTCAAGGGCTAGGAGGAGTCCTCTCTTGATACTTATTCAAGTTCTCTTCCAATTCCAAGGTAAAACAATTACCTTAATGTGTTAAAACAATATGTGTAACTAGGGTTTACAATGAGATGAAGCATAATGCTTGAATACTCATTATGTGTTTGTATATGTTTAGAAGTTGACAAACAACCAAAAACCCCACGGTTTACAAGGAACCAGAAAGAATTTGTGAGGAAAAAGAGGTAAACAAACTATCTCAATGTATTAAATGCCTTAGGAAAAGGAGCTAGATTTGCTTGATAAAATACCTAAGGAGCCAATGGCAAGTGACCTAGTAAAGTGTTCTCAAGGAGACTAGTAAAAGGAACATATGTTTTGGTGTTGTATTTGCAGGTCAAAGGCATTATTTAGTGGGAAATTCAGTGTAAGGTTTATGCAATTTAAGGGCCTAAGAGCCATGCATTTAAGGGCCTAAGTGCCAAGCAATTTAAGTTATGCACTATATTGTGATGTAGTGCAAAATGTGTGAAGTTTGTGTATAAATGTGTTTGATGGATTTTAGGTGTTGTGAATGAAATAAGGTAAAAACCTAAGTGTTTGGATGTGAGTATATACAAGAGAAGCTATGGCCAAATTTGGGAAAAATGTGTGAGAAGTTCTAAGTGTTTAAGTGAGTTTTGGTGAACTAGGAAGGTTATGGTGGATAAATGTTTACTTGAGAAGAAAACAGGTATTAAGGTGATTTAGAGTGAGCAAGGATTTAGGTGTTGTCTTTGAAGTTCTAGGGATTCAATGTGTGGTTTGTGAATGTATTAAAGTCTTGGAGAAGTTGTTTAAGGTTTAGGTAAGGTTGGTGTTCAAGAATAAATGATGTTAGGTAAGGTTTTGAGTAAGGAGTTTAAGAAGTGTGAAAAGGAGATTTAGTTAGTAAGGAAAGAAGTTGGGAGTGATGATAAGGTGAGAGGAAACACCTTGGTATGTGGTCATTATAGGGGAATGCCACCTAGAAATCATAAGAGAAAACATTGTAAGTGTTAGGAATTTCGTGGAGATATAAGTAAAGGTTTAAGGAATTAGGAAAAATAGTTTTGTGAGTGTTTAAGAATATCTTAAGGGTGTGTTTGAAGTGCCAAATGATGTTAGAAACATTAGAGGCCTTAGGAGAAGTTTTGGTGAAGATTTGACAAAGTTGGGTAAGTTTAGGAGGCGACCGACCCAGGGCCGACCCAGTTTGTGGGTCGGTCGAGCCTCTGTAAAAGTTGGAATGTGTTCGGGTATGGTCCGACCCAAAAGGGTGGGTCGGACATGGGTCGGTCGGTCAAGTTACAAAGGTGGAAAATGTTCGCACATGGACCGACCCAGAATGGTGGGTCGGACGTGGGTCGGACGGGCATGTTAATAAGGAAGTAAAAGGGTCTGTAATGGACCGACCCAGCTGTGGGTCGGTCGGTGGGTCGGTCGGACCAAAAACATGGTTTAAGGTTATGAAATGATATGTGATGATGGGGATTGGTATGTAATGATATTATAAGGTTGTTAAGGACATGATAGTGAGTTTTAAGGTGATTAAGTGGGTGAAAGGTTGTAATAAAATGTGAAAGTAAAACAAGTTAAAATGTAAAGTTATTTAACCAAGTTAACGGGGAAAAGTTATGAGCGTTAGACTTAAAACAAACAGTTACCCCAATGTAATAAAAACACATGTGATGTTAACAGTTGTTCGAGAATTGCTCGAGGAACATAAGTGGGCGTGATAAGTGGACTCCGGTGACAGGTATGGTTTTCTTGCAACCTGCGTCCTACCGGATTACACCGGCTTGTATGCCAATGTGTTTTCTGTATGTTTGCCACGTTGTAAGATAAAACATGTAATGAGTTTACAGTAATTCATATATGTGGCGTGTTCAACTCCGATACCATTTAACCTCGAAGTGTTAACCTTAGTTAACTGAGTCTAGGATCACATGAGAGTTCGGTATTCGAGTAAAGCCCGAACCATGGGACGTTACTAACCACGACTATGCGTGTGTTAAATGTGTGTTATGTGTATGTGAATGTAGGATCTCCCTGTGTGTTTAACCCAGTTGTAATACTGTATGAGTTGTTATGTACAGGCTCCATAGTGGGGTCCTAAGTATTGTCTTAAAAGTAAGATGTACGAACAGTAGTGAGGATCCGGTTTGGAGGTCGCGCGTTGTTTGGGAGAGGGTATCCTTACTAGCCTTACCCTTCTCTTGTTATGGTGTTTCCCTCACGGTGTATGATCTCCCATTAGCTTACCCAAAGCGTACCTATTCTGACGTATGATCGGTTTAGTGAGGAACCTGTGTTTGTGTGGTGTGTTAGGGCCTCCAAACCCAAACCGCCTTAACTTAAGTTACTCGTCCAACTATTAGGACGGTAATGAGTGTTGGTGTTATTGTATAACGAGCTTATCATGAGACTGGCAACATTCTCTAGGCTCACCAGTGTGTTTGTGATGTTTGGGTCGGTTCCTAAGCGAACCATTCCCGTTGTGTATGTGTTTTGTTGTGATGCAGTATTCATTGCGGTATTATGTTGTGTACGTAGAAACGTACAAAGTGTTGTTAAGTGTTGTATGTAGTGTGTGTTATAGGTTGTATAATGTGAGTGTGTTGTATAATGTGGAGTGTGTGGATCAGGATATGATTCCCAGTGATAAGAGGCGTTTAAGGATAACCCGATTTAAGGGTATGTGTCGCTATTAAGGAAGTAGCTCCATTAGGAGGAACACTCTAGGGATATGAATACCAAGAGTGACTTATTAAGTAAGGATATATTATCCGTTGTTGAGTCCATTGAGGCGAAATGTTAGGTGTTGTGTGTTTATGTTACATGCATGATTTAAATATAATCAACCGCATGTTAAGACGACAATTAGTTGTGCGTGGCCCGGTAGCATGTGGGCTGCGGGATTACCATACCAGCAAGGTGCTGAGCCCCTTGGGGCCACCCCTTTCTCTTCCTTTCCTATTTCAGGTACGAAGTGCTGGAAGCCGTTCGAGAGTAGGACGGGTAGTCATTGTACATGGGTACTTTTAAGTGTATGTATCAGTAGGTGTAGTAAGACCGATGTTGTCGGCAACAGTTTATAAATACTCGGTATAGTTGATATGGTGTATGTTGTTGTTGTTAATGGAAAGGGATACTAATGTATAGTTGCTCGGGAATTTAGCCCATCAGACCGGTACATTGTGTATGTATTAGCCTTGTTAGCCACGTGGGTGGCTAACGGCGTGTAACACCAACAAGTTAAGTAATGTGATGAGGTGTTCTTCCGCTGCAAGTTTGTTGTAAGTATGTTAATGTTGGATGGGGTGTTACAAAAAGTGGTATCAGAGCGAAGTATCGCTCTGATGACTGAACTACCGAGCTTAGGAAGTACCGAGTTAGGATTTAAGTACTTTGGGTTAAGGGTTGAGTGATAGCGTGAGAGATACGCTAGTTAGGAACTACCAGTGACTACTGGAAACCTACAATATCCATCCCACCCTCCACAATCCCTATTTATAACTTGGGAAAGAACGCCAGAGAGATGAAAGTCCTCTCTTACTCAGGAAACCCGATCTGGCTGTTATTAAGTACCTTTAAGGTACGGAGAACCTGTCATACGGTAGATCCCGAAAACTGGGAATCCCGGAGACGGTTCCATCTGAACATGTTAACCGCATGTAGCAATGATGAAGAATTTTGTGCATAAGAGAATAGAATTTCCGGCAACCTGGGTCGACATGCAAGCAGTCGAGAATAACCACTTGCAACGCACCAACCGTGCAACAGGCAAGAAGTGGATTAATAAACCCGAGACAAGTGTCTACGGACCACAGTTGTTAAGTATACACCAACGGTATACCAACCGACAAAGGAACTACAACATGGTGCCCAAACAAGAGACAAGTCTCAGTAACCACGACAAATGCGTGGAACGGGCTATAAAGAGGATACGATAAAAAAAAAGGGGGTCTCCCAGGATGGGAACACCCAGTGATAATACATATGTGAATACAGTGAGAGTTATCCAAGTTATTATCAAGCAGTGAGATCAGTAAGGGCCAACAAGGCCACTGATGACAGTGAGGGTAAAACGATACCACAATGGTATGTGTTAAACGATAGCCAGTTAGCATGGCGCACTTGCCATAGCAAGTGCTGCTATATAAGGGCTGTTCGGGAAATTTATAAACTACAAGTACTTAGTAAAGTACCACGAAGTTAAGTGTGAACATATAACCATGGAAGGGCTTGCAGCCTGACCTTGTAATTGTGAAGTACACCAGTCAGCAAGAAGCTAGACTTGGTTAAGGTAAGAAGATGTTGGAACCATGAAAATTTTTCTCTAAACCCAGATTTATTCAAACCCTTCTTCTTTTCAAAACCAGATTTCTTTCAAACCAACACTTCTTTCCAACCTTCTTTTAAACCAAACCAGTAAAACCAAGGACAGTTGACAAGGATACAACAATGGATAAACTTTCCCTCGATTAAGTTCGGGAAGCATGGAATGAATATTGTCACGGGACAATATAAGGGAGTTGACAACAGAATACTTCACCTAGGCGTGTGACGGACACTACAAGTGTACCAACGTGTTGTGGGACGACCGCACTCCGATAGGAGCATGTGGGCCTGACAGACCACTTATGGGTTAGTTGGGTAAGTAGCAATGTATCAGTATGATACCCCATATATGTATACGAGTAGAATCCGAAACACGGGAAGTAGTCGACCGTCTACGGTCAGCAGTAAATCAAACGAGAGCTAAGGAAAATACAAGGAATGGTTGAAGTCAAGGAACTCAGTTAAGTTAACGAGACTAAAAGGATTAGTGGATTCCTTTCAAGGAAATGTTTAAGAGTTAGGAAGTGCGAAGGGCACAAACTGTTATGTAAAGACACCACATATGTCTTAAGGATCCTTAGGGATAAACATTATAGCTGGAACGAGACCCAGCCTGTACATGGCAAGCAGATGCCTAATGTGGACACATTAATGTGCAATGAACGAAAAATTCCCAGAATGAGTACCTACACTACCAGGAAATGTTAATCTTCACAGCAGAAGATAATAACCAGTAAAGAACGCGAAAGGCGTAGCTAACGGAATGTATCAATAAGTGTGAGCCAAATGTAAAGGCATAACTTAGCGACACCCAGGGAAAACCTTGAAGGGTGTTCACATCAACAATTGTTGAATGAAATGCATGACAGAAGTACAAAGGTTGAAACTAACACACAGTTTAGACATAAGTTGTCAGGAGACGGACTGACAAACCTAAGGGGCATCTCATGAAAGGAAACGTGATGCAACGACCTTGTAATATTGTACAGAGAAGTACATGTGTGTGGACAGCCTATAATGAGCCCAGCTCAAGGCAAGTAAGGCTTATAATCCAAAAGCAGGATATATCATATAAATACGATTGATGGTAGAAGTTTAGGTTGTATAAGCGAATAGAGTGGTAAACGAACCACTGCATCAAGAGTGGGGATACCTCTCGATATTGTGAGACCGCAGGAGCGGTAGTTATGTGGATCAAGTTCAAGAAATATTTAAGGATGGACGATGTTATTATTGAAAGAGAGCAATTGGCTTAGTACTATGTGTATAAAGGGAAACACCGAGCTGAATAAAGCCGGCTTGTGACTCGAATGATCGATGCTCAAGGAGCATTCAGTGGTCATCCAAATGAGGGATGAACCACAATATGAATAATGTAAATTTATGTGTGGAAGTAATGTGACAGTAAACTACTTGAGTTAGTGTTATACATAAGTGAGACGGTGCGCAGTAAGCGACCGTTGTATAAGTGTTGTTGAATGATAATATGGTAGGTCGAACCAGTTACGAGATCAGAATTTCAGTGAACACAGTGTGAATTCCATGGCGAATCGCATAAGGGATTTACTGTCAAGAGTTACGCCTCTGCACTGTATGACTGAGTGTTTTGGTATTGCACTTGCGCAGTAATGATCGAATGAGATAGCTAGGAATTGGAAACATGTTAATTGTGAAACAATAATGTTATAATGGCCGATGCAGGGAAATGCAAGGCCGCACCAATAAAAGACTTGTACAAAACCGAATGTGAAGACATGATTAACAGTAAGTGACTACAGTAGCACTAACTACCAAATATCGGTATGGAATATACCCCAAAATTGGAAATAGCAGAGAGAGCACTACACACTAGGTAGTAGCTCAATCTCAACCGACAGTAAGTCGGAAGGGAACAAGTCAATCATTGTGAAATACATAACTGTATACACAAAATGGTTATGAAAGTGGATAGAAAGTTTATAACTCGCCGAATTCGCTAACGGTAAAAGATACCGTGCGTCGGTTGAGAAACCATTGTTACCAAATGAGGTGATAATTGGGGGTGTACAATACAGTAAGAATAACAAATGGAGCAATTAAGCTCTACAGTTTGAGTTTCGCAGCAGAAACTAGTGAGCCAGTGATTCAAGTGTTGAGTGTACATGGTGAACATGAGTGAATGGCTAATTATTAATGCCTAAAAGCCTCACAGGCCAGGACCGAAACCGGTTATGAGTTATAACTCCAATGAGAATTCTTGGTTTAGGAACTAAACCGCCAATATGGTTAAGATCCTCTAATCAGAATCCATTATGTAATAGACCGCATGGAAGTTAAAACACTTCACGACGGCAGAACATTTAAGCCAATGTTTAGTGATTGATTACGTGGGCGTAATCCCTTTTAAGGGGGGTAGAGCGCAAAACCACTTGGTGTATATTACCGTACAAGTGTACGTAGTGTGTGTGACTCATATTGTGCATAGCACAAAATTATGGTTTGTTTTGATGATTGGTGTGTGTGTTACGTAAACATACACATTCATTCATGGTTTAATTGTGGTAATTGCGCACATCAGATGCGAATACCATTGTGATAAGTGTGTGTATTTGTTAACATTGTGTGTGATTGTACAAGTGTGGGGAGTAATAAACTCCCGGGGAACAAAAGCCCCGATAGTGTATAAATGTAAAAAAAAAAACCAGGTTTGTATTTTGATAAAATATATGTGTATATATATATATATATTTTATAGTGATGCATGAAAGGGCATGATACCGACATAGAACCTAGTGAGAATAAGATTCCCTAGGCAACAGGATTAAAAGTGAATGGAGGTAACTGATAGACGGAGTTCTATCCCTTGGAGATTTGTGATCATGACTAAATGATTCAAAAGATAGAAAATTGGAAATGAGTGATTTAATTGATGCTTGAAAATGAAGTGGGAGGTGGAACTTGATTTGCATGTGATCAAGGGAAACCGAACACAAATTGGAGTGGAAGGATAGTTCAACACTGATGCTGATCACATCAGGGTTGGATGACTCTTGAAACTCCCTATAAGTGGCCACAAATAACCACGCTAAGAAAAGAAGCAAAGAGCTTAAGTTGGACTTGGAGTTGTGTGTGTTTTCAAAAGGATTTCAAATTGGTATTTATAAAACGTTGGTGGATACTTTACATAATTAAAGTCTTCTTATTTAACCTCACAAGGAAATTTTAAACTATGTGATTGTTTTAATCTCCTAAAGGCACGGGGACGGAAGGTGTCCATCGCGACCGTGTTCTGCGGGATCACAGTGTATATCAAGGATATTTTTGATTGCTATACATGCTCTGACATGTTGTGTGGTATGTGTAATAAATGTTGTTTTGACTTGGATTTCCTAAAGTGTATACTATCAAGGCCTATGAGTCTAAATGTGTGGTGTTACATAGACCTATGTGTCTAAAGACTGTTATGTTACCAGGACCTATGTGTCCGAATGTTGTTATGTTACCCAAGACCAGTGAGTCAAAGGGGTTGTTATGTATGTGTAAGTGTTGTTAAGATACCCGGACCATAGAGTCCGAGGTTATCATGTGGATATGTTACGTTATGTATGGATGTGAATGTGTTGCCCGGACCATCAAGTCCGAGGTTGTGATGTAAAGTGTGTTTGGTTAAGGAAGTTTATTTCCAAGTGATTATTGTGTTCTAATCTAATGATATGTGAAAAGTGTGAACTTCGAGGACGAAGTTCTTTTAAGGGGGGTAGATTGAAATACCCCAAACCTTGATATGTGGTTTAAATATCAAATTATGGTATGTAAAGGCTAAAAAGTGCCTTAGTAACATCAGTGAACAATTTAAACAATAGTAAATGCAATAAAGCATTAACACAGTTTGAGCAAAAATGCTCTAAGCTATGAGTGAACTTGGTTAGGACCCAAAGAGCCTACCAAGACTTGATAACATTTAATTATGATTTAATAAGGCTAAATAAGCCCTTAAGAAACTTTGGTAGACAATGAAACCAAACAAAACACAAGGTAATACCTTAAAGTCATATGAGCAAAATGTGCTCTAAGCTTGGGATAAATTTGTATAAGACCTAATGGTCATACCTATACCTTATAAATATGTTAATGAACATATTAAATCAATTACTAAAGAAAACCAAGCTTGAAAACAAGTTAAAACAAAAATGTGCTTTAAGGAGTCTTAAAGCACGTTTTTGAAAAATTGTCTTGTAAATGAGTTTTGAATGGCTAAATGTCCATCATTACTCTTTAATTAACATGTGTACTATATAGTATCACATTTGGGTGGCCATATTAGTGGGAAATCAAAAATTTCACTTCTATGTGCCTTAGTTTGTGAATAGTAATTTTTATAAGCTAGTTTGTAACATATAATGTTATAAGTAATTAAATTGACAAATAAAGTCTAAAGTACCCCTAAGTATAAGATGGGGGCCGGTTTTTAGTAAGGTGAGTCACCACCATGTAAATCAATTAAAGGAAAGGAAGGAAAAGAAAGTAAAAAGAAGAAAGTTACTTTAGTACATAAATATCTCCAAAAGCAAGTGTTATCTTCATTCTCTCATTCCTTCCTTCATTTCCCACGATGGTCTTCTTCTTCCTCCTCTCTCCATCGGTTTCCAACAGCCCACACTCATTCTTCATCTTCCTTCACTTGTAACTTGTGATTCCCTTGGCCAAATCAAATTCCAAGACCATATTTGTCTTAGTTAGGTCAAGCTCTACACTTCCCTCTTTTCAAATCTTCAAGAACTCAATTTTGGTGCCATGAAGATTCACCATTGAAGGAGCTTGAGCTCATCTTTTCACATATTCTTGTTCTCCTTTGCTTCAAGGTAAGGAAACTCAAAGAAAATCCATGTTTCCTCCATGTTTTCATGTTGTCCGAAAATTCACCTCACAATGGTGTATTTATCTTGCTTGTTTTAGCTTCATTTGGATCTTCCAAGGGCTAGGAGGAGTCCTCTCTTGATACTTATTCAAGTTCTCTTCCAATTCCAAGGTAAAACAATTACCTTAATGTGTTAAAACAATATGTGTAACTAGGGTTTACAATGAGATGAAGCATAATGCTTGAATACTCATTATGTTGTTTGTATAATGTTTAGAAGTTGACAAACAACCAAACACCCCACCGGTTTACAAGGAACCAAGAAAGAATTTGTGAGGAAAAAGAGGTAACAAACTATCTCAATGTAGTTTAAATGCCTTAGGAAAAGGAGCTAGATTTGCTTGATAAAATACCTAAGGAGCCAATGGCAAGTGACCTAGTAAAGTGTTCTCAAGGAGACTAGTAAAAGAACATATGTTTTGGTGTATGTATTTGCAGGTCAAAGGCATTATTTATGTGGGAAATTCAGTGTTTAAGGTTTATGCAATTTAAGGGCCTAAGAGCCATGCATTTAAGGGCCTAAGTGCCAAGCAATTTAAGTTATGCACTATATTGTGATGTAGTGCAAAATGTGTGAAGTTTGTGTATAAAATGTGTTTGATGGATTTTAGGTGTTGTGAATGAAATAAGGTAAAAACCTAAGTGTTTGGATGTGAGTATATACAAGAGAAGCTATGGCCAAATTTGGGAAAAATGTGTGAGAAGTTCTAAGTGTTTAAAGTGAGTTTTGGTGAACTAGGAAGTGTTATAGGTGGATAAATGTTTACTTGAGAAGAAAACAGGTATTAAGGTGATTTAGAGTGATGCAAGGATTTAGGTGTTGTCTTTGAAGTTCTAGGGATTCAATGTGTGGTTTGTGAATGTATTAAAGTCTTGGAGAAGTTGTTTAAGGTTTAGGTAAGGTTGGTGTTCAAAGAATAAATGATGTTTAGGTAAGGTTTTGAGTAAGGAGTTTTAAGAAGTTGTGAAAAGGAGATTTAGTTAGTAAGGAAAGAAGTTGGGAGATGATGATAAGGTGTAGAGGAAACACCTTGGTATTGTGGTCATTATAGGTGGAATGCCACCTAGAAATCATAAGGAGAAAACATTGTAAGTGTTAGGAATTTCGTGGAGATATAAGTAAAGGTTTAAGGAATTAGGAAAAATAGTTTTGTGAGTGTTTAAGAATATCTTAAGGGTGTGTTTGAAGTGCCAAATGATGTTAGAACACATTAAGAGGCCTTAGGAGAAGTTTGGTGAAGATTTGACAAAGTTTGGGTAAGTTTAGGAGGCGACCGACCCAGGGGCCGACCCAGTTTGTGGGTCGGTCGAGCCTCTGTAAAATGTTTGGAATGTGTTCGGTAATGGTCCGACCCAAAAGGGTGGGTCGGACATGGGTCGGTCGGTCAAGTTACAAAGGTGGAAAAATGTTCGCACATGGACCGACCCAGAATGGTGGGTCGGACGTGGGTCGGACGGGCATGTTAATAAGGAAGTAAAAGGGGTCTGTAATGGACCGACCCAGCTGTGGGTCGGTCGGTGGGTCGGTCGGACCAAAAACATGGTTTAAGGTTATGAAATGATATGTGATGATGGGGATGGTATGTAATGATATTAAAGGTTGTAAGGACATGATAAGTGAGTTTTAATGGTGATTAAGTGGGTGAAAGGTTGTAATAAAATGTGAAAGTAAAACAAGTTAAAATGTAAAGTTATTTAACCAAGTTAACGGGGAAAGTTATAAGCGTTAGACTTTAAACAAACATGTTACCCCAATGTTAATAAAAACACATGTGATGTTAACAGTTGTTCGAGAATTGCTCGAGGAACATAAGTGGGCGTGATAAAGTGGACTCCGGTGACAGGTATGGTTTTCTTGCAACCTGCGTCCTACCGGATTACACCGGCTTGTATGCCAATGTGTTTTTCTGTATGTTTGCCACGTTGTAAGATAAAACATGTAATGAGTTTACAGTAATTCATATATGTGGCGTGTTCAACTCCGATACCATTTAACCTCGAAAGTGTTAACCTTAGTTAACTGAGTCTAGGATCACATGAGAGTTCGGTATTCGGAGTAAACGACCCGAACCATGGGACGTACTAACCACGGCTATGCGTGTGTTAAATGTGTGTTATGTGTATGTGAATGTAGGGATCTCCCTTGTGTGTTTAACCCAGTTGTAATACTGTATGAGTTGTTATGTGACAGGCTCCATAGTGGGGTTCTAAGTATTGTCTAAAGTAAGTATGTACTAACAGTAGTGAGGAATCCGGTTTGGCCGGTCGCGCGTTGTTTGGGAGAGGGTATCCTTCCTAGCCTTACCCTTCTCTTTGTTATGGTTGTTTCCCTCACGGGTTATGATCTCCCATTAGCTTACTCCAAAGCTTACCTATTCTGACTTATGATCGGTTTAGTGGGAACCTGTGTTTGTGTGGTGTGTTAGGGCCTCCAAACCCGAACCGCCTTAACTTAAGTTACTCGTCCAACTATTAGGACGGTAATGAGTGTTGGTGTTATTGTATAACGAGCTTATCATGAGACTGGCAACATTCTCTAGGCTCACCAGTGTGTTTGTGATGTTTGGGTCGGTTCCTAAGCGAACCATTCCCGTTGTGTTATGTGTTTTGTTGTGATGCAGTATTCATTGCGGTATTATGTTGTGTACGTAGAAACGTACAAAGTGTTGTTAAGTGTTGTATGTAGTGTGTGTTATAGGTTGTATAATGTGGAGTGTGTTGTATAATGTGGAGTGTGTGGATCATGGATATGATTCCCAGTTGTGATAAGAGGCGTTTAAGGATAACCCGATTTAAGGGTATGTGTCGCCTATTAAGGAAGTAGCTCCATTAGAGGAGGAACACTCTAGGGATATTGAATACCTTGAGTGACTTATTAAGTAAGGATATATTATCCGTTGTTGAGCCCATTGAGGCGAAATGTTAAGTGTTGTGTGTTTATCGTTACATGCATGATTTAAATATAATCAACCGCATGTTAAGACGACAATTGGTTGTGCGTGGCCCGGTAGCATGTGGGCTGCGGGATTACCATACCAGCAAAGGTGCTGAGCCCCTTGGGGCCACCCCTTTCTCTTCTTTTCCTATTTCAGGTACGAAGTGCTGGAAGCCGTTCGAGAGTAGGACGGGTAGTCATTGTACACGGGTATTCATTTAAGTGTGTATGTACAGTAGGTGTAGTAAGACCGATGTTGTTGTCGGCACCAGTTTATAAATACTCGGTATAGTTGATAAGGTGTATATTATTGTTGTTGTTAATGGAAAGGGATACTAATGTATAGTTGCTCGGGAATTTAGCCCATCAGACCGGTACATTGTGTATGTATTAGCCTTGTTAGCCACGTGGGTGGCTAACGGCGTGTAACACCAACAAGTTAAGTAATGTGATAAGGTAGTTCTTCCGCTGCAATTTGTTGTGAGTATGTTAATGTTGGATGGGGTGTTACATTAGTACAACGCCACCAATTGTACATCGACTACAAATTATATACATTTCACTTCATGATAACTACATGAAAAGGCATTTAGTATAAAGCTTCAAATAACTAAGGATCCATATGCTTCATCTTAAGTTGACCAGGTTTATCCACTAAGGCTCCTTGTGCGCTCTGTATGAGGTTCATCGCTTGTACCAAGGCCATAACACTTCTAATTTGGTGTAGGTGTTACAGTCAAATGTGACTTTCAGTGTTTTCAAAGTTACTTATGAAATACCCCTAACTAATTAAAACTTGATTAAAAATCTAATCAAATAAATTAGACCTAAACATGCCTTAAAAATCAATTAAAGACAACAATGGTCATCATAAAGCAAGAATTACACCTTGTGACCCTTTTGGGCAAATATGTGCCCTAATGAACTCCTTAGGATCCAAATTTGATTCCTAAGCATTATAACTCATAAATGAACATAATAAAACCATTATCAAAGAAAACCAAGCTCAAAAAAACCTTATAACACAAAATGTGCTTTAAAACTCCTTAAAACATATTTTTGAGAGATTGTCTTCAAAATGAGTTTGTTTGGTTTTAAGGCCTTGATTACCCTTAAATATACTAATGTGAAATAATGTACCACATTATAATGTCTAATTCAAAGTTTTTTTAAAAAAAATCAGAAATTTATGTAACAAAATGTGAATAGTACGCAAATAGTGAAAAATTAACACTTAATTACCTAATCTAGTCAATGGTCAATAATTACCCCTTGACCTTGACCATCTTTGGGCAAAATCTTAGGAGATTTCCCCCTCCCTTAAGCAATCTTCAAAATATCTCCTAAGTGACTCATCACATAACTATTTTTTACTTAATCTTATCTTACTTTAAAAAGCCAAAATTCACTCTCTCCTCTCATTACCTTCTCCCAGCCAAGATTATCCACTCCAAACCCTCCCTTTTCTTCCTCCATTGGCATGAGCAGAAGCCAGCTTCCAAGAACAATACATCTTGAACTAGGTAAGATCTTAAAGCATGGAAATCACCATTCTCTTCCTCTTTTCTTCTTCTTTCCGTTGCTGTAAACTAATACCATTTCCATCCACTCCTCCAGCCCTGGTTAGCTTGCAAATAAGGGGAGTTTTTGGCTGAAAATCCAAAGGAGAAGGGAAGTAAGGCTTAAGTAACACATAAGGTAAAAACATGCTTTAAGCTTGTAAATCCTTCTTCTCTTCATTTCTGGTTTTGTTCTTAAGTTCATTAAGCTTATTTTCATCCTCTTTACATACTCTTTCAGTAGATATATCAATATCTTCAAGTTTTGGCCGATTTGGTGCTAAAAACTTCATTAAAAGCCATTTTCACAAGGTAACCCCTAGCTCTTTCCTACCTTATGTTATGTGGTTGTGTTCTCTAGCTTAAATGGTGTTTTAACACTCTTTTTGTACTTTAAAAATCAGGTGAGAACACCACTAAACCAGATCTACAAACCAAGGTAAAAATCATGACATTTTAAACTTGTATTATACCGTAACTAGTTATTAATATCACAAGACTAACACATGTCCTTTTTCCTTGCAAATATGCTAGCGAAATATGCTTGGAACCTTGGAAACATTCTGCCTAAAGTTGTGGAAATCAAGCCTAAGTGTAAACTTGTCAAAGTAAGCTAAATTACTACCTAAATGATATACTAATCAAGGTTATATGTGAGTTTATGTTCAAAAACTAACTCAAGCTTGTTTAAAAATTAGGCCGTGAGCTATAAATTGTGCTTGGCTGATTTTGTGACTCAAAATCATGTAAGTAAACTTATTCCTAAGTTATTTAAGGTTTTATGTCATTTTTGTTGCAAAATAAATCAAGCCGTGGAGTTATAAGGTTTTATACGACCTAACTATATATTAAGACGTTAATTAACATTTTGGCTAGCTTGCTTAGCATATAAATGACTTATAATGTCATAAGGATAATTTAAATGGTTAAAATGCAATTTATAAAAATATTTGGGGGGTTACAATAGAAAGCCGTGAGCCATTTATGTCATTTGTAACATTTATATGTAATTTTTATTATATGTTAATGTTTGTAATAAGGCCATGTATCTTATGTCATTTTAGTTTATTGTTACATTAAGTTTAAACTAGTTTTAAGACCATATAAATATTACCGAGTATATATGGGGGTTAAACCATAATTAAAATGAAACTTGGGGGCTAAACATAATATTAGCCGAAGGTTGGCTTTACAAGCTATTTAAATGAATTTTATAAAGTTTTATAAATTTCTGGAAAATATGGGTCAAAACCGTAATTTCTAAAACTTATGGTCAAACCGGCAGCTTATAGGTCAATATTGACCATGTTAGGGGCTTTGACCAAAATTTATGTCATAAGTAATTAATTTTGACCTTGTATTAAGATTATGAGTTAAATGTTGAATTTGCAAAATTTATGGGGTAGGAATGAAAATTACTGAAAGTTTTGGGTTGAATTAGATAATATAACAGATTATAACATGTTAGCAAAGTTTGGTGATTTTTAGAATATAAAGTGTGACAGCCCAGCCTAATCAGCCCACATGTGTGATATTGTCCGCTTTGGCACGCAGGCCGCACGGATTTGTTCCTGGGGTTTCCTAGCCCCAAAACGTGTCACACAAGGAAGAGGTATCCATGCACCTATAAGGCACACTTTGTTCTTCTCTCCAACCGATGTGTGAGGAACACCACACCGGGTGTTACACTCTACCCCCCTTATGGAGCCTAGTGCCCTCACGGGCTCACTGGCACACCGACCTGGGTCTGGCTCTGATACCATCTGTGACAGCCCAGCCTAATCAGCCCACATGTGTGATATTGTCCGCTTTGGCACGCAGGCCGCACAGATTTGTCCCTGGGATTTCCTAGCCCCAAAACGTGTCACATAAGGAAGAGATATCCATGCACCTATAAGGCACACTTCGTTCTCCTCTCCAACCGATGTGGGAGGAACACCACGTCGGGTGTTATATAAAGGGTTTAAATAAGAAAAGTGTATAATATATAGTTATAATGACATTAGAAAGTATATGTTATAAATCTGGGTCAATTCGTAAATATAAAAATTTAGTAGGCTGAGAAATAAATTAAAACAGACCCTAGGGTCTGTTCGGGAATTTTTGGTATTAAAAACTATAGGTTATATTTGTTATAAAGTTTAAGATGTTATAATATATGATATATATAACATTGTATAAAATATGTGGCAATATTGTAATAATAGAAAAGTATGGGAGGTTGACAAAATCAGACTTATGTTATTAGTGCCTTCTCGGCAATTATAATACTTTTTTATAAAACTATAGGTTAAAACAATAATGAAATGAAAATATCATATTATATGATATAAGGATGTGAATTGTAATGTTGTATAAGATATGGGGTCAAAATGTAATTTATGCAACCTATGGGCTGTTACGCAAATACTAGGTGTTAAGAAATGAATTTTTGACTATAGTCTATAATCTTATAAATGTTATAACAACTATATAATATTAATGTGATTAAAATGGAACTAGTACAATTAATAATATGCACATGAAATAATGTGACAAGTAATGAATAAATGAGAATTATAAACTAAGGTGTATAATAAATAAACCTTAGGAGTTGTTGTTATATAACATAAGTGTTACATAATATTAAGATAGAAACCTTAATATAAGTTGTATAATGTAATACAACTAATGAGAATAATCATCTCACATAAGATGATAAAATGTAACATATAACATAAGGATTTTATAATTCATGAAACTTATGTATATATAGATACATATATAATGCGCAAGCTATACATGTATAAAACAAGTATATAGTATGGTTGGAAACCATATAATATTAAATGGTAAGTGTTATTACATTGGTATAGTTTATAAACTACAGAGTTGTAAGGTTTTGAATTTAAATGTAACTTGTACAATGTTAATGATTTGTATAATACAATGAATAAAAATGAATAATGAAATGGTAATATCATATGAATTAACGTTGCATGTATACATGCAACTATACGTTATAAATATATACTTGTATGTGCAACCGATTTGGTTAGATTATATACATAAGTATGAACATAGATGTATATTTGTATACTTAAAAAATATCATGGGATATAATGGAATAGATCCTACATTGGGACATACTATGAACTATGACGTTTTATATAAACTGACTTATTTAGTTAAACCCGAACGTTAGTAATTACTACGAGTAACGAGTTGAACGTAACGAAAACCCGAACCAAGTAACTGTTGAAATCCGGGGATGAAATGTTAGGATTACTAGCGTTATTCGGAAATACCGAGTTTAATTAGTCATGTGGATTGACTCATAGTGATATTAATATTTTTAGATCGTATGTCAGACAAAGGCGCCAGACGAGCTTAGGGTTTTGCGCATCCTTGGTCTGGGGTGTATGGTATGTAGATGGTTTGATCTGAATTGTCCTGAGGGCTTCCTCGGGTTCAGACGATATTGATGTGTTCTAACAATATTATGTGTGTGCTTATATGCATGTATGTGTGGTTTGAACTATATATCTGTTTGTTATTATCGCATTATTACTATTGTATGCGAACGTCGTTTCGGACTAATATTACGTCGACTATAGATCGGCTTATATAAACATACATATACGAGCAATGTGATGAAATTGTTGTTACTTAATATAATACACTTAGTATTACAATCATATACATATTAACCTAAGTAAAACACTTAGGTACGAGACACGACTATGTTGGTCTCTAGAGCATGGATCTCAAATATGAATACGACCTAGATTACTTATAGGTATGCGTAAGACCCACAGGGCAGCTAAGTAATAAATGAATTCTCCAAACCTAAGACTATACTTTAGGTAACTGATTAAATTTATCAAGTGATGGAGAGTTGGTGAGTGTGTTGATAGATAAGCCCAGTTAGTCATTGGCTACTGGTTGCGCACAGTGATCACTAGAGTTAACGCCCGGATCGGATCTACTCTTGTTAAATCCTGATGAACCTACATAGATCATCAGGCAGAGTGAACTACTGTTGGTACCAGGCTCCGGCCATTTAAGGATGCCTTTAAAAAGGCAAAGTGAAAGTCCCGGGATCTCCTGATCCTTGGAATTATGAGCACCTTGTGTGTACGTGGGACGACCGTCCATGTAAGCTATTTCGGGTTGTCCTAACTTGACACCCGATAGTGTTAATTACAGCACGATGGTATGTGAGGGCCTGGGAGGCCGGTTGTAATAATGTATATCGATCATTATAAGCGACTACGCGTTTTACCACATTCGATTTTATTACTTGTTGTTCATATAAATGATGAGTGTGTATTGTAGTGAATGTTGTGTGTTTAATTGTCTTTTACTGTATTCAATATAAATTGTAAACCGGTAACCATGTAACGAATCTAATGCAAAGACGGTTATAACGACTTAAGTGACCAATAGGATCCAAATAAATACCTAGCATACTCAGCGTTTATCGCTGAGCCTCCACGACATTTTGCAGGTTGTTGATCACGTTGAAGCCGAAGTGCGGAACCCGGGTAGATAGGGCTTTTGTTTTTGATTACCGCATGAGACTTTGTACTGTAATATGTAGAATCTAGTTCACACTATAACAATGTTGTATATATTTGGGAACGTTAGATGCTCACTTGCCGTCGGTATGATTTTGGACTTAGCATGATTTATAGGATGGTATCTCATTATCACTGTGGAGTTTTATTATTATCGTTGTTTAGTTACTGTATTTCGTTTCTGCTTCTTTATTAGCATGAGTGAGTAATGGCATGTGACACCTGTGTGAGGATATTTACTGTTATAACTTCTGCTATGAGAGGTGTTTAATTATGCTACGAGATGGATTATTACGTGTTTACTGAGAGGGGTGTTACAACTTATGTCCCCCATTCTTTTGGGCTCAAGCAACACACTTTAAGTGGTGTGCTTAGAGGATGAACCAGTATTAATTGAGTTCAGGTGCAAATGTCATTCATCATAGCTAGTGTAGATGATTTTAACATAGCAAACCTCATATAAATTCTCAACGGCTTGAACTAAAAAACTCAAGTTGGCAATGCAAAGATAAAAACATTACCATCGTTCGTCATTTGAAATTTAAGTCCAACTTGCTACAAATGCTGACCATGTTGCACTGACGCGGTGAGAATCAGTAACAACAACAAATGAGCAAGTCAATTGTGATTCAGTTCAAGAAGTTATCATCATTGAGCCAATGTCGACCAGGAGCATCGAGAATCAATTCATTGATGTCAAACACCAAATAGCATTAAACCCATAGGGGTAACAAAATATGAGATATGTTATGTTTTAATTAATTTACCTATGTATGGGCATTTTTTATCAAAGTACTCATCACTATCGCATCCATGACATAAACAAAGAAACACCATAAATCAGTAAGCATTCCGTTTGTACAAATAACAGGTTGTGCTATCTAGACAACCTGTTAGTGCTTATAAATAAGAAACCAACAAAACCTACGGAAGCACGTCAACCAAAGAACCAATATATACAACAAAACCAATTCATTTAGCATTAGCAATTGAATAAGCTGAACCAACGTAGGGAGCAATGTAATCAGCAGAACCGATTCGTTTTAGGCATAAAGATAACCAACAGATCCAATCTAACCAATATATCCAATCTAACCAATAGATCCAACCAAGCAAATAGATCCACCAGATCCCACAGGACCAACACAACCAATTCATTTAGCATTAGCAATGGAATCAACAAAACCAAAGTAAGCAGTAGTGGAATCAACATAACCAATTTGTTTCAGGCATAAAGATAACCAATATATCCAACCTAACCAACAAATCCAACTAAATAAACAGATCCACCATATCCCACCAAATTCTAAATTTAAGTTTTAGAAGTCCCCGAAACACTTACCTTAGCCAAAGTCAAGAGTTTGTGCTATGTAGACTAAGGATTGAGCATAAATCATAAGGATTCAAGCAGGCTCTAAACAAATCAATGCAAAATTTGAAGTTCAAAGTGACAAATGTTAGTGGTAGAACTTTTAAGCGTGAGAGTTCTCTTTGAAATCAAAGAGAATGCAAGCCATGCATACAAAAAAAGAACAACTCCGTACGGACACAGAACCAAAAGGTTACCAACAACTCAAAACCAACAAGACTTACCAGATATGAGACCCGTAAATGTGTTAGTGAAAGCAAAGAAGTGAAACTTAGCGTCCATAAATGTTTTGAAAGCCAGAAAATGAGTAATCACATAGAAACAATGGGGGAAAGGGTGAACGACAAGTGACAAAGAGATAACAAAAAAGGGAAATTCAAAATGAGAGTGGTACAATAGAGAGAGTTTCAGTGTAGAAAATAAATTCCTTTCTTTCTCAGATAACTATTGGACACCCAAAGGTACATGGTGAACGCGGCGAGAGAAAGAAGAAGGGTAGACTATACTCACCGAACTAACAATATTTAAAGCACAAACATGGGGGAGAGGACACGGACGGGGCAACAACAGTCGTCACTAGCTTGGAGTTGTTCCTCCTGTAAAACTACAAACCAGCACATCAAGCCACACAATCCTAAAGCGCAAGACGTGAATCTCAGCAAAAGTATAGCAGAGTCTACTACACATTAGAGACTCGCATGCAAAAAGTGAAAGCGAGGCAGCAGAAGCTTGTCGAACAACGAAATGACGCGCTCTCGTCCCCGCGTTCTACCCTCTCTCAACCCACAACCACACAGAAACCAAATTGCCACCATGTCACCGCCATCTCCACTAAACACGCCACCCCTTATCACCACACCCCTCTCCCTTTTCCTCCTCTCCCTCTCAGCTAATCTCTCAACTTTCTACAGCACACCCAGACTTCTTAACCAGTCGCTTAACAACTACTCTTTCACGTCTCAATCTCCAACCTAACCTCTAACACCAATTACCAAAAGAAATTCCTCAGGCACAAGTTTTTGACAACTTTCAGTCAGCCATGGAAGGATTTACAAACTCGCAACAAGTCCCTTAGACGGTGTCCACAACTGTGTTTGTTGACAACGTTCACGATGACACAACCCTGGGCACGCTATGGAGAACTTTTGACAAATTTGGGAGAATCGTCAATGTTAGTCGGCCTATCAAGAGACGTATTGCTACAAACACACGGTATGTTTTTGTTGAGTTCGAAAGTATTCAGCAAACAGAGCAGGCCATCAAGGAGGTAAATGGCTCTTGGGTTGACGGAAGGAGGCTCAGTACGCAATTTGCTAGACCGCGGAGAAGGAATCCCGTGTTTAGAGATTATTCAGGCCACGCGAACCCCCATCCCCCACCTCCACCTACTCCTCCCAAAGGGAGCTATGGCCAGCGCATTCACAGTCACCTCATGGCCCGGGTGAAAGGGAAGTTATGACAAATAAAATCCCGATTCAATTAGCTCCCTCAGGGATTCTTTTCCTCAGTCTTGACAGAAGCATTAGAGCTCGAAGTGGGGAGAAAACCACGTGTGCTAAGGTGAGGGAGGAGCTAGAATCCAGTGGTGACATCGAACATGTCATAAGTTCATCACCATACGATTATCTAGTAATATTTACAAGTAAAGAAGGCCAAACAAGATTTTTACGGGAAAGCAAATGGGATAAGGAGCGGTGGTCATTCGAAGAATGGACAGATGGGGTAAAACATCAAAACAGAGTAGCTAACATTGCAGTCCGTGGCATCCCACCCCAGGCATGGTCGGAAACCTCTACACAGAGAATTGTAGAGAAATTCGGACGCATTTTGAAATTCGAAACAGATATGAGCCAGATTCCCACTTGCCTGGAAGTTTTTATAACAATGGAAACCAACTTATTCAGAATTGTCAACGAAGAAGTCGATGTCCTGTTCGACAACACAATCTCGACTGTGGGTGTAATGGAGGTTTGGTCGGAGGATTTCAGTGAAAGAGCGGCGAAGCCCTGTGAGCTGCCGGTTTTGGTGGTGCCAACGGATATTGGTGAAGAAGACCCTAAATCTGTAGAGGCGCAAACAATAGTTCTGGGGAGGACCCCGAGGAAGAACGAAGGAGAAACTATAAAAATCACGCCGCCTGGGTTTTTCTCGTCTCGAGGTACAGGCGTGAATGAGGTAGTACAAGCTATTCGTTCTGTTCTTGAATTATGGGAGAAATTCAAATTAATTGTTGACTGAGCACTTTTGGGACAAAGCGGTGGAATAGGAAAAGATCTGGATTGAATCATTCGCCGCCTGCACATATATCAGCGAGCCAGAATAATTTTTTCTCCTCGAGTCCTGATATGCAGTTGGTGGAGCCAGTAAGTGGCAACTCTCCATCAAATTCTCCTGATGCTAACGATGTAAACTTAGTTAGCCCAATCCACAAGAGTTCAAGCCCAAATAGTTCAACAAACTCTTTCTATTCTAGTGTGGAGGAGAAAGGACAAGAATTATGCTATGGCTCACCAATTATCCCAAATGACGGTAGGCCTACCCCGGTGCGAGGAAATTCGCTAGATAAAATCGAGTTACATGTTGAGCTGTCTCCGGACACTAATGGCCCTCATAAATCAGCTCAACAAAACCTTCAAAGCAGAAAATCCAAACAGCCAAGAGTTAGACCGTCAGCAGAAGCAAGAAAGTCACTAGTACAAAAATGGCCTGTTTCGGCGCCCCTATTTCGGCGGTTGTTAACAAACCACCGAAATAGGTTGTTAACAAACCGCCGAAATAGGCCCTCTTTAATTATAAAAAAAATAAAATAGACCTATTTCGGCGGTTCCTCACTAGAAACCACCAAAATAGGTGTTTTTATTTTTTTTCTTTTTTTTATTTTATCACCTCTTTCGGCGGTTCTTCGTTAGGAACCGCCGAAATAGGTCCTTTTAAAACCCCCCCTGAACCTAATTCATCGTATTTTCTCACCGATAACACTGCTCCCTCCTCTCTGTTGCGAACGGCGACCGGCGATTACCAACCTCACAACCGTCGACCTCGCCGGCCGTGGGTGCCGCCGTCTTCGCCGCCTCGCCGCCCGTGGGTGCTGCCGTGGTCTTCACCGTCGCCGCCCCCAGTTCGACTCCAACAACAGCAGCAGCAGGAGTTGCGAATCAGAGAGGGAGGTAACTCGATTTTTAGGGTTCCAATCTTGTATTTGTTGTGTTGTATGTTGATATTAAGATTGTAAATGTGTATGTGGATGTCTAAGTTTGTGGTGTGTATAAAATTTATGTATATACTCAGTTTAAAATAAGTGAAAATACATGTGCTCATAAGGTGTTCGATGAAATGTTTAAATGAAAATTTTGATTTTTTTACTCATTTTGTGTGTTTGTGCCTTTGTAGAGAGTAATTACTAAGCTGCTGTTGTAGATTGAACTCGTACGGGGCTGAAAACAGTTCACTTGTGAACATGTAATATAGTCAACTTATGTCTCCATTTTTCAATCCATTAGAATTACAATCCTATATTTACGAACAAGGAACATACACAACTACTAAGTTTCTCTTGTATCTATATGTATTTGTGTCTCTACAGATAAATACTTAAGAAGCTTCTTAACCATTTCATGGTAGATTGAAAGCGGAGCGGAGAACAATTCAATTACGAACCGGTAATATAATCTAACTTATCACTTTTCTCTTTTTTACTTTGTATTTGATTTCCACAAATTATTGGAATTTGGTTTGATGAATAAATTTGGTATATATTAGTTTGGTTTATGATAGAAATTTGTGTTGTTGAATGATTGGTGAATGCTTAATAATAAGCATGGTTGTGTCCTTGTAGAGGGCTATGTTGCATGGGGACGGCAGATTGGTGGCGTCCCGCGTACCGGAAACGTTCCGGGTACGGGGGGACGTATAAAACGGTCAGGGACGTTTGTTCCTTTTTTTAAAAAAAATGTCTGGAGCGAAGATAGAAACGTAGGGAAGATGGTAGATGGATGCGTATATGAGTGATAGATGATGGATGTGCCTTACTTATTTAACTTTTTTTTGAAGCGGAGACTATGTAGTGATTGATTTATGCACTATAGTAATTGATTTCAGCAAGATAAATAAACAATTATTGTACTTTAATAAATAAATATTCGTTTTAGAACCTTATCAACAGTAAATGGATTAAAGATATATGAAACAGTTTAAAATTTAATTATTAGATTAGACTTATTTTTATTACATTTATACATCTATATTTTTCTCTAAGCCGTCCCCGCGTTTCTTGAAATTTTGACAATTGCCGTTTTTGTGAACCCGTAATATACTCAACCTACATTTTCATCTTTTAAGCTCATTATGTGTAATTTTGCAATCCTAATTACAAACAATTATCATACGTAAATTAATGAGTTTCTATTCTGTCTACAGAGAAGTGGTTAAGAAACTCTCCTCAGTCATTGCACGGTAGATTGAAGGCGGAGTTGGAAGAACCGGTAATACAATCTAACTTATCTTTTTCTTTTTTTTACGTAGTATTTGATTTCCACAAATTATTAAAATTTGGTTTGATGGATAAATTTGGTATTAGTTTGATTTGTGATGGAAATTTGTGTTGATGAATGGTTGGTGAATGCTTAATAATAAGCATGGGATAGGTAAAATTATGCAAAAGTCATGCCGATTTTTTTAACAAAATCTCTTCGTAATTAATATTGTTTGATGTATGTGTATATGTCTAACAATATCTAATTTTTTTTCAGGTCTCACTACATTCAAGTCCGTGAATCACCTCTCTTGTTTCCCGCCTTCTTCCATTACTGTTGCACTTTCCTCCTCTGTGCACAAGTAAGTAACTAAACCTTATTTTGTGTTTAATAAATGCAATTATGTATTTAAATATAAGTGCTAGTACATAATTTAGCTTCATTCCATATTTGTTGATGCATTTCTTTTGTAATTTATTTTTGTTGCTCCCTTGCAGAGACATATCAGAAGTGGTATTGCTGCATCTCTCGCACAGTAGCCTACCTCTCAGGCACCAGTCTCCCCTCTCCATAAATCCTTAAAAAACAAGTACGTATTTTAACTCTAGATTCTGTTTTAATCTCTAAACCGGTTTGAACTTATACAGTGGAGAATTGAAAATGTTGGTTTGATGATCTGAATTTGCAATTGGTTTTCAGTTAGCTAGTAAAGAATTGATTATTTTAATTGTTGGTTGCTGCCATTGTTGGAATGTTTGTGGTTGTGATGACTTTGGTGAGTGCTGAATAATAAGCATGGGATGTGTACAATTATGCAAAGGTCATGCCGAATTTTTTATAGAAAAAGTATTCGTAATATTGTTTTAAACACCGGTTTCTGTTTTAGAAGTGCGACAATTTGTTAAATTTAAAATGCTAGTTTATTTTGTGTTTACAACCTTAGAGTTAGGTTAGACTACTTGACAATCATCCCAGTCATGCTCCATTAAGAAATAAACATGTGCAACTTAATACAGACCATATTCTATAAACATTTTAGCTTCACAAAGGCTATAACTCACACCTATGATCTGTTGCACATATAGTATGGAGCGTGACTGGATGTATGGTGATAGATTGGAACATTTTGACAAGATGCTGAAAGAGTTTTGCAAAGCTGCAGTGCAACACAAGGACAGGACAAAGGCGGAGAAAATTCCATGTCCTTGTGTTGATTGTGGTGTGGTTAGACAATATGAAAGCATCAACGTCGTACAATTCCATTTGAAGACCCGTGGTTTCATGCCACATTATAGAAGATGGACTTTTCATGGAGAACCTGTTGAAGATAATGCTTCAGCTTCCTACAGTCACGATCGGTGTAACTCAAGAACCGAGCAGACATTCAATACTACTAACGAGTCAGAACTCCCAAGCGCTTCCGGAGTCAGTGTTGACAGTGAGTCGACTTATCATGATGAGCAAATGGACGAGATGCTTGATAACATTGAGGATAATTTTGTCAACCGGCCGGATGAGTATCAAAGGTTGTTGGACGCATCCAAGACGGCGTTGTATCCTACTTGCACTAAGTACATGAAATTGACAGCTATATTGAATTTGTTCAACCTGAAGGGAAGATATGGGTTGAGTGACAAAGGTTTCACGGCATTCCTCGAGCTGATTCATGATATGCTACCGGATGAGAACGGTCTCTCTACCACCACGTATGAGGCAAAGAAATGGGTGTGTCCAATGGGAGTAGAGTACAAAAAAATTCACGCGTGTCCAAACAACTGTGTGTTGTACAGGGGTGAATACGAACATCTAGACAATTGCCCGAAATGTTCGTTGTCTCGGTATAAGTGTAACACCCCAACCGTTAATCTCGTCATTACCTCTTAAACCGTTACTAATTACTCCTACTCACACAGCGGAACTCTAATTACAACGAGGGGTGAAACAACGCCGTTAGCCACCCATGTGGCTAACCAGGCCTTTCTTACTTACCGTAACGGTCTGATGAACTGGAACAACCGAGTACTTCATACAACACAATACTCAATTCCTTTCTTTACTATACCGAGTCTACAATATACGGATGCCGATAACATACTCGGACTTACACCTCTTTCAAATGCATTAGTAATTACTATCTAACTACCCATGCTTCATAGCAGTCCCCGTCCTACTCTCTCGAACGGTGGTCAGCTTCAAGTACCTGCACACTAAAAACGTTCCCCCTAGGGGGTCAGCTTACGCTGAATATGAAATTCGCATATACCGCGTGCTAACCGCGGTACGCCGACTACTTTGGGTCGGATATACATGGAGTTCATTTTAATCAAACAACATGCATCATGGGAATACAATATATGTATATTACACAAGGAATCTACATCCAATCAGGGAGCACAATTCCTAACCAACATAACAAGGTTGTTAGTTGTATATGTTTACTCTTAGGCCATGAGGGTTATACCTCACTATGCCTTGTTTACTTATTCAGTACCTCTCCCTCTCTCTCGGGTTACTTATTCAATTACACGCCCATTCTCTTGGGCTACTCGTACTATACTCACCCACACTCTCGGGTTACTTATTCTCATTATCTCACCCATACTCTTGGGTTATTTACACTCATTATCTCACCCACACTCTTGGGTTATTTATACTCAAGCTCTTGTAGATTCTCGAGACACTACAGGTCTCCTACGTCACGCTTGTTACTCTTAATACATATTTAGGCCAAAACTCATGGCTCTCTAGCATAGTCTTACTTCCCCGGTTTCGACCCTACTCTGGGTCTAGCATGGTGGGAAGGCTCAACTAGCTCCTGGAACTTTCTCTTAGTTCCCATCTCTTTTACATAGGTCCGACTACTCTCGGACTACTCACTTTCCCATACACTCCTCTCTCGGAGTTATAATAATTTTATGTATATTAGTCTAGAAGCATCACTCTTGATGTTTCTAATGACTTTGGGAACTTTACTTAAATTCGGGTAATCTTAAGTTTAAGGGTTACCCTCACAATCATATACTTATACATTCGGATATTTTCTTATACCGGGTAAGATCCTCATATAGGAGGTCGACCACGTCTCAAGGGAGTTACATAGTCCCTTAGGTCTCTTTTACCTTTCTTATAAGTTCACATTATTGGACTAACTTCAATCCTCTCGATGGAGGTCATTTATCTCTCCACTCATATTATTTCGTGGATTGTTTCAATAAGGTTCTCTAACCGTTATCGGGTATTTACTCAACCCGTACATCTCCTCACATTTTAGGGAGTTCATATGTTTGTGTTATCGTTATACTTTAATCGATAGCTTGTGTGTGTTTGCATATTACCTTGTTCATGAGACTACCCGATCTACGGGTTTCTAGTCAATCACTACTCTCTATGAGTCGGTCTATGCACTATGTTAGACCACACCGGCGTACAAGTATGTTAGTTCATACAACATACAATAAGCATCCATAATCAAACAAGGGATTATTTTCATGCTTTAATCTTGATTAAGCCGGCACACAAACACACAAATCAGAGTAACTCGGTTAGCATACGGGGCATGAGAAAATCATACCTTTCACCGGGGTTTTTACTTTTACCGTGTCATCTCACCATGCTCGGGTCACGCACGATTCTCTGATAATGTTTCAAACATTATTATTAATACTAAGCTCATACGGTACATTATTAAATGCTACTCCCGTACTTACCCCGTTATCCCGTTATCTCGGTTTTACTTTTGTTAATTTGAGTTCTCACTTCTCATCACTTCTAACACTTTTCTTACACTTCCTAGGGCCTTACATGTCACACAAACACGGCCCGTAACATCTTATCACCATCATTAACCTTCAACCTCCCTCATTAAACCCTAAACATCTCTCGGTAGGTTTCTGGGGGTGGTGTCCGGGACTTGGTCCCTCAACTAAGTCCCGGACCAATTGCGAACTTAACTCTCGGGTGAAAATTACACATGGTCCGGGACCTTGTCCTGGAGTATAGTCCCGGACCAACAAAGCAGCACTTGCACTCTCGGCCTTAATTTAGGTGTTGTCCGGGACTTTGTCCAAGACCAAGTCCCGGACCCGCTAAAACCTGCTCCAAACTTGATTTTTCCACTCCAAATCAATCCTTAACCACCTTAATCTTTTCCATAAACTTTCCACAAGTTTTCCCCACAGTTTAATCACCTTAAAACATGCTCTAAAACTCTTCAAATCATCATAGGCTCAAACCTTACTCAAACTCTTGCTCAAATTCACACATTTTTACATTCTCATTTCAACACTTTGCACCCTTGTGCATTTTCTAACCTCTCTTGACACTTGCATTATTGTTCTCTCTTCATTTAAACCATTCCAAACTTCCAAGATATATGCACACCTCATACCAAGTTCCATGACTCACTCTTAAAACCTTGAATTCTCATTCCTTTTCCTAAAAACTCCCTAGGCATTTACAACAGTTCTTGCTACAGATTTTAGCATCAATCTCCTCTTATTAAACAAGTATTCCCATGGTGATTTTCTAAGCCAAACAACCACCATCAACACCTAGTTTCTCTAGGTCATTACTTACTCACAACCATACTCAAACCCCTTAAATTCCTACACAAATTTTGCCATAACTTGGCTACTTTCTAACATTGCCCAAACTCATACCACCATTTAAATCATCCTAAAACTAGCCAAACCACAAGGGTTCTATCAGCACTCATATTTTCCTCATTAATCAAGCCAAAATCATTAGCACCATAAAGCATAATTCATCATATACATAGCTCCCAAAACAAGCATTAACTCACAAGGCTTCTCACTTGCATTATTTCTAAGCAAAGCACATTATCACCACACTCAAGTGGGTTCATTCATTTTATTAAACCCTTCCCAAATCCTAATACATATAGGATACCACTAAGATAGGTTTCTTACCTTAAATTTTCTTAAGTTTCCTTTATTTTTCTTCTCCTCTTCTCCTCCCCTCTTCTTCCTTCAAAATCGGCCAAGGCAATTCATTTGCCCATTTCTCTAGCCACATTCAAATTGCAAAATAAGCACCAAGGAGCTCCCTTAGGCTCACCAAATAAACTAAAATTCACAAGGATGCTTAAAGCACCAAATTAGGTTTTACCTTTGGAATTTCTTGAATGGTTTTCAACTCTTGAATCTTAAGAGGGACTCCCACCACCATTAAAGCTTGGAGAATATCTCAAACAAGGAAGAAAAGCTAGTCATTACCAAAAGCCAAAATCGGCCAAGGTGGGAAAATGGAGAAACATGACTTTTTCATGGACATTTTTACCTTGCTAGAAAGGGGAAGCTTCAAGCTTCAAGTTTATGTGCTTTCCTCCTCAAATGGGCAACACCCATGAAAATGAACTTCAAGCTTTGGGGATTTTGAAAAGAGGGAAAGGTAGAGTTTGATGAGAGTTTTTAAATATGCGATTATTTTTCAATTCGGAGCAAGGATGAGACTTGAGCAAGGAGAAGAAGATGGAGAACCCTTGCTTGAGCTCCCATGTCGCACAGCACCAGAGAGGGAGGAAGGGAATCATGGAGAAGGGGAAAGAAAAGAAGAAGGAGGGAAAGTGAGAGGAAAGAGAGTGAGGGAAATGTTAATGCCTTTTTGCTTTTACTTTTCTCTCTCCTCTTTTTTTTCTTTCTTTCTTTATTTGCTAACTAATAAACAAGAGAGGGGGGGCTTCTTATTTAATAAAACCGGCCCCCACTAACTAGTTAAGCTGGAGCGTTTTCGGTTTCTGACAGAAAACGCTCGTTATTTTACCCGTTTGGCACTATTCACTAACCGGGCCCGTTTTTGGATTTTTTTCGTTTCTTTTTTTTTATTTTTAATGGTTATAAGCTTCCATTAATACTTAATTATAGTTATTTAATCGACTATAATTTTTACGGGCCCGTTTGACCACTTAAAGTCACGTTTTCGGGTTTTCTGAAAAACGTGCTTAAAACTCCGTTAGCGTTTTAATCCATTATTTGGATCCGTTTTCTCGGGAATCATTCCCGTATACTAATTAGGCCTAACTAAGCCTTAGGAATCCATCTCGGACCCTTACGAGATCATTTATCTCTTATTTAAATTTAATGCGCATTTTAGCGTTTTTCGCGTTTAACGCATTTTCTCTTTTCTTTTGTTTTTATTCTTTTTACCAATACTCTCTAGGCACCATTAGGCCTTTTATAATCATATTAGAGTAATTTAATCGCCATTTTTAGATCCGGGGTATTAAAATCTACCCCCTTAGGAACTTTGTCCTCAAAGTTGGTGAATCTAGATGGTTACTCTCATTGGCGTACTATGCCAAGTTATAATACATGTATAACCTTACAGACTCCACAAGTCATTCTCTTTCACACTACACATACCACACATATATCACAGCATGTATAGCAATCAAAAATACTCTTTGTATTCTCTCCATGGAATCGGTCCGAAGACAAGAAGGCTCTACAGTCCTCGATCCATATTGGGTAATACACTGCCGATCCCTCAGGTACCGGTCACGTTGAACACTTACTCTTTCTGGTTCACGGCCGTTTCATGACAAATGGGCACTTACTCTCTCTGGCCCACGGTCCCTTCGGTTCTGATCAAAACATTACACATATACATATCCTCAGGCACTCTGGTTGACTCACTCAACACAGGAACATCTCAGGGTACTCTCCCCGTCCCGCTGCCTTTGGAAAAATCACACACTGTCACCGCCCCAACCGGTCACTTAGGACCGCCGCACGTACGGTGCAATGGTTTCAAAACTAATACTCAACACGCCCACCGTTCTACCGGTCATCAAGACTTAAGGCCACAGCCATCGGCGGGTGATAGCGGTTTCAAAACCAACTTCGTTTCAACATCTTCATACTTGAAGAAAATCCATTTTCAAAATCTGTTTGAAAATTCTTTTTAAAACATCACACAACTCCAAATCCAATTATGATAGTTGCCTCTCTCTTAGCGTGATTACTTGTGACCACTTATAGGGAGCTTCAAGAATCATCCAACCCTGATGTGATCAGCATCAGTGTTGAACTATCCTTCCACCCAATTTGTGTTCGGTTTCCCTTGATCGCTAGCAGATCAAGTTCCACCTCCCACGTCAGTTTCAAACAATCAGATAGTCAAACATTTTTGTTTTCTATCTTTTACTCTTTCTAGTCATATTCATAAAACAATCCGTTTCAATTTACCTTTATCATGGAACTTAAGTCATCCATTATCCTCTATTTGTTTCACTTACCTTGCCTAGGCATTCCATACTTGTGGCCTCATTAGTCAAATTATTACTCAACTAAAACATACAACATACAACTCCAAAGGATGGAACTCACTCCATCAATCATTCTCAAATAAAATCACATAGGGAACTCACTCCCTCTAGGTTACACATCGGTTTCATACCGATTCATACTCATTATAACACATGTCTAATCTCACTAGACAAATACTATAGGGATTCTCTTTCCCTAGGAGTCTCTCTACTCCTCTTTTCATAAATATTACATACTCGTTACTTGCATCACTCATGCACAACAATCATTATACACAATGAATGGGTACATATGTTTATGTAACATAAGTTCCAATCATCAAAACAATTTCTTTTGTGCTATGCACATAGTAGTTTACGCACTAATACGTAAAACATACTCTAAGCGGTTTCTCGCCCTACCCCCCTTAAAAGGGGTTACGCCCGCGTAACAACCATATGTTATACTGAACATTGTTCACTAATTCTGGTATCATGAAGTGTTTTAACTTCAATGCGGTTAATTAACTCATAACCGGGTTCGGTTCTAGCCTCTAAGGCTTCAAAGCATTAGGATTAGGCAACCACTCATAATGCTAGGTATACTTAACCTTTGAGTTACGGTCCACAAGCTTCTATTGCGTGACCTGATAATTAGAGCTTAACTCGCCCTTTTGGTACTCTCAATGTATTATCCACTCCCTTTCTATCCTTTTGACTTGGGAATAAAGGTTAGTCAATCGTCGCTAGGTATCTCTTACCGTATGCGAATTCGATGAGTTATAGATTTTCTCTCCAGTTCTCTGGAAATCTATATTTTTTTGTATAACTCTGTATACTTTTGTGGTTATTCACTACCTTTTTCCGACTTATTGTCGGTTGAGGTCAAGCTACTACTTAGCATGTAGTGCTTCCTCATTTGATAATGACTTCTGAATCATGTTTGTTTTTATTTATTTCTGTACAAGAATTCCTCATTCATACTACTCTGCCTTTTTCCACATATCGATCCTGGGCCCTGTGGGTTACTGCCCACGTTCTTTGTGCATCTTTGGCCATGGCCGCACGGTTATCTCTCTAGATTCTCACTCAACAGGCTTCGTTGACATTTCTCAATTCCTGGCTCTCCCACTCGATCATTACCGCACAAGTGCAATACCAAAACACTCAGTCATACAGAGTGCAGAAGCGTAAACCTTGACAGTAAATCTCTCATGAGATAGGAATGATCATGTCTTCTTTACCACATTTCCTTACCAACTTCATATCACTAACCGAATATACTCTTACAATGGTCGCTTACTGCGTACCTTGTTCTTCTCTTTTCATGGCATCCGCTACTACTTTAGCTTCGCCCAGGTGTTCTCGCCATTTACACTGGCTTGCCATTCACTTGGCTCAACAATATACGTTATTCTTTAAATCTCTCTGCGCGCTTGCGCACTGCTTACTCTGCAGTTCATACTGTACACATACAGTGTTCACTACTCATCCGATTACTCTATCGGTTTCCTTTTACTGCTATCAAGCCTTCCTACAGACTATTTGATTTCAAATACTCCTTGGCAATATACACATGCTCAGGTTTTAGTACACCGCTTTAATGGTTTCACATTACATACATAGGCGTAGCCTTTCTCTGGAGGATTCACGCAATTACCGCTCGTAGGCTCCACAATAACAAGTGGTGTCCCCACTCTAAGGTAGTGGTTCGTGCTCCACAGTAACTCTTATGCCTTAATACATATGTTTTGCAACGTTTGAATCTACGAATTGTAGTTGGTTCTATCGGCTTACAAGCCACCATGCCTCGAGTCATGCTCCATGGGGCTGTTTATAGGTTTCTGCTTCTCCGTACACCATTAATGGTTTGGAGGTATTACTGGGTTTTTTGGGTTTTCGATAAGGTTGTCTCAACACACTTCCATACATGGAAGGCCTTTTACATAACTTGATATTTGTTCATGCCCTCTGGCAATCTAGGGTATCCCGTGCTACGTGGGATCCCTTCGGGTTTTACCCGAATGTTTGACTTAACACTTGTGTTCTCAACACGATGTTTCGTTCAACTACTGTTGACTCCGGCACCCTTCTCGGATTGCTCCTGGGTGTTACTGAGTAATGCCATTACATCTGGCTTGTACTTATGGTTATGTTCAGTTGCGACTTCGCCTTGCGTATGTATAACTCGAACTATCCCGTTTGGGGTTGTAATGTCTCCCGTTATTGGGTAGAGTATTAGTACTTTTCCTTTACCTACTTAATTGGTCGTTATTCTCATAGTGAGATAAACTGTGGGGATTCTGTCCCGTTCATCAAACATCGCTAAGATCATTTTAGGAATTTGCCATATTACTTATGCTGGTATATATTCCAGTTATTAGGTATTTCCTGAGACATATCCAATGTCTGTGCTTAATACTCTGTGCTTCTCGCACTTCTCCACGCTATGTCCTTAGGTCCGTTACCTTACTGGTTTCCAGACTCCTTAGCTTCGTAAACTTCTTTGTGTTCTTCGATTATTCGAGATGTCCAACTGTCTTGGTTTGGATTGGCTCTTTCGTCCGTAGTATGGAGTGGGCTACTTCCCGTGTTCCGTACTCTACTTGTATACATACATGGAGTATCATATTGATACGTTGCCACTTACCCGACCCGACTAACTCATAATTGGTCTGTCAGGCCCGCAAGCTCCTTCGGAGTGCGGTCGTTCCATGTCTCGTTTAGTATACCGTAGTGTCGGTCACACGCCTAAGTGAAGTATTCTGTTGCCAACTCTCTTAAATCGTCCTATGATAACTTACCGTGGTTCCCTGGTTGGTTTTAAAACTTTGGGGGTTTTGGAAAATTTTATGTTCTGAAAGGAAGTTCAAGTTTTAAAGGTAAGTTCTTCATGGCATTTCAATGCCGGCTGTTCCTTACCGAGTCCAGCTTCTCGCTGACTGGTATGTTCTTTATATATATGATCAGGCCGTTATGCCTTTTCAAGGTTTCGTTTCACAATTCTTAGGGTTTAAGTGCTATATTGGCTTTGTTCGCCATCTTGGTACTTGCTAAGTACTTGTCACTTGTTAAGATTCTTCTTAACGGTCCCGTTATTACTGCACTTGCCGAGGCAAGTGCGCGGTACAGGCGGTTTTTAGGTTAACTCATACCGGTCACGGTATTGTTCACATTGTATTTGGTAGCCTCGTTGGCTCTTCCTTGATCCCTTTAGTTGGATAACTGCTCCTTGGGGCTGCTTCTCATTCCTCTTGACATGACTGTCGTTCATTTAGGAGCTCCTCCACTGTCGGAGTTCCTTAATTGTTTAGTTCCATGATCTACCTCGTTGCTCGTTCCCACGTCTTCACTGTGGTTACCGAGGTTAAGTTGTTTAGGAACTACTGCTGTAGTCCTATTCGGGTATATGCGTAATTATGCTTGTAGCTGTCTAAGCTATATCAGTTAAGTATTGCAACCTCTTGGGTGTGGCAGGGTGGGTGCATCTACCTTTGACTAGATTCTCAGTCAATACGTATACCATTGTGGTATTAGTTAACTATGGCGGTCCGTAGACATGTGTCCCGGTTCTCGTTAGTTCTCATAAGTCCGTCTGGTCGCACGATTGGTGCATCCTTCTCACTGCTGCTCGACCAGCTGGGTTCTCGCGACTGCTAAGCATGTCGCCCCAGGCTGCCACAAATTCTGGTCTCCTTGGATTAGGATGTCTCGACCTTCCGTCATTGCATGCAGTTATTGTCATTTCGCGGGGATCCCTCTCGGGATTTCCGGTTCTCGGGACCTACCGCATGACAGGTTCTGGTTCATTTGAAATATTTTGTAAGTGCCAGATCGGGTTTCCCGTCTTTTTGGCGTTCCTTCCCAAGCTTTTAATACGGGATTGTGGAGGGCGGGTTTGGTATCGTAGGTATCCAGATCATACTGGAAGTTCCTAACTAGCGCATCTCTCACGCTACCACTCAACCCATAGCCCAAAGTCCTAATTCCTAACTCGGTATTACCTAAGCTCGGTACTTCCAGTCATCAGAGCGATACTTCGCTCTGATACCATTTTTGTAACACCCCAACCGTTAATCTCGTCATTACCTCTTAAACCGTTACTAATACTCCTACTCACACAGCGGAACTCTAATTACAACGAGGGGTGAAACAACGCCGTTAGCCACCCATGTGGCTAACCAGGCCTTTCTTACTTACCGTAACGGTCTGATGAACTGGAACAACCGAGTACTTCATACAACACAATACTCAATTCCTTTCTTTACTATACCGAGTCTACAATATACGGATGCCGATAACATACTCGGACTTACACCTCTTTCAAATGCATTAGTAATTACTATCTAACTACCCATGCTTCATAGCAGTCCCCGTCCTACTCTCTCGAACGGTGGTCAGCTTCAAGTACCTGCACACTAAAAACGTTCCCCTAGGGGGTCAGCTTACGCTGAATATGAAATTCGCATATACCGCGTGCTAACCGCGGTACGCCGACTACTTTGGGTCGGATATACATGGAGTTCATTTTAATCAAACAACATGCATCATGGGAATACAATATATATGTATATTACACAAGGAATCTACATCCAATCAGGGAGCACAATTCCTAACCAACATAACAAGGTTGTTAGTTGTATATGTTTACTCTTAGGCCATGAGGGTTATACCTCACTATGCCTTGTTTACTTATTCAGTACCTCTCCCTCTCTCTCGGGTTACTTATTCAATTACACGCCCATTCTCTTGGGCTACTCGTACTATACTCACCCACACTCTCGGGTTACCTATTCTCATTATCTCACCCATACTCTTGGGTTATTTACACTCATTATCTCACCCACACTCTTGGGTTATTTATACTCAAGCTCTTGTAGATTCTCGAGACACTACAGGTCTCCTACGTCACGCTTGTTACTCTTAATACATATTTAGGCCAAAACTCATGGCTCTCTAGCATAGTCTTACTTCCCCGGTTTCGACCCTACTCTGGGTCTAGCATGGTGGGAAGGCTCAACTAGCTCCTGGAACTTTCTCTTAGTTCCCATCTCTTTTACATAGGTCCGACTACTCTCGGACTACTCACTTTCCCATACACTCCTCTCTCGGAGTTATAATATTTTATGTATATTAGTCTAGAAGCATCACTCTTGATGTTTCTAATGACTTTGGGAACTTTACTTAAATTCGGGTAATCTTAGGTTTAAGGGTTACCCTCACAATCATATACTTATACATTCGGATTTTTCTTATACCGGGTAAGATCCTCATATAGGAGGTCGACCACGTCTCAAGGGAGTTACATAGTCCCTTAGGTCTCTTTTACCTTTCTTATAAGTTCACATTATTGGACTAACTTCAATCCTCTCGATGGAGGTCATTTATCTCTCCACTCATATTTATTTCGTGGATTGTTTCAATAAGGTTCTCTAACCGTTATCGGGTATTTACTCAACCCGTACATCTCCTCACATTTTAGGGAGTTCATATGTTTGTGTTATCGTTATACTTTAATCGATAGCTTGTGTGTGTTTGCATATTACCATTGTTCATGAGACTACCCGATCTACGGGTTTCTAGTCAATCACTACTCTCTATGAGTCGGTCTATGCACTATGTTAGACCACACCGGCGTACAAGTATGTTAGTTCATACAACATACAATCAAGCATCCATAATCAAACAAGGGATTATTTTCATGCTTTAATCTTGATTAAGCCGGCACACAAACACACAAATCAGAGTAACTCGGTTAGCATACGGGGCATGAGAAAATCATACCTTTCACCGGGGTTTTTACTTTTACCGTGTCATCTCACCATGCTCGGGTCACGCACGATTCTCTGATAATGTTTCAAACATTATTATTAATACTAAGCTCATACGGTACATTATTAAATGCTACTCCCGTACTTACCCCGTTATCCCGTTATCTCGGTTTTACTTTTGTTAATTTGAGTTCTCACTTCTCAATCACTTCTAACACTTTCTTACACTTCCTAGGGCCTTTACATGTCACCAAACAAGGCCTTAACATCTTATAACATCATTAACCTTCAAACCCCCATCATTTAAACCCTTTAAAACACTCTCTGTAGGTTTCTGGGGTGGTCCGGGACTTGGTCCTCAACCTAAGTCCCGGACCAATTGGAACTTAACTCTCGGGTGAAAATTACACATGGTCCGGGACCTTGTCCTGGAGTATAGTCCCGGACCAAAGCAGCACTTGCACTCTCGGCCTTAATTTAGGTGTGGTCCGGGACTTTGTCCAAGGACCAAGTCCCGGACCCTGCTAAAACCTGCTCCAAACTTGATTTTCCACTCCAAATCAATCCTTAAACCACCCTTAATCTTTCCATAAACTTTCCACAAGTTTCCACATGTTTAATCACCTTAAAACATGCTCTAAAACTCTTCAAATCATAGGCTCAAACCTTACTCAAACTCTTGCTCAAATTCACACATTTTACATTCTCATTTCAACACTTTGCACCCTTGTGCATTTTCTAACCTCTCTTGACACTTGCATTATTGTTCTCTCTTCATTTAACCATTCCAAAACTTCCAAGATAATGCACACCTCATACCAAGTTCCATGACTCACTCTTAAAACCTTGAATTCTCATTCCTTTTCCTAAAACTCCCTAGGCATTTAACACAGTTCTGCTACAGATTTTAGCATCAATCTCCTCTTATTAAACAAGTATTCCCATGGTGATTTCTAAGCCAAAACAACCACCATCAACACCTAGTTTCTCTAGGTCATTACTTACTCACAACATACTCAAACCCCTTAAATTCCTACACAAATTTTGCCATAACTTGGCTACTTTTCTAACATTGCCCAAACTCATACCACCATTTAAATCATCCTAAAACTAGCCAAACCACAAGGGTTCTATCAGCACTCAATATTTTCCTCATTAATCAAGCAAAATCATTAAGCACCATAAAGCATAATTCATCATATACATAGCTCCCAAAACAAGCATTAACTCACAAAGGCTTTCTCACTTGCATTATTTCTAAGCAAGCACATTATCACCACAACTCAAGTGGGGTTCATTCATTTTATTAACCCTTCCCAAATCCTAATACATATAGGATACCACTAAGATAGGTTTCTTACCTTAATTTTCTTAAGTTTCCTTTTATTTCTCTTCTCCTTTTCTCCCCTCTTCTTCCTTCAAAATCGGCCAAGGCAATTCATTTGCCCATTTCTCTAGCCACATTCAAATTGCAAAATAAGCACCAAGGAGCTCCCTTAGGCTCACCAAATAAACTAAAATTCACAAGGATGCTTAAAGCACCAAATTAGGTTTTACCTTTGGAATTTCTTGAATGGTTTTCAACTCTTGAATCTTAAGAGGGACTCCCACCACCATTAAAGCTTGGAGAATATCTCAAACAAGGAAGAAAAGCTAGTCATTACCAAAAGCCAAAATCGGCCAAGGTGGGAAAATGGAGAAACATGACTTTTTCATGGACATTTTTACCTTGCTAGAAAGGGGAAGCTTCAAGCTTCAAGTTTATGTGCTTTCTCCTCAAATGGGCAACACCCATGAAAATGAACTTCAAGCTTTTGGGATTTTGAAAAGAGGGAAAGGTAGAGTTTGATGAGAGGAGTTTAAATATGCGATTATTTTTCAATTCGGAGCAAGGATGAGACTTGAGCAAGGAGAAGAAGATGGAGAACCCTTGCTTGAGCTCCCATGTCGCACAGCACCAGAGAGGGAGGAAGGGAATCGTGGAGAAGGGGAAAGAAAAGAAGAAGGAGGGAAAGTGAGAGGAAAGAGAGTGAGGGAAATGTTAAATGCCTTTTTGCTTTTACTTTTTCTCTCTCCTCTTTTTTTTTCTTTCTTTCTTTATTTGCTAACTAATAAACAAGAGAGGGGGAGGCTTCTTATTTAATAAAACCGGCCCCCACTAACTAGTTAAGCTGGAGCGTTTTTCGGTTTCTGACAGAAAACGCTCGTTATTTTACCCGGTTTGGCACTATTCACTAACCGGGCCCGTTTTTGGATTTTTTCTCGTTTCTTTATTTTTAATGGTTATTAAGCTTCCATTAATACTTAATTATAGTTATTTAATCGACTATAATTTTTACGGGTCCGTTTGACCACTTAAAGTCACGTTTTCGGGTTTTCTCGAAAAACGTGCTTAATAAAACTCCGTTAGCGTTTTAATCCATTATTTGGATCCGTTTTCTTCGGGAATCATTCCCGTATACTATTAGGCCTAACTAAGCCTTAGGAATCCATCTCGGACCCTTACGAGATCATTTATCTCTTATTTAAATTTAATGCGCATTTTAGCGTTTTTCGCGTTTAACGCATTTTCTCTTTTCTTTTGGTTTTATTCTTTTTACCAATACTCTCTAGGCACCATTAGGCCTTTTAAATCATATTAGAGTAATTTAATCGCCATTTTTAGATCCGGGGTATTAAAATAAGCATAAGATGGTTAGTACTCCTCCGTTCAGAAAAAAAGCCCTCCAGCAAACTACTTTTGGTATTTCCGATTATAACCAGATTCAAACGTTGTTTGCGAATCCAAGATGCAAAGAACTTACGATGGCATGCGGAGGGTAGAAAGAGTGATGAGAAATTAAGACATCCGCAATGGGCCTCAGTGGAGAAACATCAACAGACGGTACAAAGAACCGTTCGGACATGAAGATAGGAATCTGAGGCTTGGGTTATGTACTAATGAATGAACCCGTACGGCACATTGTGTAGTCAACACAGTACATGCCTGTTCTGCTAGTGATCTACAATTTGCCCTCATGGTTTGTATGAAACGAAAGTACATCATGTTATCTCTCCTAATATCTAGTCCCAAGCAGCCAGGTAATAGCATTGATGTGTACCTTGCCCCTCTGATCGACGATCTGAAGCTATTGTGAAATGAGGGACCGTGGTATATGATGCTTATGCAAGAGAGAATTTCACGCTCAAGGCTTTGTTGTTTTGTACCGTCAATGACTTCCCTGCGTATGGGAACTTGTCCGGTTACACGGTTAAAGGAACATTTGCATGTCCCATATGCGAGGAAGACACTTGTTCGGACCATTTAAAACATTGTGGGAAGAATGTTATATGTGTCATCGACGTCTTCTCCCCGAAGATCACCCTTATCGAGTAACGAAGAGAAAGTTGTTCAATGGTCAAGCCTAAACTCGTGTGGCCCGTCTACCTCTGAGCTCTGAGGAAGTGTACGAAAAGGTTAAGGACATTGCAAATGTATATGGAAACACATCAAAACCGGCGAAAAACATTTGGAAAAGTGTTCTATCTTTTGGGATCTACCTTATTGGCGTCATCTTCCTGTGAGACACTACTTAGACATCATGCACATTGTGAAGAACGTTGGTGAGGCAGTGAGTGGGACTTTACTCAATATACCCGGCAAAACAAAAGACGGATTGAAAATCAGAAAGGACATGCAAACCATGGGTATACGAAAGGAGTTACACCCACAAGAGAATGGGAAACAAATCTACCTACCTCCTGCACGCTACACGCTCTCAAAGGCTGAAAAGATTAGTTTCTGCAAATGTCTGCACTCTGTAAAAGTACCGTCTGGGTACTCTTCAAACTGGAAGAACATTGTATCAATGAAGGATTTAAAACTTTTAGGCATGAAATCTCACGATTATCATGTACTGATGTTACATCTTCTTCCGGTCGCAATTCGAGGGATATTGCCATCTAATGTCAGAAATGCTTTAACTCGGTTATGTTTCTTTTTCAACGCTGTTTGCTCCAAGGCAATTGACGTAACCTCTCTAGATGATCTACAACGTGAAATTGTTGTCACATTATGTCAACTTGAGATGTATTTCCAGCCATCTTTCTTTGATATAATGGTGCATCTAATTGTGCACATCGTTCGAGAGATACAGTTCTGTGGTCCGGTATACTTACGGTACATGTACCCTTTTGTGACTGATTATTTGAGTGAGGCAGAGTCTATTGGTATCCCAAAACCATGACACTATGGTAGGTTTAAGGGTAAAGGTGTTATTGGTAGAAAGATCGTGCAAGTTTCGCGTCAACTTATTCATCAAGCACATTTGTTTGTCTTACAACATCTTGAGGTTGTTGAACCTTATTTGGAAACCCATATGGTTGAGTTAAGGCATCAAAATCCTTTGAAAGGCCACATTTGGTTGACAAAGGAACAAACTGAGTTTTTATCCAATGGTTCAAAGATCATGTGTTGACATTAGCATCATCAGATCCAGAAGCTGTAAGCGAAGAGATCAGGTGTTTGGCAATCGGACCTGAAACTAATATTACATCATTTGAAGGGTATGATATTAGTGGGTATACATACTACACTGCACGCCAAGATGCCAAATCGATAAACCAGAATAGTGGGGTAAAAATTGAAGCTGCTGCCACTGAGTACCACAGCGGTAACCGATCTCAACCAGTTAGTAACTCTAGTTGGTATTATGGTGTCATCGAGGACATCTGGGAACTAGACTACGACATTGATTCCTTTCTGTTGTTCCGGTGCAAGTGGGTGGACAACCGACGCGGGTACCAAAATGATGGAGGGCTTACCTTGGTTGATCTTTCACGGTTACCGGTTATAAGGATGATCATTTGTTCTGGGAAAGGATTGCGAACAAGTGTGGTATGTTGAGGATCAGAAAGACTGCAGATGGTCTGTTGTTCTTCCAGGAAGAAGGCCGGTTGTAATCGAAAATGAAAATGAGGATAACGATGACAATAGAATGGTAGAGGAAACATTCTTGTTTCCTACTGGATTACCGGATTCGATTAATGATACCGAAAACGATTTGCTCTACGCACGATCAGACCATGATGAGGGTGTTTGGGTAGAAAATATGAAATGATTTATGTTTTTGGACGTGTCAGGTAATGTTGTTAGTAGAATGTAGACTGTAATGTCATCTTAACTGTTATTGTTATGCATCATAGTATTTATGTTATGACTTTATCTGATGAAAATGCTTTATTATTTTTTTTGCAGTGGATGATCACCCTATGGATGACCCCATTGGACAGCTTCTCTTGACTGGAGAACCTGAGCCACAGCAGAATAGACCAAGTAAGCGGGTCACAAGAGAGGAAAGAAGAAGAAGGACCAGTTAGCAGTACACGAGACTGAGGCTGGCCTTTCATAGCAGACCGAAGAGGAGTCAGTTGTCCCACCAGAGGCGAAGAAGCAAAAGAAGAGAGGTGCAACACGTGGGTTGAAGGCTAACAAGGGCCCTCCTACAAAACCAGTGCAATTCAATCAGTTCAACCAACCTCATGGAAATCGGAAGAATGACTTCACCGCTTACGGTAGCCATTTGGTGAAGTCATATTGTAACATAACCACAACTGGAAGCAAGTGCCTCAAGCATTGAAGGATACTATGTTTCAGCGTCTTCAGGTAAATCTCTACATTATTACTATGATCTTTTGTGAAATAATAGAACATTTATGTTTACTTTACTAACTGAATGATCATGTACGTAGTCTCGTTTCTCCGTGGATCCCGCACTTAAAAAGGATGTGCTATCAGCGATGTCGAAACAGTTCCGGGACCACAAGAATAAGTTGGCTGACAAGTACATCTACAAGATGCCTAATCCAGAAGATCCAGATGCTCCAGATCATGGTGGAGACGGTGAGAGACCACCATGGGAGGTTTACGAGGGCATCACCGAAGAGCAATGGGTACAATTTGTTGAGTCACGTCACACACCGGAGTTCCAGGTGCACTTTATTGTCATACAACATAATAATTAATCTTAATTTCTTATGTTTTTTTGTTTCAATTTCACTAAACATGATCCTATTAATTTATGCAGGCTCTCCGTGCGCAACAACAAGCAAATGCTAAGAAGAATCTGTACCCTCACCACTTAGGTGGAAAAAGTATTGCTCAAAGGGTACCAGAATGGGAGCAAAGGGGATATCTGCCCACGGATGGCTCATTGGATGCCAATGGCAGAAGAATGAACGTGTGGGAGTTAAGCCACATTCCGAAGAACTCTACTCCCGAAAATCCTCAATACGATGAAGCCACGAGAGCAGTTATTGCTCAAATGGTAAGTGATATCATTTCATTTTTAGTCAAACTGTTCATTTCATTTGTATATGAACTTATGTTAAACTAATAACTGTATTTGTGTGTTGTATTAGGGTGAATTAAGCTCTCAGCTCACCCAGGGCACCTGGACCTCACAGAGGAATGATGATCCTCTTACACGCGCTCTTGGTAAGAAGGATCATCCAGGTCGTGCCATTGGGTTTGGTGGGCACGTTGGTATCCGCCAGGCATTTGGTGTACCCGGGTCCAAAGTGCACAGGGAAAGACGATTAGCTACGAGGAGCACCTGAGAGCGTTGGCTGAGATGGAGTAGAGGATTAATCAGAGCGTCGACGAGAGGATCGCTCAAGCTATGTCAAGGCTTCAGCCACAGCAGCATAACAGCCAAGAGGTTTCTTGATCACCAGTTGAGTCACCCATTCAAGCAGAGTACACCGGTAGTGGGAAGTAGTGTCCACTCGGCTGAGCCGTTTCCCCATGCATCTCTACAGGTTAGACCAACATTTCAATTGAGTACATGACAATTAAGATTTTTCACTTGATCACTAATATCATCATAGAACAAGGAATTCACAATTTTTATCTAAACAAGTTCCACATAACATTCAGGCACCCACTGAGTGCACGTTGTTTTTACCAATTGGAGAAGAAGAGGTCAAGGTGGCATGGGGAAAACTTTTCCCTTCAGTTCCAAGTGATATTGTGCACGGTGAACCACTCTGACAGTACCATGCACGAGTGCTTCTGGACGACTTTGTTGCAGAGCATGCTGACGTCGGTTTACCGGTGCCGATCCCACAAAGACCTACCTTGTGTTCCACACAAACTGCGATAGTGCAGTGGCCTGTACGATTGGTCAAACTCCCTGGGCAGGTATTTACTCTTAACCGTTGCTATAAAACTATTGGTGTACCACCTTGCATCCATATACTTAATTAGTTAATATCATAGGATATGAGCCGACCGAAGACTGATAAGGGAAAAGGAAAAAGAATTGTTGCACCTGTGCAATCAAAGGCATCCACAAATTACGTGCTTAGACCTGCTTTGGTGGAGAAAAGAATATTGACTGGCTTGTCGACTAATATGCAGATTCTGCACTCATCATTGTTGCTGCTACCACCTCATTGTGATTCCCTCACCGTGGAAGATCACGAGCGGATATTTCACTATCCAGTTCAAGAAGAAGATACACATCGATTTGAGACATATATGTCTGACTTCCAGGAGTGCTTCACTAGAGATTGGTTGAATGTCTCGATTATCAAGTCAGCTGCCATGTGAGTGACTTCTACCTTTTATTTTGAATGCATTGATCGGTGATGAATTAGATGTTTGAATAAAAAGTTAATGACTAATGATATTGCCTCATAGGTGGGTGCATAATAAGGCGATCAATGTCTATGACGATCACAGATTCGGATTCCTGTGTCCTGCTATGTGCTGTGAAGTCCAGATGACAAGTGATATGGAAGGCCTTATGCAATATATGATGAATGATATCTTTGAATGTTCTAACAAGTCATTTATTATGCTGTCATATCATTCAGGGTATGATTTGACTATTTCTCTTAGTATTATCTAAAACATATAGTTTGTGTTAATTAGTTGTTTAATGATTTCAACACATTGTGTAATTTGTGGACAGTCGACATTGGTCATTGCTTGTGCTGGTGTTGAAGTACCCACGAGTCTTTCAATTTGACTCACTTGGTAAGGGTGTCAAGAGACCGAAGATCCAAACCGCATTACTGAGGTAATTAGTTTGTTATCTTAAACAACAATTGTTATTACTTAACATTAACTGTTTCATAACTTGCTACTGATGCTTAAAACTATATTGCTGATGTATATAGTTCCATGAGAGCTGCATTATCTCTCCAGAATAAAACAATGAAGAGTAACATCCCTTGGAACATTGTCAAGGTACTCTCTTAATTGATAAAAGGGGCTATTTCGGCGGTTCTTAGCTTAGAACCGCCGAAATAGATACAAAAATAGGCCTATCTCGGCGGTTCTTAGCTAACAACCGCCGAGATAGACTCATGGTGCCTCTAGGATTGACCGATGCTGAGATTGACCATGAGTCTATCTCGGTGGTTGTGAGCTAAGAACCGCCGAGATAGACGTCGTCAGAATTTGATTTTGGCGCCCACCTATTTCGGCGGTTTTATTTACAACCGTCGAGATAGGTATACCTATTTCTGCGGTGCTCATTTTGGCGGTTTACAACCGCCAAAATAGGCCCTTTGGAACCGCCGAAATAGGCCTTTTTTCTACTAGTGAGTGTTTTAAATATGGACAACGTCTTCGTATTAATTATCCGTACCCAAGTAAGTCCTGGCGAACATTGATCGCATTCTAAGAAGGAGTGGTGGTAAACCAACTCCAAAAAGATGAGCCCATGAAAGAGATGAGGCACCTGAATACAAGTTGGGAAGATGATTTTTGGGAGGCGGTTAGTTCTTACGGGTATAAGCGATTTGGGTGGTGCACCCCGGTCTACAACGGCTCACAAAGATACAAGAGGACTTTAAGTTAACAAGGATCTATGAGTAGGTTTTAAATTCCTCAAGCCCGGATGAACGGTGGGTATATTTAGTTAAAGTTAGATGTAAGCGGCGATGTGATAATTCTAGATTGTATTAGTTTTTTCTTGTATTAGACCTTGGCGGGGTGAAAACCTTAGCTGTTAAAACCATGTAAATGGTTACATAGCTACTCATGTAGCCCCCTGATAAAAAAAACGTGAAAGAAAAGTGCAACACGAGAGAGACGTGAAGGGCGGGAAGAGTAGGAACAACAGGGATTTACAGACGTGGCGGTGCCTTCAATGAGCAGAGTTGCATAACATCTGAAACAACAGGACGCTAGGGTTATCAAATGTGCGTCCCGAAATTACCCATCACATGCAGCCCGAAACGCTGGGCCACAAACGATGCGTAAAAGAATTAAAAGTCGAGTTTAATACTATTAAATCTATTATATATATAGTGAATGTCCATATTGTCCCTTTGAGTTATCCCTTTCTCTCTATAAATAGAGACCATTGTACTCAGTTGTGATGCGAAATGGAAACCCCGCCACTTTTACTCCTTTCTCAATTCTCTCATTTACAACACGTTATCAGCACGCTCTAAATTCCTGAAGTAATTCCGTTCTCTCCCGTCATTATTCACATTAACAGGTAAAACCACCTCAAATCATTATTCACATGGTCCTCGTTCCCATTCTCTCGATCGATCTCGCCCCCTTCAATGATTAACTTCCAATTTCTTGTTCAAATCAAATTTCAGCCATTGGCCATACTTGTGCGACGAAGTACGTCTATTTTTTCTAAGCTAATCACTTTGTATTCAAAAAACAAAACTATACCTGGTCGTTAATGAGTCGACGCAATCCTCCATCGCATATTCAAATAATTCTCCTCGGAAACCTAAAATGACGAACGAACAAGACAGTCTTTGCACCAATTTTTTTTCTTTTCTATTCTCTACGCCTACTGATAAATCCACCGTCACCGCAATTTTTTTTCATGTGCCTCTAAATTGAAACATCGGAGCGCACACCCTAACGACATTCTTATTTTTTTTACTTTGTTTTACTATTACTTTATTTATTTTATATTGCGTCAACTATATTATATTATATATATTTATTATATCACGTTGGCATTACGCCAGAAATCAATTCCACATGAGGCATTATGCCAGGATCTATATCACGTCGGGCATTGTGCCAGAAATCAATTTCACGTGACACATTATGCCATGATCTATATCATGTGAGACATCGTGCCAGAATACGTATCACGATGAGGCATAAAGCCAGATCTTCTTTATTGTCAATTATTCATTCTGCGATGTTTAATTTATCTAGTATTCGCTTTTATTTATTTATTCATTCATTTATGTCGTTATTTTATTTATTACGTACCGTGCGAGGCATCGTGCCAGTTATTAATTTTACACGAGGTAACGTGCCAGTTATTAATTTTACGCGAGGCATCGTGCCAGTTATTAATTTCACGTGAGGCATCATGCCAGATATTCAATATCACGTGAGGCATCACGCCAGAATTTGTTTATTATTAATTATTTCATTCATTTCGTAGTGTTTAATTTATTCAGTTTCTTTAATATTTATTTATTCATTCATTTATTTATTTCATTGTTTATTTGTTTCACTGTTTATCGTGTGAGGCATTGTGCCAGAAATTAAAATCACGAGGCATTGTGCCAGATATAGATATCACGTGAGGCATCGTGCCAGATTTATTTATCACGTGTGGCATCGTGCCAGATTTATTTATCACGTGAGGCATCGTGCCAGATTTATTTATCACGTGAGGCATCGTGCCTGATCTTATTGTTATTTAATATTTCCATTTATTATACATTATTTATTTATTTTGTTTTGATATATGATTCAAATTTTATTTGTTTATTATTATTTATAATGCTTATATCACTACATACGGCATTGCGTCTGTTAAATTTTAATTTGTAAATCATTAAGGCATTATGCCGGAAAGCTTTTGATGCTATATAAAAGCGATGTTCTGAAAACGATACATGTATAATCGCTTCTATATATGTTTATCTTATGACAAAAGTGTTTAAGAATGGTCAACATACCAAAATGTAAAGGGCATTGTGCCTGAAAGTTTAATTTTGATATTCTATAAAAGGTACCACACCTGAAAACTTTAATTTTGATATAATATGATATTGGCATTGCGCCAAAAATCATTATAATATATGAAACACAAATGATATTGAGTAGATCACTCATCGAAAAGATAGTATAACACCTGGTTAATTCATATGCAGCCGTATTTATATATTTATTTTTGTACGAGGTGAGCATTGTATTATGCTTTATGAAGAATCATGATGGTATAGCACCAGTGAAAATTTATGATAGATAGTTGTTTAAAAAAAATCTAATTAAGCGACATCGTATAATAATTGTATGTTCATATGTCAAGTTTTGACCTCTATGATGGTTACATCGCTATATAGGGCATTGTGCCTGTTAAGTTTGATTTTAGTATTATTTATAGAAAAAAAAAGGTACCGTGCCGGAAAGTTTTCAGTTCTGATATTAAAATGATGTCATAAAAATGATACCTATAGGATCGTTCCTAATATTTGTTTATTTTATTTATATGACAGATTGTAATAATAATTACCATTGAAGAATTTCATTGATGGATGGTCAAGACGTATGTCTTATTGATAGTGCTGCAACGCACACAATTCTTAAGAGTAAGAAATATTTTTCTTATTTACTAAATTATGCACCAAAGGTTACTACCATATCAGGTAGTACGAGTATTGTTGAAGGGTCTGGAAAAGCAACCATTACTCTACCTAAGGGAACTAAAATATGCATTGAAAATGCATTATTTTCCAGCACGTCTCAAAGAAACCTGTTGAGTTTCATTGATATACGCCGGAATGGGTATCACATTGAGACGGGGAATGATGGAAATATTGAATATATTGGCATCACAAAAGTGAAAGCTGGAAAGAGACAAATGTTGGAAAAGCTAGTTGCTATTTCCTTTGGGTTGTACCCTGCGTATATTAATACAACAGAAATACATGTTGTTGAAAAACTGAAATATTTTGATGATTTCAAAACTTGGCATGACCGGTTAGGCCATCCCGGTTCCATCATGATGCGAAGAATTATGGAAAATTCATGTGGTCATATGTTGAAAAATAAAAAGTTTCTTCAACTAAGTAGTTTTCCGTGTATTGCTTGTTCTCAAGGAAAACTAATTATAAGGTCATCACCAGTTAAACTCGAGATAAAGCCGATTGCTTTTCTCGGAAGGATTCAGGGTGATATATGTGGACCTATCCATCCACCATGTGGACCATTTAGATATTTTCTGGTTTTGATAGATGCATCAACCAGATGGTCACATGTTAGCTTATTATCAACCCATAATATGGCATTTGCAAGATTATTGGCTCAGTTGATTCGATTGCGAGCAAATTTTCCTGATAATCAAATCAAATCCATACGCATGGATAATGCTGGTGAATTTACCTCCAAGGCCTTCAATGACTATTGCATGTCCATTGGAATAACCATTGAACATCCAGTAGCTCATGTGCATACCCAAAATGGTTTGGCAGAATCTTTGATCAAACGTCTGCAGTTAATTGCAAGACCGTTACTAATGAGATCAAAACTCCTAATATCTGCGTGGGGACATGCTATATTACATGCAACTACCTTGATTCGCATCAGGCCAACAAGCTTTAATAAGGTGTCACCATTACAAATGGTTACGGGTCAAGAACCCAATATCTCTCACCTGAGAATTTTCGATTGTGCGGTATATGTTCCTATACCTCCACCGCAAAGAACCAAAATGGGGCCTCAAAGAAGAATGAGAATATATATTGGGCTTGAATCTGCCTCAATTATTAGATATCTCGAGCCAACAACTGGGGACTTGTTTACAGCTCGATTTGCTGACTGTCATTTTGATGAGTCACATTTCCCATCATTAGGGGGAGAAAATAAGCAATTGGTAAAGGAGATTACATGGAACGAACCATCGTTACTACATGACGATCCTCGCACTAAGCAATGTGAACAAGATGTTCAACATATTATTAATCTCCAAAAGCTGGCAAACCAATTGCCTGATGCATTTACTGACCTAAATCAGGTGACACAGTCGTATGTGCCAGCTAAAAATGCTCCCGCTAAAATTGATGTCCATGGAGGACAGGTTGCAAATGAGTCTAACACACGTATAAAACGTGGTAGACCAGTCGGTTCCAAAGATAAAAACCCTCGAAAGCGAAAGGGATGCATTAAAGATGGTCTAAGTGAAAAGGGTGAGACTCTTGAAGAGTCTGTAGACATGATAGTTGCAGAAATGCAGAAAAATCAGGTACCTGAAACAAATATTGATAATGAAGAGATCTCGATCAACTATGTCATGACTGGAATTCGATGGAACCGGCATGAAATTGACGTCGATGAAATTTTTGTATATAATGTAGCGCTACAAGTTATGAATAATGAAGAGGATCATGAACCAAAGTCTGTTGAAGAATGCAGACAAAGAAATGATTGGCCAAAATGGAAAGATGCTATTGAAGCAGAATTAAACTCACTTAAAAAATGTGAGGTCTTTGGACCAGTGGTCCATACACCCAGTAAGATAAAACCAGTTGGTTATAAATGGTGTTTGTGTGAAAAAGAAACGAGAAAAATGAAATTGTGAGATACAAAGCTCGTCTAGTTGCACAAGGTTTTAGTCAAAGACCTGGTATTGACTATGAAGAAACTTATTCCCCAGTTATGGATGCCACAAGTTTTAGATACTTGATTAGTTTGGTAATCCAAGAAAATCTTGAGTTTCGTTTAATGGATGTGGTTACAGCCTATCTATATGGATCGCTTGATAGCGACATTTATATGAGGCTACTAGAGGGATTTAAATTGCCCGAAGCATTTAAATCAAGCTCTAGAGAAAAGTTCTCTATTAAATTGAATAAATCCCTTATGGACTAAAGCAGTCAGGCCGTATGTGGTATAATCGTCTTAGCGACTTCTTGCTTAAGAAAGGCTATAAGAATGACTCGATTTGTCCCTGTATATTCATAAGGAAAAGTGGATCTGGGATTGTCATAATTGTAGTCTATGTTGATGACCTCAACATAATTGGAACATCTGCAGAACTTCAACAAGCTGTTGAATGTTTAAAGTCAGAATTTGAAATGAAAGATCTTGGTAAGACAAAGTTCTGCTTAGGACTGCAACTCGAGCATTCACCAAGTGGGGTATTCCTACACCAGACTCAATATATTACAAAGGTGTTGAAAAGATTTTATATGGATCACGCTCATCCGTTGAGCTCCCCAATGGTTGTTAGGTCCCTAGATGTAAACAAGGACCCATTTAGACCTCGTGAAAGTGATGAAGACTTACTTGGTCCTGAAGTCCCATATCTAAGTGCTATTGGAGCATTGACGTACTTGGCGAGTTATACTCGACCTGATATAGCATTCTCTGTAAATCTATTAGCAAGATATAGCTCTGCTCCTACAAAAAGACATTGGAATGGTGTTAAGCATGTACTCCGTTATCTTCGAGGTACAATGGATATGGGGTTGTTCTTCCCAAAGACACCTAAGTCTGGTCTAGTAGGTTATGCTGATGCTGGCTACCTATCTGATCCTCACAATGCAAGGTCACAAACAGGTTATGTATTTACTCATGGAGGTACGGCCATATCATGGAAGTCTATAAAGTAAACGAGTGTCGCCACCTCCTCTAATCATGCAGAAATTCTAGCAATACACGAAGCCAGTCGAGAATGTGTTTGGTTGAGGTCCATGATCCAACATGTACAAGAGCAGTGTGGCCTATCTTTTGATCAGAAAATTCCCACGACATTATATGAAGACAATGCTGCTTGTATAGCCCAGATGAGAGACGGGTACATCAAAGGAGATAGAACGAAGCACATATCTCCCAAGTTTTTCTACACCCATGAGCTTCAGAAGAATGGAGAAATTGATATACAACAAATCCGTTCAAGCGAGAATTTGGCAGATATATTCACCAAGTCACTTCCAACTTCAACTTTCGAAAAGTTAATCCGCAAGATTGGGCTATGTAGATTCAGAGACTTGAAGTGACGTTTAGTTCAGGGGGGGAACTTATGATTGCACTCTTTTTTCCTTAGTCTTGGTTTTTATCCCACTGGGTTTTTCCAAGCAAGGTTTTTAACGAGGCAATCAATATCGAACATTCAAGGGGGAGTGTTATATATATATAGTGAATGTCCATATTGTCCCTTTGAGTTATCCCTTTCTCTCTATAAATAGAGACCATTGTACTCAGTTGTGATGTGAAATGGAAACCCCGCCACTTTTACTCCTTTCTCAATTCTCTCATTTACAATAAAATCTAATATGTTGTAAAGTAAATTAATAAAAATGAAAATACAATAGTCCTCCATGGCTTTTTATTTCCCTCAAAGTTCATTATATAAAATGATATTCTTTTTTTTGATCAAATATAAAATGATATTCTACATCATCTGTGTATGTGGTTCAAAATCACACTACCATAATAACAAAACCAAAAAAAAAATATTTCATTCCTTCATATGTCAATACTGAAGTATATCAATTTTGAGCAACTTCAACCTTGTGAATTCAGTGGGGTATAGTATAGACTACCTTAGTAATTAACTTTTAGGCTGCGTTCGGTGATGGTATATATGTGGTATAAATGTGGCATTGTTGAGTTTGGCATTTTTGACAAAAAATACCAAACTGCCACCACCGAACAACAATTTTCAAAACAGCCACCAATATACCAGCACAAAACAACCACAAAACAACCAATAATTTATGCTGCAAATATAATGAATACCGTAAACAGAGGCGGAGCCAGAAAACTGTAATTAAGGGGACGAGAATATTTTAATAATATTAATTGCAGACGTGTATATCTGAGTGATTAAACTGGTGTAAAATAAAAGAAAAGAAATTAAAAACTCAAAATAAACGTCGGGCTGCAAACAAATCCCGGTCGTGGTAGTATAGTGAAATGTAAGCAACCGGATGTCGAACCGTGGGACTAATATACATATTATAGTACCTAAGCGTGTCACAAGAGGGGGGATTAATTGACTTGTAATATGAATAAAAAGAAAAGATAAAATAAACTAAGTTAACAGATAAATTAAATGGAACTCTGGGTCAGGTTATTATAATCTGCATAATTAAGCTATCTCTACTGGTTTAATAATTTGGCAAGGTTCCTGTTATTTTCTTAAGGTCTAAGTCATAGACTCAAAAGAACTCGTTTACCTGAAAATGCAAGGTTCTAATCAAGGTTCAAGCAAAATGCCTGTAAACGGCAGAGGAGTATTGAGGAATTACATTTGCAACTGAATACTAACTTATTAAATCATAACAAGTTTCCTCCAGTTTTACGTCTTAATTAACCTATCTATTTATCACCGGTCTGATCAAAATAGACTTAAGAAAGCAATTTAATAAACTCATGACATTTATTAAAAAGGTGCGAGATAACCTTTAAAACGTAACAAACTGTATTTAAATAAACCAGTAAAAATAATGCATAATTAATACAAACACATAATAACCATTCCCAGAGTATACGTAACTAGCCTAACATATTAAATAGAAAAACAGAAACAAGAGTAATAGAAATCATCTGTAATCACTCCAGCTCGCTCTGCTATTTTGTATACGTAGGACTAGAGGTGGATGTGGTGGAATGTAGAAATAAATAAAATGGAGAAGGCGGAAGAAGAGAAATGAGATGGCGTGAGGTGAAGTGGATGTTGGGTCGTGGATGGATTATTTGAGGAGAAGGCTCGTGGGTTTATATAGAGAAAGGAAGAGGCAGCAGAGGAGATAACAGACGCGTGAGCAAGTTGAGGAATTGATTGAGGCGGTGGAAGAAGCTGGATAAGATTTGCAGACTGATTGATCATTTATTGCAGGGGACAGAGTTCACGCGTGAGGAATTTAAGCGCCGACTGGTAATGGATATGGCAGATGCGAGTTGGGCGAGTTGCAGACAGTCGGTGAAGGAAAGGCGACAACGACGGGCGAAGAAGATAAGCTCGCCGACATTTACACGCGTCCGCATCGAATGAGGCGGTAGCCTCTCTACTTGTCCGCTTCGAATGAGGCGGTAGCCTCTTGTCTCGCCTCTCTACCTTGTCCGCCTGTAGTCAGGCGGTTGCATATATCTCTCGTCCGCCTGCTTAGGGGCGGTTGCTCACACTCACGTCCGCCTGCTTTCAAGCGGTTGAAGCTGTCTCATGTCCGCCTGCTTAGGGGCGGTTACATTGTCTCTTGTCCGCCTGTTTTCACGACGTACAGGCTTATTTCTTCTACGAATTTTGACCGCCTCTAGATTCTTCGTTTGGACTCCGTTTTCTGAGCCGTTTGCGTCTATGTGTTCGTCTCTTCGTCTACTTTACTTCTAGCTTGGTTTTCCTCATGTTAAACCAATAAATTTGTGAGATAATAATAAAACATAAACTAGAGGAAAACTAACCGAAGTGGAGAAATGAGCAAGAAAAGTGCTAATATAATATATGAAATACACCTATAAATCATGCTCATTTGGACACTTATCATTAATTGATAGAGTAAATTACTCAGAACCCCCTTGAGGATTTAGGATATTACAGTTAACCCCCTTGTGTTTATCATAATTACAGGTAACCACCTTGAGGTTAAGGTATCTTTGACTACGAGCCCCCAAACTATAACTCTGTTATCAAGAAGTTAACTACGTGTTAGCCTATCAGCTTAATCATATTAATAAGGTCATGCTGGACAAAAAACACTACTTAAGCTGCATTATTATTTTCCTAAAAATGCCAACCCTTCCTTGAAAATGCATCTAAAGTGGGATGAGAGAGAGTTTGATGATGTCGATTGAGTAGTTTTGTTGTCCAGCCTAGCATTATTAATGTGATTAAGCTTATAGGTCAACACATAGATAACTTTTTGATCACAGAGTTATAGTTCGGGTGCTCGTAGTCAAAGATACCTTAACCTTGAGGTGGTTACCAATAATTATGATAAACACGAGGGGGATAACTGTAATATCCCAAATCCTCAAGGGGGTTCTGAGTAATTTACTCTAATTGATATTTAAATATTAATTTTCAATAAATTTTTTAAATTTTAAATATTTGTAATTATATTTTAAAAATGATATTATATATTAAATTTGACACAAAATTAAATTAATATTGAATATATAGATTAGAGTAAATTACTCAGAACCCCCTTGAGGATTTAGGATATTACAGTTAACCCCCTTGTGTTTATCATAATTACTGGTAACCACCTCGAGGTTAAGGTATCTTTGACTACGAGCCCCCGAACTATAAATCTGTTATCAGGAAGTTAACTACGTGTTAACCTATCAGCTTAATTATATTAATAAAGTCATGCTGGACAAAAAACACTACTTAATCTGCATTGTTATTTTCCTAAAAATGTCAACCCTTCCTTGAAAATGCATCTAAAGTGGGATGAGAGAGAGTTAGATGATGTTGATTAAGCAGTTTTGTTGTCCAGCCTTATATTATTAATGTGATTAAACTAATAGGTCAACACATAGTTAACTTTTTTATCACAGAATTATAGTTCGGGGGCTCGTAGTCAAAGATACCTTAACCTTGAGGTGGTTACCAATAATTATGATAAACACAAGGGGGTTAACTGTAATATCCCGAATCCTCAAGGGGGTTCTGAGTAATTTACTCTATAGATTAATATATTATAAATTAGTTTATTTTCCCTTTTTTATTTTTAGTTTTTTTATAAAGATTGGTATACTAAATTATAAATTAATAAAAATAATATAGAACAATAGTTTGACACTAGTAGTGTTTTTCTAAATTGTTTATTCACATATGGATAAATAGTCTCTTAAAACTATTACTATCTATCAATTTTAATAAAATATTCTACAAGGAAAAGAGCAAACTAATAAAAATTACGATGTAAACTTTCAATTATATCAAAATTATCAGAGTACAAAATATTTGTAGTATATTTCAGAAATATCAATTATAAGTATTCAACTTGCTATGCAATGATTAATTACAAAACTGTGTACAAACTATTATGTTTTGTCAGTATATCAAAGTTATTATATGTTTTATACCGTGCTTAATAATTAAAGAATAATTTTATGTGCTAATATACGTTATTTTTCATTTCTTGGCATATCCAGTATTAAATTTAAATTTATGTTTTTGAATTTCACTAAGTAATATTTAATTGAATAGAATATATTGTCTTAACTACAAATATATGTTTAAAATAAATATTTTATTAACAATTAATCAATATATAATTATAAAATAATAAGTGATAGCTGTACATATATATTCGCTTACAGTCAATTATTTTATTATTAGAAACAATTGCTTTTTCATTTCAATGATATTATTTATTCCATTAAAAATTAAAATAATCTTAAGTATTAATACATTTAAAATGTTATATTAAATACTAATATATAATCCATAAAATATTATTTTTATATATAACATTTAATATATTTGCTCTAAATACAATAGTTTATTTCTTTATTTTTTCAAACACATGTAAAAAATTTATTTATAAATTAATTTGTATACATATTTTAAATTAATTGTCACTAAAATATTAATAAAGAATAATAATTATTAAAGGCTATAATTGAATATCTACATATATTTTAACTTTATTAATAAAAAATTGTTTTAAAATGTAATATAAATTTTTTAATTGTAACAACGAAAACGGTAAACGCACCGCACAAAACTAACTTATTCAAAACAGCCTGACAAAACCGTCGTCTGCTGAACAATAGTTTACAAAACTATCACAAAACAACCAGTCAAAAGAACCAGACCAAAACAACCACAAAAACCACAAAAATACCATGCGGAACGCAGCCTGCTTGTCAGTATATGGGAATGTATTCACCGGACTCATGCAAGTCAAGTAAACTAGCAACTTCATTATAGTCTTGATTATTAAAACGATTGCTAAGTTATTGAACTTGAAAATAAAAAACTTCAACTCGGTAATGATGAAGATATGTGCACGTTTTAGCAAACCAGATAGATCTTCCTTGGGCTTATTCATATAGGTCTCGAGCTTTGTGTGTGACCTGATCTGATTTTGATTTCGACTCTTTAACCAAATCTAAATATATAGTAGGACTAAACCAGACCGAACGAGCACCGTTCCTACACAATTAGAAACCTACGTTGTGCATGCTCATACGCCTAGCAGGCATTGATAGGCGATAACCCTTGAATTTCTCCTTCTCTCTATTTCCTTTGCTTTGTCTTGGAACCGTCAATAGAATTTGTGGAAAGATAGGTCATTCACAGACCTTTGTCTCTCTTTGTTCTTTCTTCACCAAATTACTGATTTGTTTTTGAAGATCTTCTTTTCCACTTTCTCTCCCCATTAATGTCGGTTTCATTCATTTTCCTCGTCCAATGCCCCTGATTATCAGATTCTGATTCAAAATCTCTACCTTTTTTTATTGTTTTGTTCTTCTTTTCTTCCACATGGTGAGTAATTTGTCTCTTGCGCAATTGAATTACGTCGGATGTAACAAATGCCACTTTCGAACAATCATAGATATGTCCTGAACTGGCTTCTTATTATTCCGATCCTCCAAAATAATTTGAATTCTGCATGTTATTTCTTCGTAGGATAGTGGTGATCATTGAGTCGCTTTCTTCCATTACTTCGTAACGAGTACTGAAAATTATATTGACGCCTCGTTCTATCTCACGCATTGCAAGAGTTGAACGATAAGAGACCTGGGAAAATATGTCTAGTTTCGAGGGTGTTCTTGTTTCTGATCCGGGGCTTCAAAGTCAATTTACCCAAGTCGAGCTCCGCAGTCTTAAAACCAAGGTTAATCTCTTGTTCTCCTCCTTTTTGTTTTGGCTGTGCTATTATCTCTTATAACTAACTCTATCTATAAACTCTTTCAATTATTCAATCTGGTTTTCCTGCGTATGTTTGTAGTATACATCTGCGAAAAATCAGCTTGGAATATTGACGGCTGCGGATTTGCCACCTATCATTGCAAGGTTGAAAGGTATCAGTGGACATTATACCGAAGATGATATCCGAGGTGCATTGATGGACTCTTATCCTGATATGAACCACGAGATTGATTTTGAGTCTTTCCTACGAGTAAGTTATCTTTACCTCTTGCCTTGAACCATAATAGTGTTTCCTACTTTTTTTTGGATATTATGCTCGCCGCGATTTTTATTTTTAAATGATGTAATGATTTCAGGTTTAATGGCATGTCATATAGGATGTTATTCGATGTTTGAGAATAGGGGTGATCATTTGGATAATTCGGCTAACTGAAATCCAAATTGAAAAAAAAAATTAGATTTCGGTTATTTTGGTTAAAAATTGAATTATCCAAATTAAGACCAAAACCTAATTAACCATTATCCAAATTATCCAAAATCCAAAATTTTTTTAAAGTGAAATCTGAAATCCAAACTGAAATCTAAATATTAGCTAGTTTGGATTTCAACTTACCAAAATTTAGGGTTTGTGTTTGACTATTGTCACTAAAGACTAGAATTAGAAAATAGAATATTCTTTTGAAAAGAAAATTTGGATAATTCGGTTAACCGAATTAGACAAAGTCAAATCCAAATCCAAACTAAATTATAATTAGGATAATTCAGTTAACCAAAATTTCAATTCAATTCGGTTAGAAAATTCGGTTAAAAATCCAAAAACAAATCAATTAATTCAGTTTTTTGGATAATTCCAAAATATCCAAACTGAATGCTCCCCCCTATTTGAGAATATATGCACTACTAAATCATGCTTTTCTACTGGTCTTGTGATAAGCTTTCTTCCTTCTGTAATCAAGAAGGGTGTCTAAAGGTAGATAACATAGGCAGTAGCACCACAATTTACAATCAGATAAATATTTTTAGACATAGTTTCTCCATGAATTCCACCAGTGAAACCCTAAGAATCCAATTGATAGAAGAGACCAGACTGAATTATTAGGGTGTAGAGCTTCCACTTAATGAAAGCATAGTTTGCTATATTGCATGACCAGTACGGTTTCTCCTACTTGGTTGCGCAGATTTAATGCGTAGAGGTAATTGATGTCCTCAAATATGCTGGTGTTGCAGGAGTATTTGACATTTCAGGGGAGAGCAACAGGGCAAGGCGGTTTCAAAAGGGTTTCTTCAATTCTCAGACAATCCACAACCACCTTTCTCCATGCTATTAGCGAATCAGAGAGGGTCTCTTATGTTGAACATATCAACAATTGTCTTGAAGAGGATCCCTTCATGAAACAGTTTCTTCCTATAGATCCAGCTACGAATCAGCTTTTTGAGCTTGCTAAAGATGGTGTTCTTATATGGTAATATACATGAGAAAAAGTACAGTGCGGTATAACTACAGTCACTGAATTGATGAGGCTTCCCTTGCTTTTTTACTTGTTTGACAACATTTTGCTTTCAATGTGGATATTGGCAGTAAATTGATCAATGTCGCAGTTCCAGGGACAATCGATGAAAGAGCTATTAACACCAAAAAGAAACTTAATCCTTGGGAGAGAAATGAAAACCATACACTTTGCCTCAATTCTGCAAAGGCTATTGGCTGCACAGTGGTTAACATTGGAACTCAAGACTTGGTGGAGGGGAGAGTAAGTTGGTCTGCCTTTTAGTTCTGTATGATTTCTCTCCTTCTCTTTTTTTCTGTGCTTCACTTTACGTTTCTTTTTCCCCTTGGCTTAACTTTCTTTTTTGTCTTTTCTTATGATCAGTCCCATCTAATCATGGGTTTAATTTCACAAATAGTCAAGGTACTAAATCACAAGCATATGTTACGTTTTCTTTGGTTTTTTGGCTTTGCGTATCTAACAAACCCTCTGGTCATGAAAGTACATGATTGAACTCTGACATTCTATATGTTCAATATTTACTGATATCAGATTCAACTACTGGCTGTTCTCAATCTGAAAAAGACTCCTCAACTTGTGGAATTGGCGGACAGCAATAATGTAGGGAACACCATTTCTTGACGTTAATGATACGGAGGGGGGATAGGTTTTTTGTTTGGATGTGAGAATCAAGTTAATATGTTTCTTTTTTTGTGATCTTCTATGATGTTCAGGATGTGGAGGAGCTCATGGCTTTAGCTCCTGAAAAGGTTTTGCTCAAATGGATGAACTTCCATTTGAAAAAAGCTGGATACGAGAAGGAAGTCACCAATTTTACCACTGATCTGAAGGTAAAAAGCATATACTCCATGACCCATCTAAGTTGATAAAGTGGTTCTTCTCTACATGATTATTTTTCTTATCAGGATTATTTATGGTTTTATTGCACACTTTTTGCAGGATGGAACAGCTTATGCTCACTTGCTTAATGTTCTAGCACCAGAGCATAGCACAACCTCCACTCTAGAAACAGATGACCCCACTAAAAGAGCGAGATTGATTGTAGAGCAAGCAGAGAAATTGGACTGTCAAAAATACATTAGCGCAAAGGATATTGTTGACGGATCAGCAAATATGAACCTCACCTTTGTTGCTCAGATTTTCCAACACAGGTTACTATCGCTTTGCTTTCTTATATCTTATTTGCTCTTCTAGAGAGCTTTAAAGAATAGATTTAGAATTACATGCACAGTTCACGAGTTGTTTATTCAATAATTTGATACTTAAGCAGAGAAGTAGGAATGGGTGTGTAATAAGTTGTTAATTATTATGTAGCAATTGTCAAATTTGTTGATAGAAAGTGGCAAACATAAAATAAGAATCTTGATAAGTACCTTCCTTGTTGTTTTCTTATAATGCCACATTTTATTGGCCTTTTTATTAATACTGAATTGCAAAATCGATTATTTTCTTTTTTCCTTTTATTTTTGAAACTTGTTTTCACGACTCATACATTCATCGTCGTGTTGCTAAGAGTTCATGACCATTCTTTGTTACCTAGTAAAAGTGGAAAGTGTTTGCACCCAAACACACATATTTGGTGGCATGTACCTTTTTTACTCGAGAATGGTTGTTTAAAAGATGTGAATTTCCGCTATGCAGAAATGGTTTGACGCAAGTTGATAGTGAAAAGCTTTCAATGGCGGAGCACTTGACGGAGGAAGATGATCCACAAACTTCAAGGGAAGAAAGATGTTTCCGCCTTTGGCTTAACAGCCTTGGAGTGCCCACTTATGTCAATAATCTGTTTGAGGATGTTAGAGACGGGTAAGATGGTCCTGTATGTGAAAGCTTCTTTGACTTCAATATATACAGATATATGATTCATCATATTCTCTAATGCCTTACATTAATGCCTCTAGGTGGGTACTTTTGGAAGTCCTTGACAAAATTTCGCCTGGTTCTGTTAATTGGAAGCTAGCCACAAAACCTCCGATTAAAATGCCGTTCAGGAAAGTAGAGAATTGCAACCAAGTAGTTACTATTGGGAAAGAACTCAATTTGTCTCTTGTAAATGTGGCAGGAAACGACATTGTGCAAGGAAATAAGAAACTGATTCTTGGTTAGACCCCTCACAGATCATCTCCTCATTATATAATTAGCTGTCTTATTCATCTGTGTTTACAGTTCCCTACTTCAGCTTTCCTTTGGCAGTTAATGAGGTTCAGCATGCTCCAACTATTGAAGAACCTAAGAACTCATTCTCAAGGGAAAGAGATAACAGACGCTGATATCCTCAGTTGGGCGAACCAAAAGGTTAAGAAAGCTGGCAAGTCATCTCAAATGGAAAGCTTCAAGGTGAGAAACGACCCCATCTTTCTTTCTTTTTTTCGTAGAGCTCCCATCTTTTTATTGTTCGAGTATAATAGTTTTCTTAATTTAATATTGATTAGCGACCTAAATAACATTCTTTTTCCAGGATAAGAGCCTGTCAAATGGAATTTTCTTCCTGGAGCTTCTTACTGCTGTGGAGCCAAGGGTTGTAAATTGGCAGCTTGTTACAAAGGGTGAAACTGGTAATATTGCTTAACCTAAAACTGTGATTGTTGAAGGCACTACCGCACATATTATGCAGTCTGATGATTGTTTATTTTTGCCAAGTTTCCAATCTGAGACCACTTAAATGCTACTTTTCTTAATCTAAAAACGATGTGATTTGCACCAGCAAACAAGCCCTTGATTGTATATATCTTGTATTTTGTGTTAGTGGTTTCTCTTGGAGAAAGTTTGATTGGACATATCATATTTTCCATCTGCAGACGAAGATAAAAAGATGAACGCATCTTATATCATCAGTGTAGCAAGAAAGCTTGGATGCTCAATATTCTTGTTGCCAGAGGACATTATGGAGGTAACAACTTTTTATTTTTTTGATAAGTAGGTAACAACTTTTTATGTTCGTTGCAACTACATTTTTCTTTCAATTTACCCAGTCATCTACTTTGTTTGTTTCACACTGACAAATTGTAAATGTACCTACTAAGAAGTTTTCTCACCTGATTATGATATAAACTGACTGTCCTTTCTATGAACAGGTGAACCAGAAGATGATCCTCACGTTGTCAGCAAGTATAATGTATTGGAGCCTTCAAAATAGATCAGACCACCTAGATTCTTCCGGGTCCAGTCCCACGGGAGGCACTCAAGAAGAAGAAGAGGAGGCTGCTGCTGATCAAGCTGATGGGGAAGAAACGGAGGAAGCAGAGTCCTTACAAACAGAAGAATAGGACTCATCTTCCAAGGGGGGTTCTGATCTTTCTTCACCGTACGACTGTCTCTTTGTTTTTATTTTCATTAATTCTTTTATTCGATGTCACCTCTTGCAAATTACAAGTGCTGTAGAAAAGTTGTGCTTTTGTGATTCAACAGAGCCGAACATACTTCTGATTGTTGCTTGTTGACACACCATCGGATAGTGCAGTAACTTATAGGAACTGCTGCTTGAAAAAAATTTAAGAGTAGAATACTTATATTAAAAAGAATATAAATAAAAGAGAACAAATAGCAGCATAATTTTCTGGGTTCTGTAAAAAATATTATAGCAATCATAGGGTTTGTCTCGCTTAGTGTATGTTTCTGTTTCTTTTCTAATCAACAAGTTGTATCTTTCTTATATACATGTATTGTAAAAAACAAATTGTATTTGATATAATGAACAATATGATGACACAATGAAGGGGAATTATAGTCTTGTCATTTTATTTTATGGAGAACAAGGGGAAGGTAAATTCTAATGTTGGCCATGTATCCGAACCGGTTTGGTTCCGGTTCCACCGGTTTCGGGTCTTGAAGAGATGATTTATTTGGGACCAGTCAGGATCGGTTCCGGTTTCATTCAGGATCGCTTTTCTAGCGGTTTTGGGCAGTTCTTGATTGGTTATGGTTCGGTTCCAGATTCGGTTCCAATTTTGAAATTATTTTTTCTACTACCTCCGTCTTACTTTGACCTTCCTGTTTGTTTGTTTTTTGACTCGTTTTTCCACTTTAATATTGAACATATAAGATAAAATAATTTTATAAAACAAATTTCTACAATATATAGTTTTTCACATATGAATTCCATTGCAAAACTTAGATTTGTAAAATTATGTTATCTTTCATGTTAAATATTGAAATCAAACGACATACCCAAAGAGTAAAGGGGAAGGTAATTGACGGAGGGAGTAATTTTTTCCATGTTTTGTAATGTCGATTAAGATTTAAAATGCAAATAATACTTTAAATTTATGATTAAAATTGTAAATCAAGAACAAAGAGAATTTTATTAATATTTCACTGTCTAGTTAAATCCTTATTAGATACAAATTCATTTGGGAAACCAAAATAGTATAGCTACTATAGTCTATAACTACATACATAAAAAGAAAATTAATACTACAACATTATGCAAGGGACTAATGGTCATCTTTGACCGGTTTCATTGGTTCCTGGCGGTCTCGGGTAGAGGTGATCATTCGGGCGGGCGGGCCGGGTTCGGGCCGGGCCAGAGGAAAATTTTAGGCCCGTCGGGCCTATTTTCAAAAACCAAGCCCGTTTTTACATGCTCGGGCCGGGCCGGGCTAGGCCCGGTTTTTTTCCAGACTTTGCCAAAGCCCGGCCCGCCCGGCCCGGTTTTTTAATTTTTTTAATATAAATTTTAAAATTAATATAGATTTATATATATATATAACTTATTTAAAAATTAATATATTATATATAACTTATTTAAAATTTATATATTATATAGAATTTTTGTATATCTTATACTATTAAATATGTATATATTACATTTTAAATAATAATAATAATATAAAATCGGGCCGGGCCGGGCTTGCCCACGGGCTCAAAAATGTGCCGCGGCCCGGCCCGGTTTTTCATTCGGGCCTAATTTTATGTCCAGGCCCGCCCGGAAGCCCTATCGGGTTCGGGCTCGTCGGGCTTTTTACGGGCCGGGTCGGACCGGGCTGCCGGGCCGGACACATTATGATCAGCTCTAGTCTCGGGTCTGGTTTCGTAAACTCTGCCCATTCCAAATAGTAACATTTTCTGGTTCCTAGTGGTTCCATGACGGTTCCGGTTCTGGGTCGAATATGGTTTGACCCGAATCTCAAAGAGCAGATTTGAGATCGCTTTGATTGACGACAGGTCTAGTTTTGAACCTGTTCCTTCCGATTTTGGGTCCAGGCGGTTCTGATTCCTGACTGGTTCGCTTCCGCTGGTTCCGGTTGGAGCGAGACACGTTGGTCTAGCAGTATAGTCCAGGCAGAGCAAATGAGCTCACGGTTAGATCTTTAGAAGTATCAGCACATAGGATTTGAAATTTGCAAGAGTACAACCTAAATAATCTTTGTTATTGGAATTTTTTATGTGCACAATTAGTTTCAACAATTCGTATTAGATTCATACCACCAAATGAAGAAGAAAGTTTGGTCAGAGTCTTCCTTCGGCGGGAGTATGGTCTCCTCTCCTCTTGTCTTCTGGTTTCCTGTGTTTCTTCCTCTCAATTTCAAGTGGCTCTAATGTGGTGGTTATTTGTTTCTTTTGTGTTGGATTGTGGGTTAATATCTAGTCTAGCTAGATTCTAATGTTTGAGGAAAAATACAGTGTCCATCCATGAGCTTTGAGGAATTTTCACTGCCCACCCATGAGGTTTGAAATTTAACATTGTTCACCCATCACATTTGGGGAATCTGTCTTCCGTCATCTTTGTTCCTTGTTTTCGTCCACTTATTGTTATGTTTGACTTGTTAACTTATTTTGACTAAACACAGCCTTAGTTTCATTAGTATCCTAATCCAATCAGACACAAGTCGAACGCAAGTCCAGCGCCTTGTGTGTTCTGGTTTCTCTAGTTTGAATCGACTTCTTCATTGCCCTACTGATTAAGGTAACAACTTTATTCTTTACCTTCGATTTTTGTTCCCATTATTACCTTTGATTTTCGTCCTACACCTTCATCCCCATTTGCGTGTCAGTCTAGGATTAGAAATTAGGGAAAAATTTGACATCAAGATTGACGACCTAATTCTGGTTCGCTTATTCCCAATTCTCTGTTTATAGCGTAGTGGATCTACTATATTGTAGCATACTGGTTATTACCTTTGATTGCCCACTTCTACTATATTCTATTCGATGGCATTGTTGCACCAATTACCATACCTTATATTATATTAGTAATATATTTATACTTTGCTCTTCAATCACACTAACATAATTTCTCTTATTGGAATGACCACTTACGACCACGTATGTCGGTGTGACTAAGCAACTACAACTAAGCATATGACTAGTTTGGATTTTTTCCTGTTTGTCTTATATAGTTCTACTGTTTGAAATGGGGTATCCTTTCGATTATCTGTTGTTTGATTGTAGTTGGCTGATTATCTGTTTTCACATAATTACAATTACAATTTTTTGTGTTTTTTATTCTTCTGATTTATTATGTTTTGTATTTGTAGGTGTTGTTGTATGAAGAGTGTTTGAAGATGGATACTCATTTAATAGAGTTCTCATGTAATAGATGGAAGTTTTGTCTGCATGAGCTGGATCCCGATCTATATGCTACCACAGATAATAGAGTTCTCATGTACTAGAGCTGACATGTTTTCATTTTGAGACGAACTTGTTTTCATTTTGAGATGTTTGAGTTTTAATGGAGCTGTTTGTTTGTTGTAATACAATTATTCGTATTGCTACAGAAGATATGTTTGTTTGCCCAAAACCATATTAGTGATGATATGATTGTCAACAGTTCTCAGGTTTACTCACATGCTCATATCTAGGCGACATACTACAGAATCTTATATTGTTCACACTGCTGCATATGAATGTTGAATTATTGAGCAGAAAAGCTGAAGCAAACACCACATACTGTTGAATTTATAAGCTGCTGAAACTTGTTGTTTTCATAACAAATGAAATGCAGCAACTCCAACACTTATTGTTGATTGTCTAAGCTGCAGAAAGTTGTTTTCAAAACAAATAAAATGCAGCAGCTTCAGCACTTATTGTTGATTGTATAAGCTGTTGAAAGTTATTTTCAGAATAAGAAAATGTAACAACTTCAACACATATTGTTGAATGTATAAGCTGCTGAAAGTTGTTGTTTACAGAACAAATAAAATGTAGCAGTTGCAACGCTTATTCAAAAGAAAAAACTGAAGCGGACACTAAATACTTCAACTGTTGAAAGAACAAATAAACAGGCTGAAAATTGAGCTTCAAAATACAGATCCAACAGTGTGATATTCCATTAATAAAGTTGTTACATAATTGTCAGTACACCAGCTTGCATTATAATGTCAATAAAAGACAAACCGGCGTTCCTACCTCATACATAGACTATCTTCATACATAGACAAACCAACAGTGCTAGTACTATTAAAATAGTTGATACAAACAACATCTTCATTTTCCCCATTTCCATTCTACTCACAAAACCATCATTTATAGACTTTAGCTGATCCAATCTTCCTTTCTCCATCTCCTCAATTTTAGTCAATAAACAAGCATTCAGATTCTTCAACTTGAGCAACATATGTTCAACGTCTCCACTGACTTTGTTCACTTCATGTTTTTTGAATCCACCTTTGGAAGAAGAATCCCTTGCCGATGAATGGTTAGGTGGGTAAATATCTCTCCACCATACAAAAAATCTACACTTGTTGGTTGCACAATTGAAAAATGGCTTCTCGTAGTTTCTAACATTACGAGTTACCAGCAACTGGGCACTACAATTGCAGTGTATTTCACATCGCTCATAGGAGGTGAGTTCTAACCATGGTTGTAAAAAACGGTACGGTACAACCGTTTATATGTCATATCGCCCGTTTTTGCTATGAAACGTATTGACACGGCCGTATGAAATCCGCTTCATTAAACATCTCATCTCGTTGTGGCGTATGACCGTATAATCATCTGTATTTCCGTATTTACCGTATTTTTAAAGAATACGGTATAAACTATTGAAGACAACGATTTGAAGGAAGCAAAAAGAAGACTATTTTTTTCTATTAAATCACTAATTGAAAATAATGTTGACCTTATATAAGGTTTTACTTTAGAAAAAATGATGATATAAGCACCACCACCATTAACTATAAATTGAATATTTCTGAGGGCAAAATTACAATTATACCAATAACTTTTCTATCCTACTTTTTTTCTACTTAGTAATAGTGTGACTTTTTCTTAAAATTCACTTATATAACTTATTTCATATCACTCAATAAAACTTCTACAAAATTCTTATGGTTTAAGAATGAGATAAATTTAAAATATATAAATATACAATTTGAAGGTATTAATAACAAAATAAAAATAATATGTACAAAGTGGAACATATTTCATACTTGTAAATATTTATTATAAGTTTTTATTATTTAGTATTAATATTTCATCCGTATTGGTTTCCCGTTTTATCTGTATCGATACTTCAGAATCACGTACTCTCATAAGTCCGTATTGAAATTATGTACCGTTGTTCACAACCTTGGCTCTAACTGTGCCAACTTAAAGAAGACATACTGCATTGAACATCATACGAAAATGCAAACTTAAGTGTAATTCAAAAGTGAGCTCAGATCGGTCCTTATGGCCTTCATCATCGCTTTTCAATAGGTTATGACTCTTTAAATGCAAATAGATTATATAAGGAGCAACCATATCATAAACCGCTTCAACGCAATCAAGTGGAACAATTAGATGGAGGGCTGCTTTAACATAGACAAATACACATAAGTGATAACCAATTGAATAAATGCCATTTTCATAGCAACCTCACAAGTAATCATCCAAACCGGTTGTGAACATAAAATGTTTGCATCAGAACTCATTCATTCTGGTTTCCCGTTTGACAACAGATAATCGAATACATACTGGTGAGCAACTACAATCAAACTGTCACTACAGATAATCGAAAGGGTAATTTAATACCCCATTTTCAAAAACTAGCACAGCTAGTGGAAGGTATGATAGAATCGGGACATAAACAAACTAGAAATAGATCATCAGCTTTGCTTGCAAAATTTTCCCTAATTTAAAACCCCAGCGACAAAGAAGAACAATCAGAGGAACTACTACTCATGTACAAATAGATCATCGAACAACTACAATCAAACCGTCATAGTAGATAATCGAAAGGGTAATTTAATATCCCATTTTCAAATAGTAGGACAATAATCAAAGGTATGGTAATCCGATGGAGCAATGACGCCGACTAGAATATAGTAGAAGCTAGCAATCGAAGGTATTGGAAGGTACAATACAATATAGTAGATCGAATGCCTATAAACAGAGAATCAGGACACATACGAACCAAAAATAGGGCGTCAACATCGTTGGGAAAATTTTCCCCAATTTCAAACCCTATATTGACATGCGAATGGGGATGAAGGTGTAGGACGAAAATCAGAGCGTTGTGATGAAGGCATTACCTTAATCAGTAAAGCGATGAAGAAGAAAGATTTAAACCAGAAGAACAGGAACAACCATAGGGCCAGTCGGGAAGAATCGCTCAGTCAAACTTCGTCCACTTAAAGAACTGACTATCGCTTGCTGGGAAATAAAAGGGCCGCATCTATTTCTTTCTTCAGTTTGTTTAAAATAAGTTAACATGTCAAACATAACACTAAGTGGATGGAAGTGGACAGAAACAAGGAACCAAGATGACGAAAGATAAATTTCCCAAATGTGATGGGAAATGCGATGGGTGGGCAGTATTAAATTTCAAACCTCATGGGTGGGTAGTGAAAATTCCCAAAACCTCATGGATGAGCACTGTAATTTTTCCATTTTTTGAGTTATGTGGATGTCTTGACTTTTTTTTATTTTGTTTTTCTTCTTTCCCATTTCCTTACCTTCCTCAATTCCTTTTTGTGTTTTTGTTCATCTGTTATTTCTTTGGTCCTTCCTGTTTTGGGTTATATCTTTTATTTGTCTTCTTTGTCCGTTTGTATCCTTCCGCCCATTGTTAATATTTGCATGCGCGATTTCGAACCTAGCGGAGGAGTCAGGTTCTAATATGGAGATGGGTACATTTGTCATTTTCACTTTGCCACATGTCAACACTTTATTGGAAGGAAATAAGGAAAAAAAGAAAAAAAAGAAATTTGTTAACAGGGTACACACGCACACACGAGGAGGAGAGAGAGGGAGGGAGGAGAAAGAAATTTTTTTCAAAATGTCATAACTTACAAAATATAAGTGCAAAAATAAAACAAATTATACCATTGTTCATCATTTTTCGTGCTCTTCAAAATAAGACCAAACATGTATATGTTTTGATAAATTTTATTTTATTTTATTTTTTTGTATGTATTTATTTTTTAAGATTCATTGTGAATCTTAAGTTTAAGAAAAGTGAATCAAAGGTTGTAAAAAAGTGAATCGAAGGTTATTAAAAAGTGAATCAGACAGTTGTGTAAACGTGAATAAGAGGTTTGAAAAAAGCAAATCTCATAGATAGAGATTGTTTAACTAAAGTGATTCTGATTGTTTGACTAGTGTGAATCAGGGGTTTTAGATAAGTGAATCAAAAGTTGTTAACAAGTGAATCACAAGTTTTTACAAAGTGAATCAAAGTAAGAAAACTGAATCTCGTAAGCGTTGATTGTTTAACTAAAGTGATTAAGAGGTTTAAAAAATGTTAATCGGAGGTTTGTATAAAGTGAATCATGCATTTAAGAAAAGTGAATCAGAGGTTTAAAAAAGTGATTCTCGTAAATAGAGATTGTTTTACTAAAGTGAATAAGAGGTTAAGAAAAGTGAATCAAAGGTTTTTAAAGGTGAATCAAAGGTTTAAGAAAAGTGAATATTTTGTTTAATACTAGTGAAAGTTAATATTACCACAAACTTATGCGAGAACAGTATAAACCTTTCATTTATTGAAAGTAAACCTTAAACCTTTGCACTACAAACCATAAAAATGTCTTCGACGTTTTTAACTTTCCTATGGTGGTTTTTAGAGTGTTTGGGGTAAGATTCATTTTGTTAATGAATAAAGTTCATTTTATTATTAAAGAAGATTCATTTTGTTAATGAATAAGATTCACTTTCAAAATACGTAATATATACTCCTTCTAAAAACATAAAATTTTAAGTTTACCAAAACATATCCATGATGCATTTTGTTTTAAAGAGCACGAAAAATGATGAACAATGGTATAATTTTTTTTTAGTTTTGCACTTTTATTTTATAAGTTATAACATTTTGAAAAAAAACTATTTCTCTCTTATTAATCAAAACTACACTCAATCCAAAAAAACACCCCTATACATACTAGTCTTTACTTTTCTTTTCTTTCATTTATATTTTTATTTATTTCCCCAATTATAACATGACAAGTGTCACTACTTTATTTTATGTCCATGTTACAGCCTGGCGCGTCAGGGTGATGGTTCCGATTTGCATGAGAGTTTTATTGAAGCACCTAGAGATACCGTGCGGTTGGTGTTGCTGAGGGTTCGAGAACAAGAGGAAGGGAGACGTAGCGGCGGTGGGATGTCACTGATGAGCCGTGAATGAGGTGCACATCGGCAACTTTCACGCAGATTATGAGAGCATGGGGTCAAGATCACGGCACAAATCCAACTAGTACTGGCCATAACATAAAAAAATTGGGTCTATGTGGGATGAAGACGAAAGGAGCATCAACATCCGGAAGTATCGGCAATAGAGAGATAGGAAAGATATTAATCTGAATTGTTGTATTGATCAATAGAACAGTGAATGTATATATACAAGTCTAAGGACGATTCTAGAACTAGGACTATGGCCCTGATCTAGATAATATTACATAAAGTACAATGGGCCATGATATGGGCCACTATCCCCCCGCGATGGCAGGCCGCCCAAACGTGAGAGGAAGCCTGCATCGGAAGTCAGAAAACAAAGCCTTGGTCAAGGGTTTTGTGAACCCGTCTGCGATTTGAGATCGAGTAGGTAAAAATTCGATCTTGAGTGTGCCGTTCTTTACTCGTTCCCGGATGAAGAAGAAGTCGATCTCGATGTGTTTAGCTCGACTGTGGAGCACGGGATTGGAGGCCAAATATTTTGCCCCAATGTTGTCACAAAAGAGCGTAGGAGGATGAGGGAGGAAAATCCCTAATTCGGTGAGGATTTCGGTGAGCCACAAAACCTCGGAGGTTGCAGAAGCTAGGGATTTGAACTCAGCCTCGGTGGAGGACTTCGCCACAGTTCGCTGCTTCCGGGAACTCCAAGACACCAGATGGTCACCGAGGAAGATGCAGAATCCACCGGTGGAGCGGCGGTCCGCAGGAGACCCTGCCCAGTCAGCATCCGCGTAGATGCGAAGAGATCCCATGCGAGATGCGGAAAAGAACAAGGTGAGATCTTCGGTAAGTTTCAAATATCTGAGAAGTCTTTTCACTGCGGTCCAATGTGAGTCGCGAGGCTGGTGCATGTACTGGCTGAGTTTATTTACAGTATAGCTAATATCTGGTCTCGTGAATGCAAGATACTGTAAACTTCCGACAATACTCCTGTATTCTGTAGGGTTTTTGTATGTGGGAGACTCAACAGAGTCTAGGGGAGTAGCATCTGTGATAGGAGTGTGGGTGGGTTTGGCTAGGAGTAGATTTGTGCGTGTAAGCAAGCCATGGATGTAGTGTTTTTGGGATAAATAGGCACCAGAACTATCACGAGTTATTTGAACCCCCAGAAAATGATGTAACTGTCCCAGATCCTTAATAGGAAACTCCTTCGCAATAGTTGAAACCAGCTGGTCGAGTAGTGAGGGAGATGATCCTGTAAAAAGTATGTCATCCACATACACCAAAATATAGGCAGTTTGGCCATAGTGAGAGTAGATAAACAGAGAGCTGTCAGCCTGTGATGGTGTAAAACCAATGTGAACCAGAAAATTACTAAGGCGAGAGAACCAAGTCCGTGGGGACTGTTTTAACCCATAAAGAGCACGTTTCAGTTTACATACATGAGAGGGATACTGAGGATTAACAAAACCCTTAGGTTGGTGTATGTAAACTTCCTCCTCTAGGAAACCATGCAAGAATGCATTATCTACATCAATCTGCCGTAACTGCCAGTTCTTAGAAATAGCCAAAGATAAGACTAATCTGACTGTAGCCACCTTTACAACCGGGCTGAAAGTTTCATGAAAATCAATCCCAGCCTCTTGGTTGTAACCAAGAGCAACAAGCCTTGCTTTTCTGCGATCCAAAGAACCATCTGATTTTCTTTTAGTGCGAAGAACCCACTTAGTACCTAGAACATTTAGCTTAGGTGAAAAAGGAACCAAATCCCAAGTGTGCTGAAAGCAGTATAAACTTTGACAACATCAGATTTATAATGTAAGGGAAAAATCCACATAAACCTGGAATAGTCATCAACACAGAGCAAAAAATACCGAAAACCCCCAATAGAAGTAGTATGGGCAGGCCCCCATAGATCTAAAAACAGTAGATCAAAAGAACTAGCAGAAACAGAGCTAGATCTAGGGTGAGGTAGAGCATGATGTTTGCCTTGAGTACAGGCAGTACACAATTCTGGTTTATTATAATCTGAAACTGGTAAATTAAAAGTGCTGATAGTGCGCTTGGTGACTGGAAAAGAGGGATGACCCAAGCGCTGATGCCAAATTGTGAGAGGAGCAAGTGTTGTATAGTGGAGCTGAGGAGTGAGCTGGGTGGCTGTGGAGGGAAAAATGTAGACACCATCCTTAGTGACCCCCTTGAGAAGGATTGCTTGAGTAGTCTGATCCTTCACATAAAAACAGTCACAATGAAATTCAAAATAAACAGAATTATCAGAACAGAACTTCTGAACTGAAATCAGATTTTTGTTAAGAAATGGTGTATGTAAGACATTTGAGAGATTGTAGTTTCTGTCAGGGAAATAGAGAACAGTTGAACCAGAGTGTGTAATAGGAAGTTGAGATCCATCACCTAGGGAGACAGTCTCAGATCCATTGTAGTCAGTAGAAGTAAGGCTCAGCTTAGCAAGATCACCAGTGAAATGGTGAGATGCTGCAGTGTCAGGCATCCATTCAGAACAGTCAACTTTGTTTGTGGCATTAGCAGTAATGGACTGAGGGGGTTTGTTTTGATGAGTGTAACTGTATCGGTGATAACATTGTTTGGCAGAGTGCCCCCTCTTGTCACAGATTTGACATTGAGGGCGGTTATCAGGTTGGCCAGTGAAAAAGGAATTCTGATTTTGTTTGTTGGAGTTATTGTTTGAGTTGTAAGATCCACGGCCCTTAGATCTGTTGGTATTGGCATTTTCTCGAGCAGTAGGAGAGCGGTTGGACTGAGAGGATTTTCCACGGCCAGAGGAGTAAGTTTGAGTGGTGTTGAGAGAGATATTAGTAGTGGTGTTTTTGTTCTGGTGTGTGAGCCAGGACTCCTGAGACAGAAGATAGGAGTGTAACTGACTTGGATCATATGGATCTGGGCGGGTCATTAGATTGGAGACAAGAGGAGCATAATCCTGAGGGAGACCTTTGAGCAAGTAGCACTGAAACTCATTAAGTTCACAACATGACCGGTAATGGCCAGAGAATCAACCAAGTGACGCCCCCGATTGAAATACTCAGTCACATCTTCGGTAGGCTGTTTTTCAATAGTTACAAGTTGAAGGAGAAGCTGACTGATCTGAGCATTGTTTTGTTTGGAGTAAGTTTCCAGGAGATACTTCCAAACCTCAGCCGATGTCTCAAGTCCAACAACCTGAGGGACAATGGATTCACTTAATGAACTCAGTAGGATAGAAACAACGATCTGGTCTGCTTGGATCCATTTTGTAAATTCAGGATTCGGAGATCCATCAACAATTTCTGAGGGACAAGAGTGAGAACCAGAGACATATTTGTAGAGGTTATTCCCTTTTAGAAACGGTAGAATCATTCCTCTCCAGACTCTAAAGTTATCTTTCCTCAATTTAATCAGATTAGCAGCAACGGAATAGATGGATTGATTGGTTATTTGATTTGTTTGTGCAGGAGCAGGAGATGTAATGGTCTGGTCATCGCCAGTACCATTTTTTTCAGTGGGAGATTTGGGAGGAAGCTCGGCCATGGAGACAAAGAAGAAGACAAGAGAGAAGGTGGTTAGAAGATATTTCTCAGGAGAGCGACTGATACCATAGAGAGATAGGAAAGATATTAATCTGAATTGTTGTATTGATCAATGGAACAGTGAATGTATATATACAAGTCTAAGGACGATTCTAGAACTAGGACTATGGGCCTGATCCAGATAATATTACATAAAGTACAATGGGCCATGATATGGGCCACTAGGCAAAACTGGAAAAAGATGTCGATTGAAATTGGCTAACTGGTGCATACCATCTCGCGTTTCAATAGAGGTTTATATGCCGATTTAGTGGTGACTCGAATTATTATATATTGGTGAATGTTGGAATGGTTGTATCGAAACATCGGTGATATTGTCGGTGGAAACTGACAAATTGTACGCAGATCAAAGGAAGACTTTCTTGTATTTTTGAATATATGTGGAAGAGACAATTCTATATGTCTCTTACAGAGAGGAAAGAGTTTCTACTCTATATTGTTTATTATGTTGCAAACAGACTGTATGAGAAGAGACCCTTATATAGGGACGAAATGGGAAGGAAAAATATAGGAAAATATAAACCTATGTTACAAACTAGAAAAGTACATAACATATGGTCCTAGTTACATACTAACATATCTAATACCCCCCTCAAGGAGTGCACTCTTCACTGGGCAGAGAACAAGAACAGGGAAGTGTACTCCTTGTTGTCATCTACTGAAAACAGAGCGCAGGCTGCAATGGTGTAGGAAAAAGTAAAGTCTGCTCCTGCACGAAAAGACAAGTGATATACCTGTGTGGATGTCCGTGTGTTCCTACAAAAAAGAGTGAGAGACACAAACAATCCAAAAAAAACGCTATGTGTTTTCTTGTAAACCCAAAGTGCCAAAAGAATTATGATAAGTCTTACCTGTAAGAGGTTTTGTCATTAAATCAGCCAATTGGTGTGTGCTAGGAACATATTTGACTTGAATAAGACCTACCTGTAGTTTTTCACGCACGAAATGGCAATCGAGTTCAATATGCTTCGTGTGTTCATGTGAAACAGGGTTACGAGCGATATGAATGGCTGCTAGATTATCACACCTTAGAGGTATGGGAGTGATATCATTGATCCCAATTTTATTTAATAATCTACTTAGCCAGCTAAGTTCCCCGGTAACTTGTCGCATGGCCTTGTACTCAGCTTCCGCTGACGATAAAGCCACCGTTGTTTGTTTCTTAGATTTCCAACTAAGGGGAGAACCGCCCAAAAGGATGTAGTACCCAGAAATTGACTTTCGTATGATGGGACCAGAAGCCCAATCTGAGTCACAGTAGGCTTCTAATTTGTAGTTGGGCTCCTTGTTGAAGTATAAACCAAAACCCGAGGTTCCCTTCACATATGAAAGAGTATGGAAAGCTGCCTTTAAATGGCCGGAAGTGGGCTCCTTAAGGAATTGGCTTAAAAATTGGACCGCATAATAGATATCGGGCCTAGTGTTGGTAAGGAAATTAAGTTTTCCCACGAGACATCTATATGTTGAAGGGTTCTCTAATTTGGGCCCGGTGTCTTTGTACAACTTGACGTTGATCGGGAGAGGAGAGACTGATGGTTTAAGCTCTTGAGCATCAAAATCATGTAGAATTTGATTAATGTATCTTTGTTGAGACATGATTAGGCCTTGGTTGGTTTCTAAAAACTCCATCCCGAGGAAAAAGTTCAACCTTCCAAGGTCTTTTATTTTGAATTCATTATCAAGTTGTTGTTTCAAGTGATTTACTTCCCTGATGTCATTTCCTACAACCAAGATGTCGTCCACATAGACTCCCAAAAGGGTAACACTGTTTTTCTGCTTTTTGACAAATAATGAATAGTCGTTTTGGGAATGGTGGAAACCCAAACTCTTTAGGAATGTGGCGAGTTTCTCGTACCATTGACGAGAGGCTTGCTTTAACCCGTATAGTGATTTTTGCAATTTGCATACCTTATTTTCTCCATTTACCTTTAGACTGTCTGGTATGGTCATGTAGACATCCTCATGGAGGTCTCCATGCAAAAAGGCGTTGTTGACGTCTAACTGGTCTAAGATCCATCCCTTTTTGACTGCCACGATAATAAGGGCTCGAACTGTAGTCATCTTGACTACTGGTGAAAAAGTTTCCTCGTAATCAAGCCCATGTCTTTGGGTAAAACCCCGCACGACTAATCTGGCCTTAAACCTTTCTATGCTCCCATTTGCCTTGAGTTTGATTTTGTAGACCCACTTGCAGCCAAATGGCCTTTTTCCTTTAGGCAAGTCTACTATTGTCCATGTCTTGTTGTGCTTTAGAGCATCAAACTCTTCAGCCATGGCTTGGACCCATCTGGGGTCTTGGCTAGCTACTTTGTAATTTGTGGGCTCCTTGAGGTTGTGCAAATTCGTTAGGAGCTTGTTGGTATCTTGGTGGAGGGAACATGATAATATAGTAGTCCTAGGTATGTGATCAGTGAGGGTGTTTGGAGTGAGCTGTTAGTGAGGATGGTAATCTGTGTTCTGGAGTCTTTGGGTAAGTATGACAGAGAAGGGGTCCTCAGAACAAGAGTTGGAGGAGACTATATAGTCATCATACTTGGAGGGGAGTTTGTGGACACGGGTGGATCTCCTAAGATTTGGGACTTGTGTAGAGATGTCATCTATGGCTGTAGGTGTTTCGTTATCTGTTGTATGTGTTTCACCGTGTGTGTTGGGAGGTTGATACTCCTCTCTTATCTCAGAATGCTGAGACGTGCAAGAGTCATCCTCCGTTATGGGGTTTAGAGAAGGTAAAAAGATATCTGGCTGTTGTGAGTCCTTGTCAAGAAGGTTAGTCCACTGTTTGTCTATTAGTGGGTAGATATTTTCAAAGAAGACTAAGTCACGAGTGACCTTGAGATCTTTTTCTTCTAAGGTTAGGACTTTGTAACCTTTTGAATTCTTGAGATTTCCAATGTAGATGCAGGTGGACGATCTGGGATCAAGTTTCCCTCTGTTGGGGTCAATGTTAGTCATGTAACATAGACAACCAAAACTCCTAATTTCATTTTAGTTAGGTTTGTTCCCATATAGCTTTTCAAAGGGTGTTAGGTTTTGAATGACTTTACTGGGAACTCTGTTGATTAAATAAGCGGCATGTTTGACACAATGTCCCCAGAATTTATTGTCCAAACCTGACTGGAAAAGGAGTGCACGAGCTATTTCCATAAGGTTTCCTTGCTTTCTTTCTACCACTCCGTTCTGTTGGGGTGTATGGGGACAGGTAGTCTGGTGTATGATGCCTTTTTGAGCAAAACAATCTATTCCTTCCCGAGATTTTCCTAACTCACGGGCATTGTCGCTCCGGATGATCTTGTTATGTTTGTTCATTTGTGTTTCGATTAAGTTTACAAATTTCTTGATATTTTCCATAGCTTCGGATTTGAGTCTAAGAAGGATAACCCAAGTGGCCCTAGTGAAATCGTCGACCAAAGTTCAGAAATATCTGTGTCTGTCTAGTGTTTGCGTTCTCATGGGACTGTAAACATCTATGTGAACTAAGTCAAATGGTTCTGTGGTTTTAATTTTGGAAACAGGGAATTTAAGGCGCTTAGCTTTGGCCTTGTAACAGATAGTGCACGGCAATATTTTATTCTGTTTTGGCAAATGAATATCTATTGCTTTGCTCATTCTTTTCAAAGAAACATGGCCTAATCTATTATGCCACAAAACAAAATCATCAGCATGTTCAACTTTTGTTTGCTCAGTACAAGAGTTTATACAGACAACTGGCAAACGTTTTCTTTTCAGAATGAAACTACACAAAGATTTCATGTCAACAACATACTGCCCACAAATCTGTTTCCCTATTTCTTGAAAGAGATTTCCTTTACAGTTCTGCAAAACACAAGCGTTCCCACGAAAAATGACAGAAACACTTAGGTCTTCTATCAACCTAGAGACAGAAACTATATTGAACATAAATGACGAAACAAGCAAGATGTTTTTCAGACAGATTTCACCATTGAATGTTTAATTAGCAAGATAGTCAATACGTTTCTTATTTCCATCTGGCAATGTTATCTCTCTTGTGATTTCAAGATTCACACAATCAGTAAGTAAATCCTTATTCCCACAGACATGTTCTGTAGCCCCAGAATCGAGGATCCACAAATTATTCAATTCATGAAGCGCAGAGTTTGTATTTGAAATTAAACATGGTAGAAACGTCGAAGGGTTTTTAGGAATACCTGCAAAATCTCCAAAGCTGGATTGTTTGGATGTGCTGGCGGTTTCTTTCTGTTGATGCAGAAACGTGACGAGTTGTTGTAGTTGGTCAGGTGTGAATCCCTTCACAGGCGATTCTTGAACAGCGTCGTCATCTCCAGAGGAGTTTGCCTTCGTCTGCTCCGTAAGAATAGACCCGATTCTCGTCTCCCTCTGCTTCCTTGAATCACGGTGGGAAACCCGACAAGCCACCAACACTCCCCGCGATTGACCTAATTTTCCACAGTTGCTACATTTCGGTGAGTGATAAGTCAGGAATTTGTCTAAGTTTACTAGACTAATTCATGCTTAATTTTCTACATTATGACATTAACTTCCCTCTGTAATGCTTTATTTACTCTTTATTGTTATATTTTCTCCAATGATCGATTTCATATTTTCAGGATAAAATGCTCAACAAAGTGCTTAAATGAAGATTTTAGAGGTTGGAGCAACATGGGAAGTCAAACCAGAGTCAAAGGCAGATTTTCATTTGACCACTGCTGTGTTTTATTGAGGGTCCGGGTTTGGAGCTGGGTTTATAAACCCGGACCATCTCATCGCAGAACCTTCTGCCTATTTTCAGATGCGGTCCGGGTTTGTGTCCTACTTTGCAAACCCGGACCATCCCCTAGCGAGAACCTTCTGCCTATTTTCAGACGCGGTCCGGGTTTGCGTACTTGTTTGCAAACCCAGACCAATACAAGCGGAGCGCCAGTTATGCTACGGAAATAACGGATTAGTTGTTTTATCTTTTACTTATCTGTTATTATATCTTATAGCATCGCTTATTTGGGGATATTAAAGATAGAATTCAGAGGCTTATAAAAGGAGAGCCTCGCAAACGTTAGAGGGGTGCTTACAGAGACCACAATTAGTCACGGTTAACACAGAGAGATTAGCATATTGGAGATTGATTCTGATCGGAAGGTTGGAGCAGAGCAGAGCAGAAAGATCATCACGGAGACTTCTCCAGAAGTCTCAACAGAGTTTCTTCTTGTTCTTTATTACTACTAATTACAGTTTTGCTTATTGTAAACATGTCAATGGCTGAGTAGTTTGCTTTAGATTTCGGTTTGCTATGTATCCCTAAATTGACTATTCCTGTTCCTTTGATTAATGCAATTCGATTGAGTAAAGTTATTTTCCTTGCTTAATTCTTTAATCGTATAATTGGCCAATTATAAAGATTAGTATTTTGTTAGCTTATATGTGACGACTGCGGCTTTCAATTGATTACAGGAAAATAGCCGGTTAGTTTAGAGACGTAATTCCTCTAAATTGCTAATTGACCAATAACTAGATTGTCCTTAAGGCGGTTAGTAAACAGAGGTTCGTAACGAAAGTTAGAATTCGGTCTTTGCTAACTAGTATTTGCTAAGCGGGAGACCGGAGGTAAATTATCTTTGTTCTAGGGTTTTACTCAGAATTATCTTGGAAATCACTTAGGGATAGGAAAGAAAGATTTAGGGTGCAGTAGTAAACCGGGATCTCCTTTCCAAATCAGTTTCACAACATTTATTTTCTTGTTTTTACTTCCTGTTTACAGTTTCTAATTATCATCAAATCAAACCCAAATTTCCTGTTTTAATTTGTTGTTTAGTCTTAACTTTCTGTTTAATAAAGATTTAAACTAGACACATCGCCTCCTCTGGTTCGATACTTAGGGAATACTCTCTATTAAAACTTGCTAGAATTGACCGGTACACTTGCCGTTAGGTTTTATCCCAACAAGTTTTTGGCGCCGTTGCCAGGGAGGCACGGTTATTTAGTTTAGTCTTTATTTATTTTATTATTTATTGTGTTTCGTTTAGTTTACTTCCTGTTATTTATTCTCGTTTATTTCATTTCAGTTACTATTATTTTGTTTTGGTGAGTCTATTCACGTTTTAATTTTGTTAACGTGTGAGCAGTCCGTCCCAGTAGGATAGGTTTCTTTATTTTCTTTCTTTTCTTGTTTTGTTTTTGATACCATTAGTTTTTTTAGGTTAGTTTAATCGTTTCAGTTTTATTTGATTTTAGATTTTCCTTCTTTAATTTCACTATTTTGTTTTGATTTCTGTTTTACATTTTGTTTTAGATATTCTTTTATCTTCCAGATTTTATTTCTGATTTTATTTCTTTATTTGAATATTTTGTGTTTAGTAATTAGGATTTTTATGTTTTGTGAGTTTATTTCTTTTTATCTTTCTCTGGTTTTTGTTGTTTAATTTCGATTGCTACTGTTCTTTTAATTTACGCTTTCTTCGCTTCAGTTTACTAACTCTCGGTTTATGGTTAAAACCCGCTCTGCAGGAGAACCGGAGTTCGAGCTCAATCTTGAGATCGAGAGGTTTGCAAGACAGCTTCGCAAGGATTTGAATCTGGATCCCCCAGTTGGAGAGCAGGTCTCTGAACCGCCTGTTGACGAAGAGGTTCCGGAAGTTCAACCAGCAGTGAACATGGCGAACAACGAGAGGCAGATGAGGGACTACACCCGCCCAAGTGTTGAGGGGTTGTGTCGCCGATAGTGATCCCAGCGTTGTCAGTGGGAGTGCAGTGGCAGTTCAAGACTCACTATGTGACCATGGTGATGAACGCGCCTCAGTTCAACGGGACGGTCACTGAAGACCCGAATGTCCATCTCACTACATTCCTGAGATTGGTAGGAGCGTGTTCGACACCAGCTTCGCAGGAGGTGGCTCGGCTCACTCTGTTTCCATTCTCTCTGAGGGATAGAGCAGCTGAATGGTTAAACTCGCTGACGCCTGACAGTATCACTACTTGGGAAGAGCTGGCTAATGCATTCTTGGCGAAATATTTTCCACCCTCTCAGATGCTGACCATGAGAGGAGAAATCACTAACTTCAAACAGTTTGCCGGTGAGTCCTTGTCTGAAGCTTGGGAGCGTTTTAAGGGGATAGTAAGGAAGGTACCACATCACGGACTAGGTGAAGAGGTTATACTGCAGTCCTTTTACAAGGACTTGGATCCGTCTAGCCGGTTGTTGGTTGATACTTGTGCTGGAGGTAGTTTGATGGAGCTGCCCATTACACGGATGAAAGAGCTGCTAGAGACTATTACTATAGCAGCTAATCAGTGGGGAGGTACGAGAGCTGGAGAAGCTGCACCGAAGAAACCAGCTGGGGTTTATGAAGTAGATTCAAACACCTTCTTGGCTGCCAAGATAGAAGCAATGTCGAAGCAGTTTGAGCGTATGTGTGCAGTTATGAATCCGCAGTCCAGTGCAGTAGCTCCTGAGGTTTATCCACCTTGCGAGTACTGTGGTAGAGCTTCTAACATGTGCCAGTGCTCTCCACCACAAGAAGAGGCAGCGAATTATGTTGGTAACAGACCGGGTAATTATTTTGGGAATCAAGGAAATCCGGGTTACCAAGCTCAGTAGCAGAACCGTTACCAAGCTGGTGGTAAAACAATTACAATCAGAGGCCCCAACAGCAGTACAATCCCTCCTATCAGAAGCAGCCACTGCAGAATCAGCAAGCACAAAATTTGGGAGCTGGAGCGTCTTCTAGTGTGGATGCAGTTCTGGCCAGGATGAATGATTTCATCTCGGTAACACGAAGAAGTTTAATGAGCTGGAGGCCTTCAATCAGGAGCAGAGAACCTTCAAAATGATCAGAGGACATTTAATAGAAACATCGAGACTCAGCTGTCTCAGATATCTCAGTAGTTAGCTCAGCATCCTTTGGGTTCCTTGCCTAGTCAGTCGGAGCAGAATCCAAGAGAGCATGCCAAGGCTATCACGTTGAGGAGTGGTACACAGCTTGACTCGGTGGTTCCTGAAGTTGAGGTCTCTCTCCCCAATGTTGAGCAGAATGAAGAAACTGCACCAGCTGGTTCTCAGGAGGAACCACCAGCTGAAGAGGAGGTGGCGATTAGCAAGACTACTAAGATTTCCACACCTCCACGACGCGCAGTTGCTGAAGCGCCAGTTCCTTTTCCAAACTGGTTGAAGAAGAGAGACTTGGATGAGCAGTTTGGTAAGTTTTTGACTATTTTTAAGAAACTGACCATTAACATTCCTTTTTCTGAAGCTTTGAAGCAGATGCCAATATATGCGAAGTTCATGAAGGACATCCTGTCCAACAGACGGTCCTTAGTGGAGAAGGATACTGTGCAGCTTACTGAGATGTTTCAGCTGTGTTCTTTCGAAGAAGCTTCCGCCTAAGCTTGATGATCCAGGTACTCCGGTCATACCTTGCGCGATAGGTAATGTGAATTATGGTAAGGGTTTATGTGAATTAGGTGCAAGTATTAATTTGATGCCATTATCTATGTATTTGAAGCTTAGTTTAGGAGAATGTGAGCCTACACAAATTACTTTGCAATTAGTTGATAGGTCAATTATCCTACCTAGAGGTGTGGTAAGAGATTTAATTGTTTCAGTTGGTACTTTTGCTTTCCCTGCTGATTTTGTTATTTTGACATGGAGGAAGACAAGGTAGTACCACTTATTCTAGGTCGACCATTCATGCGTACAGCAAGGACCCTTATTGATGTTGAATGAGGGAAGATTATACTGCGTTTACATGATGAGCAGCTTGTTTTTGATATGACCAAGGCTGCCACTCACCCTTCTGATGTTCATGCTTGCTTTAGTTTAGATTGTATCGACACTTTGATGCAGGATTATTCTTACAGCCCCACGGAGCTGGGCGTTGGAGAAGTGTTTGGTGGATTCCATAGAGACTACTCATGATGATTCTGAGGTTTCTGCTATAGCATTTCAGCTTTCTGCTGGGAGGCCATATAGGAAGAACCACATGATCGAGGAGGAACCGTTGGACCGAGTTCCAAAGACACTAGCTCCTTCTGTGGAATCACCACCTTCTTTGAACTTAAACCGCTTCCTAGTCACCTTAAATATGTTTTCTTGGTTCCTCCTATTGATTTACCTGTTATTATTTCTAATGCTTTAACTGATGAACAAGAGGAAGCTTTGTTGCAGATTTTGAGGAGGAACAAAGAGGCGCTAGGATGGTCCATTGCTGATATCAAAGGCATTGCTCCTACATTCTGCACCCACCGCATTTATCTTGAGGAGGATTACAAGCCATTGAGACAGCCCCAGCGAAGACTAAACCCGCATATGAAAGAGGTAGTCAAGAAGGAAGTTATCAAGCTACTGGATGCAGGTATAATCTATCCAATCTCTGACAGCGAATGGGTAAGTCCTACTCAGGTAGTACCCAAGAAAGGGGGCTTAACTGTAGTTCCTAATGATAAAGGTGAATTAATCCCTCAGCGTACTATTACTGGGCATAGAGTTTGCATTGATTATAGAAAGTTAAATGCCGCCACTAGGAAAGACCACTTCCCCCTTCCCTTTATTGACCAGATGCTAGAGAGGCTTGCAGGACAAGAATATTACTGTTTCTTAGATGGTTACTCTGGTTATTTTCAAATTCCAATTGCTAAGGAGGACCAAGAGAAAACCACTTTTACATGTCCGTATGGTACTTATGCTTATCGTCGCATGCATTTTGGTTTATGTAATGCACCTGGTACTTTTCAACGATGCATGACTGCTATCTTTGCTGATTTTATTGAAAAGTGCGTCGAAGTCTTTATGGATGATTTTTCTGTTTTTGGACCAACTTTTGATGCTTGCTTGAGAGACTTGGATTTAATTTTAGCTAGATGCAGGGAAACTAACTTGGTGCTCAATTGGGAGAAGTGCCACTTCATGGTGCAGGAAGGCATCGTGCTCGAACACAAGATTTCTAAGAAGGGGATCGAGGTGGACAAGGCCAAGGTTGAAGTCATAGAGCAGCTGCCACCACCATCATCGGTAAAGGACGTCCGAAGTTTTCTCGGTCACGCAGGTTTTTATAGGCGTTTCGTCAAGGATTTTTCTAAGATCTCTAAGCCTCTTTGTGATTTATTACTTAAGGATGTTAAATTTGAGTTTACAAAAGAGTGCTTAGATGCGTTTAATTTGCTCAAAGCTAAATTGATTTCTGCACCTATTATTGTTGCTCCTGATTGGTCGTTGCCTTTTGAGATTATGTGTGATGCTAGTGACTACGCGTTGGGAGCAGCTTTGGGTCAGAGGCATGACAAGGTATTGAGGATAGTCTACTACGCGAGTAAGACTATGAATGAGGCGCAGAAGAACTACGCCACAACGGAGAAGGAGTTGCTGGCGATTGTCTTTGCTTGTGATAAGTTTCGACCTTACATCATCGGCAGCAAAGTCATCGTGCACACTGACCATTCCGCTCTCAGGTATCTCTTTGGGAAGGTTGATGCTAAACCTCGTTTGATCTGATGGATTTTGCTTTTGCAGGAATTTGACATTAAGATTAGAGATAAACCTGGAGCGCAGAACGGAGTGGCGGATCACTTGTCTCGTATGGAAGTTCCAGATGATGGCAGGCCAATCAATGAGTATTTCCTGATGAGTATGTCTTCATGATCGGTCATTCCACGGACCCTTGGTATGCTGATATTGAACTACCTAGCCAAGGGCATCGTTCCTCAGATTGTCATATCAGCAGAAGAAGAAATTCTTCTCCACGGTCAAGCATTACCTTTGGGACGACCCATTTTTGTTCAAGGTCTGTGCGGATGGTATGATTCGTCGTTGTGTATCTGAGAATGAAGCTAGAGACATCTGACGCATTGCCATTCTAGAGAAGCAGGGGGTCATTTTGGTCCGGCTAGGACAACCGCGAAAGTTTTGGAGGCGGCTTCTTCTGGAAGAACTTGAACAAGGACTGTTATCAATTCGTTCCACTTGTGATCAATGCCAGAGCAGGGGAATTTGTCAGACGTCATGAGATGCCACTGAATTCGATTGGAGGTTGAGCCGTTCGATCTTGGGGTATTGACTTCATGGGACCGTTTCCATCCTCTCAAGGTAACCTCTACATCTTGGTAGCAGTGGATTATGTCACCAAGTGGGCTGAAGCGATAGCAGCACCGACCAATGATGCAAGAGTGGTGCTCAAGTTTTTAAAGAAGAGTATTTTTACCCGTTTCGGTGTTCCACGAGCAATCATCAGTGACGGGGGTACACACTTCTGCAACAAGCAGTTTGAGGCTCTTCTACAGAAATATGGTGTGCGACATAAGGTTTCTCTACCATATCATCCACAGACGAACGGGCAAGCCGAGATCACCAACAGGGAACTTAAGTGGATCCTCCAGAAATCTGTCACTTCCTCGAGGCGAGACTGGTCCCTTAAGTTGGATGACGCCTTGTGGGCATACCGCACTACCTTTAAAACACCTTTAGGTATGTCCCCGTACAAGTTGGTTTTTGGCAAGGCGTGTCACTTGCCCGTGGAGCTCGAGCATAAGTCTTTTTGGGCACTCAAGGCATTGAATTTTGATCTGAAAAAGGCTAGTGAGAAGCGTAAGTTACAGCTGTGTGATCTGGAGGAGTTTAGAGAGGACGCTTATGAGAACGCCAAGATTTATAAGGAGAAAACGAAGAGGTGCCATGATAAGCTATTAGTCAAGCGTGAGTTTCACGTTGGGGATAAGGTTCTTCTATTCAACTCCCGTCTGAAATTGTTTCCAGGGAAGTTGAAGTCTCGTTGGTCTGGACCATTTACAGTGACGAATGTCTCGCCCTATGGAGCCATCGGTTTAATCAATACGGAAGGGGAAACATTCAAAGTCAATGGGTCACAGCTGAAGCATTATCTCAGTGGTGACATCGCTGAAGTCCATTCGGTGATCACGGTCTTTGGTCCTCCATACTGATTATCCAATGCATGGTCTAGCCAAAGACCGAAAAGAAGGGCGGCAACAACCCAGTTTTGTGAGTTTTATTATTTTCATTTTTGTTTATTTCTTGTAAGTTTTATTGTTTTCCATTCTTTATTTTGGGCTAATGAGTTAGTTAGACCTGTTCTGTTTAGTTTTTCATGGGTTTGCAGGTAAATTCAGGAGTTTGGAGGGACATCAGTTACCAAATTGAGTTTCGGGCCACTTTTAAGGGTGGTCCGGTTTTGGAGCTGGGTTTATAAACCCGGACCAATAGTTGGGCGAAGCTACTAGCATGTTTTGGAGGTCGTCCGGGTTTGCGCTCTGGTTTGCAAACCCGGACCAAGAGTTCGCGCTACTTACTGACTACTTTTTGAAATACCCCAAACCTAGTTATGTTGTTTAAACATTAAATATGGTATATTAACACTAAAAAGAGTCTTAGAAACATTAGTAAACAAATTTAAACAAAAGAAAACACAAAATGTGCTTTAAGGTCAATAAGAGCCAAAATGTGCTCTAAGCTTGGGATAAGCTTGGTTAAGACCTAACGAACTTACCAAGACCTTATTTATATACTAATGAACATATTAAACCAATTACTAAAGAAAACCAAGCTTGAAAGCAAGTTAAAACACAAAATGTGCTTTAAGGAGTCTTAAAGCACATTTTCGAAAAATTGTCTTGTAAATGAGTTTTGAATGGCTAAATGTCCATCATTACTCTTTAATTAATATGTGTACTATATAGTATCACATTTGGAGGCCTATATCAATGGGAAATCAAAAATTTCACTTCTAAGTGCCTTGTTTTTGTGAATAGTGATTTTAATAAGCTAGTTTGTAACATATGTTTGTATAAGTAATTAAATTGACAAATAAAGACTATTATACCCCTAAGTACTAATGGGGGCCAGTTTTCTTAAGTGTGGTGACTCACCACTCTCTTGTTAACATATTAAGTAAATAAAGAAAACTAATTAAAGTACTTTTTACTTTATAACTACAAATATCTTCAAAAAGTAAGTTCACTTTCATTTCTCCTTTCTTCCTTGCATTCACACGGTTCCATGCTCTCTTCAACCTCTCTTCTTCATTCTCTTCCACGGTAATATCACACCACCACCATTAAACCTCTTCTTTGATCTCTTGTAAAATCTAGCTCACTTAACCAAATCAAAAACAAACACCACCATTCTCTTAGTCTCATCAAGCTCTTCATTCCTATCTTCTCAAAACTTCAAAAGCCCCATTTCGGTGCCATGGAGTTCCACCATTGAAGGAGCTTGAGCTTGTATTTCTACATATTATTACTCTCATTTGCTTCTAGGTAAGGAATCTCAAATAAAAATTTCATTTCCTCCATGTTTTGTTGTTGACCGAAAATACCCATTGAAGGTGCTCTTTATATGGCTTTGTTTTAGCTTCATTCCAACCTTTCAAGGACTAGGTGGAGTCCTCTCTTGATAGATATACAAACTCTCTTCAAAGACCAAGGTAAAACAACTACATTAATGTTTTTGAAACAATGTAAAAACTAGGGTTTACAATGAGATGAAGCATTAAGCTTGTATACTCATTTCAATGTTTGTATATTGTTTAGTAGTTGACAAGGAATCAAATACCTTACCGGTTTTATAAGGAAACAAGAAAGAAGTTGTGTGGAAAAGAGGTAAATATGCTAACCTAATGTAGTTTAATGCCTTAGGAGAAATGAGCTTATAATGCTTGTTAAAACTACCTAAAGAGCAAATGGTAAATGACCTAGTGAAATGTTCTCAAGGAGACTAGTAAAAGAACATATGTCTTGTTGTATGTATTTGCAGGTCAAAGGCATATATATTGTGGAAATTCAGTGTTTAAGAGTTATGCACTTTAAGGGCCTAAGAGCCATGCATTTTAAGGGCCTAAGTGCCATGCAATTTAAATTATGCACTATATTGTGATGTAGTGTAAATTTGGTGAAACTTTGTGTGTGAGAGTGTTCTTGGTGAATTAAGGTGTTCTTGTGTACTTGATGGAGAAAACAATGTGTTTTGGCTTAGTAATGTTCTAGGAGAATCCATGTCAAAATTTAGGTAAGAAGCAAGAAATTCTAAGTGTTTATATAAGGCTTGGTGAACTAGAAATGTTGGAAATGCTTAAGTGTTTTACAAGAGGAGAAATAATGTCTTAAGGTGTTCTAGGTGAACAAAAGGGACTTAGACATCAACTAGGGTTTAAGTGGTAAGAAATGATGCTTGGGAGATGATGTTAAAATGAGGAGAAAGCATTTTGGGATAGTAGTTATCATAGGTATGAAACACCACTTGAAAAACTAAGGAGGAAATAGCATAAGTGTTAGGAATTTTGGTAAGAAATGAGTAAAGGTTTAAGGAATTAGAAAATGAGTTTTATGAGTGTTTAAGGATGTCTTAAGGTGTGTTTGAAGTGCCCAAATGAGGTTAGGGTGTACTAGGATATATGGGGTGAAGTTTGGAATTAAATGAGAAATGGAAAACAAGGGTCTGGAGCAGACCGAACTTGCGACCGAACTTGCAAGTTCGGTCGAGCCCAGTTTACCCTGCGAGAATTGGCTTCTGGAATGGACCGACCTTGGGGACCGGACTTGCAAGGTCGGTCGGGCTTGTATTTTGTGTACGGATTAAGTTTTTGGAATCGACCGGACATGGGACCGGACTTGGCAAGTTCGGTCGGGCTGAATTTTCAAAGAGAAGAAACTCTCGGAGAATGGACCGAACATGCACCGACTTACAAGGTCGGTACGGAGTAGAAAAATTTTGACGGAAAATGTGTTCTGGAATCGACCGAACTTGGGTAGTTCGGTCGGTAAGGTCGGTCGGACCCAAACTTTTAAAAAAAAAGAAAAGAATGTGACTTATGTAGTTAACCCTAGGGGGTATAATGAAGGTAACCTAGGGTAAGTAGACATTAAAAACATGTCATGCAATCATGTTAAACATATAGTAAGTTTGAAGTAAATAAATAATTAACCGACATTATTAATCTGTATAGGAGTGACCTACGGAGGAAATCAATCAAGGCAAGGACCAAGGTATGGTTTTCTTGCAGTCTGTTCCTACCGGTTTACACCGGCTTGTGTGTGTTTGTTTTTCTGTGTGTTTATGACTTGTAAGATTAAACCATGTAAAGAGTTTACAGTTGTTAAATTATTATTGTGTTAAGTATGACTCTCTCTTCCCTTGTGTGTGTCTAACAAGACTTGACCTATATTGTGATTTGTGCATTGAGTTCAATAATGAACTGCTGACAAGTGCTAACGGGGAAGTGAGGAGTCCGGTCTGTTTCGGCCACGCGTGTGAGTATGGGAGTCGATGTCATAACCGGTTCGATTCTCTTTGTATTTATGGTTGTTTTCCAATTTGGTTTCTAACCTTCCCTTTAGCTTAACCAAGGCTATTTTACTGACTCACGTCGGGCCACAGGGGGCATACTATGTGTATTTCGGTGGGCTTGGATCACTATATCTGAGGCACCTTGTGTTAAGTTATCCGTTCAATCAAACAGGACGGTAACGAGTTATGTAACGAGCTTAGCATGAGCATGGCAACATTCTCTAGGCTCTCTATGGGACTAACTGTGTTGGTTCTCTTCCTAAAAGGAATTGTTCTTGTGTGATGTATGTGATGTTGTGTACAATACCCATGTTATGATATATATGTATAAGTTGTGTTTTAAAATGAATGTCATGTCATCATGACAATTAGTTTGCGCGCATCCCGGTAGCCGATGGGCTGCGCGTTAACCATACCAGCCAAGGGTTGCTGACCCCCTCGGGGGCTCCATATTCTTTTACTGCAGGATGAGGATCGAAGAAGCGGAGTGGCTTTAGATCCTAGGATGCAGGTTTATTTTTGGCTGCTTTTGGATGTTGGCCCGGGATGCGCCTGTGCTCCCGTGGCGTTATATATTTTGGTTGTGAACGGTTTACAGTGACAGTATACAGTAAAGGATGTATGTAAATACTCGGTATTATGTTAATGTATATGTGGTTGTTAGTTCTATGCTCGGGAGTTGATCATCAGACCGGTACACTTGTATTTATTCAGCCTTGTTAACCACGTGGGTGGTTGACGGCGTTGTAGCACCAATCGTTAGTTACTGTTTAGTTGTTTAAATTCGCTGCGATTTCAAGTAATGTTATGTGCGTAGTAGGGGTGTTACACTTTTGGAGGTGGTCCGGGTTTGCGTATTGGTTTGCAAACCCGGACCGAATAAGCGCAATAGCTACTGGCATGTTTTTCGTGTGGTCCGGGTTTGGGTATGGGTTTGCAAACCCGGACCGAGTTTTCCGCAGAAACACAAGAGGGGCGCCGCGATTCTCAACCCCTCAATCAGAGATTATCTTCTTCAACCTCTGCGCCCTAGCTGCCTTCTCAACATCTTCTCCAGCCCGACCTCTCCTCGCCATTGCTATCCCAGTCTGAGTCCACCACCGCACACTGCCCACATCTTCTCCGTCGATTTCCTTCAGACAACACCACTTCACCACCTCCGTCGCGCACCACCCCCACTTCTCGACCTCGGCATTGTCGTCGCCACTAGCCCGCCCACTCCACTGTCGCGTTCATGTTCCGCCATTTTACCTAGTCCCGACCTTGCCCCCCCACTGTCACGCACCACCGACCCACCCGTTCTTTCCCAGTCCACCCCTTCTCAAATTCACCCGACATCGCCACCACACCCTAACTCCACATTCGTTCCCGACTCGACACACCCATTTCCACCACCGCTCACCTAGTCAAACCAGTAGCACGAATCCTTCTTCGTTTGTTATTGTGAGTACTATGGCACCAAAGCGCTCATGTCGGTCTACTGCTGCCGCCTCTTCATCGGCCGCGCCTGCGCCACCTGCACCAACACCTCCGGTCCAATACCGCGAGTCCGTGCGTTCCGATTTCATAAGTGATGCGGCTTTTGATTGGTACAATGTCAAGGACCGGAAAATTATTCCAGAAAGGTCAGTGTCTGATGAGTTGGTCACTGAGTTTGATTTACAGAATATTTTTGGTGCAAAGGGTTGGGGAAATTTGTTGCATGTGGGTCGGGGATGCTATTATCCGCGCTTGATCAAATTATTTTATGCTAATGCTGAGAAGACGGATGGTTATGATATAATTAGCGCATGGATAAAAGGGAGGTACATTGAGATTGATCATAGAGCGGTTGATGAGTATTTTGGAGTGCAGGATGCATTTGATAGGAGTGTGTTTAGGGAGGCTGTGAAAAAATTGGATAATGATAAGAAAAGGGCGAAGGAACACTATTTGAGGCTGGTGGTAAATGACCCTGAGGTACAGAACCGTCAAAGATGGTCTTCAAGGGATAAGCAGGTTGTGACAGGGGATAAGCTGCAGACTCCGATTGAGCGGTTGATTCTGGCCATTATTATGCATAATGTCTGCCCGAGAGAGTGTGCTGACTTGAATGCTCTGGATTGATTCTTTATGCGACATCTGCTGGATGATGAGTTCTCTCGCGGTGCTTGTCCTATTGTTTTCTCTTCTATTGTTATTGATCATATTTTGCGTATCATGGATGTGGACAGCACTGCTTCTCTTGCTTTTCCACACTTTATGCAGTATCTTTTTGAAAAGGCTAGGGTTGACTTTAGTGATGAGCAGCCTCAGAACCCCGCATCTCCCTTGGACATGACTGCTATGCATCGCTTTCAGTGGGAGAAGATCGGAGACGGGTGGATAAAGCGCCGTCGTGCCCGACCGGGTGAGAGAGCTGCCCGTCTGCTGGTGCCGATGGGGCCAGACCTTCACATATTAGGGTGTTGATGTGGCTGCGGGGTCGATGCCAGGATTTGAGGAGCTGATGACGGAGTTTAGGGATTGGCAGGGTGTGCTGCCCGCTTTGATACTTTTGGCTCACGCCTCGATGACTTATCCACTCAAGTTCAGAACTATGGGGTCCGTCTGACATCTTTGGAGGCACGTCGCCATGCTGCTGAGGTTCGCCAGGAGGCGAGGATGGCTGAGTATGATGCACGCTTCGCCCGTATGGAGGCATGGCATCTTCCGCATGGGTCGCAGTCCCAGCCTCCACCACACCCCTAGGTTTTGGGAGCTTGGGTTATTTCATTTTCTACCTTTTTTTTCGGCTATTTTGATGTTTTTATTCTCTTAGTTGTTCTGAGAAGTTTTCTTTTGGTTGTTCTTCTTTTTGTTTTGGATTCGAATGCTATCATTTATTTTCGGTTTGTTTTATTAACTATAATGTTTACCCGCACACTTACTGTTTCTGCAAGTCAGTGTTGGCTTTGGTTTTATTTCTTGAGCTACAGGTTTGCTTTTGCTGCGTGTGAGGTATTGAGGGAACCAAAGGAAACTCTGTCGAATTTTCTGCAGAATTCAACACCCCGATGCTTTTACCTAAGTGTGAGGACGTTGTCCTCACCATACTCCAGGGGCGTGATTTTCTAACTTCTTTTACTCTTCAAACGTTGTTTTCTGCGAATTTGTGTTTTCCTTCCATCTTAATCATTTTCATGAATCAATGAGGGCATTGCTAATTTTTAAGTGTGAGGAAGGGAAATTACACATGCTCATGCTCCATTACATTCGAATGTGCTAATTTTGAACATTTTATTAAGGCTATCACTCCATTTTCACTATATTTTTGTTGGCCCTCAAAAATATTTGGTTGCATAACATACCTGAGTCTTATTCAGTGGTTGGATAAGTTGGTTTGGAACACCGCACGAGTAGCACTAGTTTTTGTGAGATCGAAGCTGGAAAATAGTTGTAGGAATTCTGGTTGCACTGCTTGTATGTACAGTTTTTGATTAATGCTTGTCTATTTCCTCACTAAAAAGTTAAGCCTATTAGTATAGCTATTTGTCTTTGATTTCACTTGGGGACTTTGGGAATGATTATTGAATGAAAGGAAGGAAGGACAAAGGCAAGGTACTCCTCTAATCGAACTTTTAACCCAGAAACAGGCTCGCCCATTTATTAATTAAGTCCTCGGGGTGCCTCATCACCCATCTACCTAAGGTCATCTGATCTGGGATAGAAGACCCAACACCGCTACATGAATGGAGAGAAAAGTCTGAGGGACATAAAAGAGAAAGTTAATGCTTGTTTAGAAAGTTGAAGAAATTTCTTAATTTCATATGCAAAGTGCAAAGTCTTTCTTGATTATGAGTACGTGGTGATGAAAGGTAATATGGAATAAGATATTACTTTTCACCCCTTGTCGTCCATGGATTGTGGGAAGTTAATTGGAAAGTAGTCCCTGAGTGAAATTGGATTCAATGGTTTTACTATGTGTCTTAAGCCTTTGCAAAATACTTCTCAATTCACTGTTTATGAAAACCTGCAAGTGTGGATCATTGTTTTCTATGACTGCTTTTCATTATTAGATCTCCTTGTGCACAGTTCTAAAATGACGACTCCCTTCTATAAGATTTCAGTATGTTTCTATTTTCTTGAGGGCAAGCAAAGATTAAGTGTGAGGAAGTTGATAAGTCAGGAATTTGTCTAAGTTTACTAGACTAATTCATGCTTAATTTTCTGCATTATGACATTAACTTCCCTCTATAATGCTTTATTTACTCTTTATTGTTATATTTGTCTCCAATGATCGATTTCAAATGTTTTCAGGATAAAATGCTCAACAAAGTGCTTAAATGAAGATTTTAGAGGTTGGAGCAACATGGGAAGTCAAACCAGAGTCAAAGGCAGATTTTCATTGACCACTGCTGTGTTTTATTGAGGGTCCAGGTTTGGAGGTGGGTATATAAACCCGGACCATCTCATCGCAGAACCTTCTGCCTATTTTCAGACGCGGTCTGGGTTTGTGTCCTACTTTGCAAACCCGGACCATCCCCTAGCGAGAACCTTCTGCCTATTTTCAGACGCGGTCCGGGTTTGCGTACTTGTTTGCAAACCCGGACCAATACAAGCGGAGCGCCAGTTATGCTACAGAAATAACGGATTAGTTGTTTTATCTTTTACTTATCTGTTATTATATCTTCTAGCATCACTTATTTGGGGATATTAAAGATAGAATTCAGAGGCTTATAAAAGGAGAGCCTCGTAAACGTTAGAGGGGCGCTTACAGAGACCACAATTAGTCACGGTTAACACAGAGAGATTAGCATATTGGAGATTGATTCTGATCGGAAGGTTGGAGCAGAGCAGAGCAGAAAGATCATCACGGAGACTTCTCCAGAAGTCTCAACAGAGTTTCTTCTTGTTCTTTATTACTACTCATTACAGTTTTGCTTATTGTAAACATGTCAATGGCTGAGTAGTTTGCTTTAGATTTCGGTTTGCTATGTATCCCTAAATTGACTATTCCTGTTCCTTTGTGATTTAATGCAATTCGATTGAGTAAAGTTATTTTCCTTGCTTAATTCCTTTAATCGTTATAATTTGGCCAATTATAAAGATTAGTATTTTGTTAGCTTATATGTGACGACTGCGGCTTTCAATTGATTACAGGAAAATAGCCGGTTAGTTTAGAGACGGTAATTCCTCTAAATTGCTAATTGACCAATAACTAGATTGTCCTTAAGGTGGTTAGTAAACAGTGGGTTCGTAACGAAAGTTAGAATTCGGTCTTTGCTAACTAGTATTTGCTAAGCGGGAGACCGGAGGTAAATTATCTTTGTTCTAGGGTTTTACTCAGAATTATCTTGGAAATCACTTAGGGATAGGAATTAAAGATTTAGGGTGCAGTAGTAAACCGGGATCTCCTTTCCAAATCAGTTTCACAACATTTATTTTCTTGTTTTTACTTCCTGTTTACAGTTTCTAATTATCATCAAATCAAACCCCAATTTCCTATTTTAATTTGTTGTTTAGTCTTAACTTTCCGTTTAATAAAGATTTAAACTAGACACATCACCTCCTCTGGTTCGATACTTAGGGAATACTCTCTATTGAAACTTGCTAGAATTGACCGGTACACTTGCCGTTAGATTTTATCCCAACAGTGAGTCTTTCCTCATCCCCGCGACGCTTCTTCCCGTGTTTTTCTTCACTGTCTGTCTTGAATTTATGGCTGCGGAAGTTGATTTCTGTCTGCTCGAGCCGAAACCATTAGTTCCTTTTGCAAGTAAAGTGATCGATTGCTCTGTCTCACTGCGGGAAGCAAGAATTTCACGCGTTTGTTCTTCTTAGATTACGAGGGCATAGATTTCTTCTAAGGTTGGTATCTCGCTCATGGCAAGTATCTGCCCTCGCAATTGTGAATATGACTGACTTAGACCCATCAAGAAGTGAACAATCTCTTCTTCTGTGCAACACTTTCTTTGATTATCTGAGGATTTACAGGATGAACAGCAATTACATTCGTCGGCAGGCTTTACCAAGGCGTACTGGGACCAAACCTCTCGCGATTTGATGAAGTAATCAGTGATTGATTCTCCTTCTTGTCTCAGATTCACAATTTGTGTCTTGATGTTGTGGAGACTTGCCAAATTCTTTTTCTCGAAGCGTTTACACAGCCAATCCCATATCTGTTTGGGATCGCTTGTGTACATAACGCTTCGCGTAATGTTGCGCACAAGAGAGGATATTAGCCAAGTGACCACCAGTGAGTTCGCCCGTCTCCACGCCGCCGCTCGAAGTGTATCTTGACTGTCTGGTTCGGTGATGGTGCCCTCAATAAAGCCTATCTTGTTCTTCGCGGTGAGTGCCTCTTGCATAGTCCATTTCCAGCCCAGAAATCCTTCGCCGGAGAATTTCGGAGCTAGAGCTTGACCCGTCTGTTTTGTGGCTGCAACATATAGGGGATCATTTTGTTCGATGCTTGCGCTGCCTTTGACGCCGCTGGTCTCCGGTTTCTTTCCGGTGGAATCGTCGTCCATTTTTGTTTTAATGTGAAGTAGGGTAGTGCTCTGGTACCATGACAAATTGTACGCAGATCAAAGGAAGACTTTCTTGTATTTCTGAGTATATGTGGAAGAGACAATTCTATATGTCTCATACAGAGAGGAAAGAGTTTCTACTCTATATTGTTTATTATGTTGCAAACAGACTGTATGAGAAGAGACCCTTATATAGGGATGAAATGGGAAGGAAAAATACAGGAGAATATAAACCTATGTTACAAGCTAGAAAATTACATAACATATGGTCCTAGTTACATACTAACATATCTAATAGAAACATGCACACAAGGTGATAGGTGAATTTTGTTGTGGATGCATGCCAATTACGAACACATGGTTTGGATATTAGGTCAAGTCCTCTATTGGTGGATTTATGATGTGCTTAGCTGGTCAGCTTTAAGTGTTGTTGGTAGATCTTTAGTCTTTCAATGCAACTTCCATTGTGGAATCACTTGTGAAAGTGGCAGATGTAGGGATCCAAAATTTTGAAAATATGTAAAATGTTTTAAAGAATGATAGTGTCAAAATTTTTTTTAACTATCACTAAATAAAATTTCTGGATCTGCTAATGAGTTGTGAAAGACAAATAGATACACTAGCTTGCTTTGTTCTCTATTTTTTTTTTTTGAAATAAACTGGAACCTCATTCATTAAGATAGTAAAACAAAAGTCAGACAGGGCTAAGGTACTACCCATATTCTGAGAGCTATTAGAGTTTAGGATTCTAGCTCCCATCTCACACTGGAGAATATTACATACCATATTCACACCCCTTAAACTGCTACTAATAGCATTAGAATCGACAAAAGTATTACTCATACTCTGCCCCCTATTACATTCATGTCCAAGAGCTAGAACCTTTCCTGGATAGTGGACTAAACTACACCAAAAACAAAAGACTACCCGTTTCTTTGGATTGCACCTCTCAGGCCAGCTCTTGGAGATCACCTGCATAATACTTGGCTTGATATCCCAACCTGATATCCTCTTGATCGATTTGTTTGTTAGCTTAAAACAAAAGCTAAGGCTACCCATCCTTAAGACAAGCTCCAGAGCATTTGAATATGTTATAAGATTAACCATTCACACGTTGAAAGTGCTACGAATCTCTCTTTCCGGAATCTGATTTTGGTACTTTCGCCTATATTGAATGACCTTCATCTTTGATCTGTCTATTTTCACAATCTTTAGACTACACCACTTGTGACTATCATTCTTCTTTGAGATGTGATAGACCTTCAGACCCATATTCAGCAACAGAAAAATCTTCAGACCATATAACCAGCAGAAAAATTTCTTTCTCAAACTAGCAAATGCAATAATAGATCTCGTGCTATCCCTCTTGCTAATATGAAACACCATAGGATTCCCATCACCCCTGAACTTGCACCAAACCACCACCAGCATTGGACGATCAGACAAAACATTAGCATCAATATTGAACAGGAACGCATAGTCCAAACCTTGCATCACTGCTAGGAAGAGACCCATCCCCCAATAGTAAGACCCAAGGAGAGTCAAGTGAATGCCCACACCATTCACCAAATCCAAAGGTACATGAATTCCACTACGCCTAACAGCCATTGAGGAAGAAGAAAACGAAAAGGTAGTCCTTGAAACTGACCACACTACCCCCACTAGCAAAATCAAATAACTGCGCCTCTACGACACCCAATCTTGACGAGATCAAATAAATCAAGACACCTCCACACTGTAAAAATCAGAATCTGAAACACAACCACACACATCAAAGACAGAAGCAATCAACTGTAGCTAAATATCAACAACCCCGAAGTAAGCAAACTTCACCCAGAAAACCTAGCGCTGGAAACAAACAGATGCTTCTACCTCACGACCTAGACCAAATCTCGGACTTAACAGAGAAAAGGAAATCCAAATGGGGCTATCATCCAAAACCTAGCCCTGTTCTCTAGGTAACCAATTAACTTTTTGTGGTTGTTGGTTGTTATCGTCATATGTATCTTGAACTTCAAGCTCCTATAGTTTTAATGGAATGGAAAAATTCTCATAAATGGGTGTTATCCATTTCATTTCCCTATAACAGGTACTTTTACTCGTAATTCTGGAAAACACGTTTTTTTAATTTGTAAAGAAGTCGATAATCCCGCTATCGGTTTCTGTACATCGATAATAGGATTATCGGCTTTTGTGTAAATGTAAAAGTAACCGTTTTATGGTTTGCAAAAAAGCTGATAATGTCATTATCGGCTTACAGATGCCGACAATGGCATTATTCTCTTCTCTTCTCCTCCCCTCTCCTCTTTCTCTCCTCTCCACATTAACATCCTCTTTTCTACTCTAAAATCAAAAGAGCTTCTAAGAGGAGCAACATGAGTAGAGCGGGAGACCAATACGAGATTAGGCAGCAAGGTCCATTAGAGTCAGAGCCATTCATTCTGTAGACAACCCATTTATCTGCGGTATATGCGTCTAATGACCCGGTATATTAGTAATTAATTATTTTTACAATAATCTATCTATTTGACGCATATGTTAACGCATAATAATACTAGTAATAGTTGTTAAACTAACGGTTAGTTTAATTAGTAATCCGATGTTGTTAAATTGAATGTTAGTGTTTTACCGTATGCTTTAATTGTATAATAATTAATTATACTAAAACGATTTAATACAATGAACCTTAGTAATTAATTTATTTGTAGTTAAATTATTTGTTAGTTAATTATATATGTTTTACATAAATAACACATAGTTTATGTATAATTATCTAGGTAATATAGTTGTCAAAGTAAAATTAGTTTAATTAATTGTTCGATATATTTAAATGTAATGCTAGTTTATTTATTGTATGTTTTGATTGTATAATAATTAATTACTTGATATAATGAAATGCTAATTTAACTTGTAGATGATTGTACTGCACTTAACTAGAAAAATTAAGATGCACTTAAATTAAGTGTTGCGTTAATTTAATGTTAGAACTATTTATATGTAATGTTACGTATTTAACTTATATGTTTTTTTACATTATGTATTACTTGTTGAATGATTAAATTAATAGAATCAATCTTAGTAATTAATTATATTTGTAGTGAATTGATATTATGTTTATCGTTTAAAGACTATTCCATAGGAGTTATCAACTTTGCAGCTGTAATTCAATTACTTAATTACAGTAATAGTAATTGTTACTCATTTGGATTATAGAGATATGCACAGTATAAAAACATGACCTTGAATACTACGTCTTGTTGGAAGGGTGCTACAACCCCACATGATGATATTCTTCCATATATTGCTAGAGCTGGTTTGTTTGGGCTAGCTGCCCTGAAACTAAACAACTGCACTGGTATCATCAGTGCCATGATAGATAGATGGCGTCCCGAGACACACCTTTTTTATGCCCTTTGGGGAGGTCAACATAACCCTTGAGGATGTCCATGTGTTGTTTGGGCTCGTTACTGAGGGGATGCCCATTTGCTTCAGTACTAGTGTTGTGAACGTTAATGATGAATGTCTACGGCTTCTAGATGATGTCCCCCCTTCTCAAGAAATTATTTCTAGTCATCTCTTGACTCCAATAACTATGTTACAAACACGGTCAAGCAAATATTTCCAATCATCACTTGACTCTCCAGCAATGAGGCCAAAGGCCATTGAAATGATCTTGTTGTTACCATCTTGAGCGATAACAACCAATAATTTTTTATACCAAAATTGTAATGCGCAACCTCAAAAATGGAAAATTTTCTCGCGACAAGACATCACAAGACAAACATTCCACTGATCACACCAGCACACAAGCACACAGACAAGCATTCACAAGAATACAAGCAAACAAGCATGCAAGTTGACAAGGTTAACATCACCGGCGTCGGGCACAAGGCCCGACCAGCCTTATGAATGCCTATCCCGGGCAGGGCAAGGCCCGTGCCTCAAGACAGCCACCACCATAGCCAGACAGGGACTAGGAGTGGACTTTAACCACCCAACGACGAGCTCTCAACACCGACTCACTTATCCTGACACTAGACTTCGGGACTGGTGGGGCTGGGTCCCGATTGTTTAATCAGTACCGTCCCTAGGACCCAGGCCCAGGTCCAGAGGCATCAACTCCCAAGCAGCTATCCAACAATAGAATCCAACACCAAGCTAGATCCATGGTAACTCAAACTCCAAGGAGTAAGCTGACCCAAAGCCTGCCACAAAGGGGGAACCCCGGACCATCGGTGGAGCATTCCAACGTGGGAAACGTTGAACACTCGTCTCCTCCCTAATCCAAACCGTCCCTGTCTTAACCCTATATCGGGTCTCACTGGCACGTCACCCATCGCACCATGAGTATAAGGGACAGGGTGCCAACAAGGTGCCATGCATCTTGTCAGTTCCACCTCATGATCGCAATCTCCGTCGTTAACGCCACAGGCTATTGACAAGTGGTACTAGTCCCTAGCCTTATGGTCGGGTCTAGGTCTTTGCTGAAATGCTTCGTCTGACAAGGGCCTCTCGTCCTCAGCATACCTGCAAGAGAACTCAAAGGCGTAATACACGGGTGACTGAAGTCATTGCAACATTGGGACAGCTGAATAGAATGTGGCTACTTCTTTTATTCATTAAGTAACTTGATTACATTCAGTATCATTACATCCAGTACAAATGACCCCCAACTCAAGCTACATTACAAAATGGGGCATGACAAACCACCCCCGTCTATTTCTTTGCCGTCCCCGGCAAAGCGTCTAGGTACATTTTTATTTTATCCTGAAATTGCCACAAATCTTTCTTTTTTTCCGTTGCATTGCATCTTCTAGCTTCGCCCTTCCAATGGACCAGGAACTCCGTCGAACGATTCGATCTTCATCCCCGCATCCGATGATCAAGGATTTCATCTACGTCCTTCGTGTATTCCATCACCACGGCAGGCGGGGCTCTAGCACTTTCCACATGAACCTTTTCGACATCCGTAACGAATGGTAACGGACAACGTAGCCAACACATATTTTACGACCCAGAAGAAGCTATCACCCAAGCAGGATCGTTAGCAAGAATTGCTTGGTGAATTCGACTTTGAATGGATTCATAGACCGGGATCGCACAATGTTGTCCCTGATGCCTTGAGTCGGCGGTTGCGGTGATCCATTCAGTCTCGAGCTGAAACTGACTTGGCGGGTCAAATCTGTAAGCGGATAAGACTGATCCTTCATACCAGCAAATCTGTGATAAGGTGCGGTTGAGGAAGTCCAAGCATTTCCACCTGCTCGACGATATGTTGGTCGATGAGTAGAGATGCGTGGTGGTCCCTGCTGGTAGAATCCGCATAGAGTTATTGCGGGAATTCCATGATGCAAAATGGGCTGGCCATGCAGGAACAAAACGAACTTTGGCGTTGATCAAACGAAGCTTCTATTGGCCAAGGATGAAGGTTGATGTGGAGGACTATGTACGGTCTTGTTTGGTATGTCAACAGGACAAGGTTGAAAGGAAGAAAACGGCGAGACTCCTCAACCCGCTGCCTACTCCAAACAATCCATGGGAGTCGATTTCTATGGATTTTGTCTCAGGTTTCCCTTCGGTGGAGGGGAAAACTTTTGTCCTTGTTGTTGTGGACCGGTTCTCCAAGTATGTTGTGTTTATACCAGCACCCTCGAACTGCCCTGCTGATTTGACAGCAAGGTTGTTCCATGCCCACGTCGTTAAGTACTTTGGACTCCCCCGTGATGTGATAAGTGATCGCGATACGATATTCACGGGACGGTTTGGGGTGACGCTTTTCGGCCTTATGGGCTCTGAGCTAAAGTTCTCTACTGCGAATCATCCACAGACGGATGGCCAAACTGGGAGGGTGAATGCACTCTTGGAGGAATACCTTAGACATTGTGTCACAGGTTCTCAAAAAACTGGATTCATTTGCTTGATACCGCGCAAATGTGCTATAACCTGCACAAAAGTTCGGCTACTGAGTGAAGCCCCTTTGAGTTGGTCATGGGTTGGCAGCCCTTGATCCCGGCCGAAGTTGCGAAGCAGTCGGCCACGGGTGAATGTCCGGCGGCCTATCGGTTCGTACACGATCGTCAAGCGATGTTGAAGGCAGCAAGAGAAAGCTTGGAGCTAGCTAGGAACCGAATGAAGAGGTTTACGGACCAAAAGCGGCGTCCCGTCGAGTTCAAAGTTGGTGACAAAGTGATGCTGAAATTGACGCCTCAGATTCTGAAGCAGATCAAGCGCCCTAGACACAGGGGTTTGATCCAGCGCTTTGATGGACAATTAGAGGTGATCCGCCGAGTGGGTAACTCTACCTACCGGTTAGACCTCCCCGAAAGAATGAAGGCTCACCCGACTTTCCATGTGAGTTACTTGAAGTCATTCGTTGCGAATGTCGAAAAGGTTCATGTGGAAATAGCTATTGCCCCGCCTGCCGTGGTGATGGAATACACGAAGGACGTAGATGAAATCCTTGATCATCGGATGCGGGGATGGAGATCGAATCGTTCGACGGAGTTCCTGGTCCATTGGAAGGGAGAAGCTAAGGAATATGTAACTTGGGAAAAGTAGAAAGATTTATGGCAATTTTAGGATAAAATAAAAATGTACCTAGACGCTTTGCTGGGGACGACAAAGAAATAGGCGGGGGTGGTTTGTCATGCCCCATTTTGTAATGTAGCTTGAGTTGGGGGTCATTTGTACTGGATGTAATGATACCGAATGTAATCAAGTTACTTAAAGAATAAAAGAAGTAGCCACATTCTATTAAGTTGTCCCAATGTTGCAATGATTTTAGTCACCCGTGTATTACGCCTTTGAGTTCTCTTGCAGGTATGCTGAGGACGAGAGGCCCTTGTCGGACGAAGCATTTCAGCAAAGACCTAGACGCGTCCGTAAGGCTAGGGACTAGTACCACTTATCAATAGCATGTGGCGTTAACAATGGAGATTGCGATCATGAGGTGGAGCTGACAAGATGCATGGCACCTTGTTGGCACCCTGTCCCTTATACTCATGGTGCGATGGGCGACGCGCCAGTGAGACTCGATATAGGGTTAAGACAAGGACGGTTTGGATTAGGGAGGAGACGAGTGTTCAACGTTGCCCACATTGGAACGCTCCGCCGACGGTCCAGGGTTCCCCCTTTGTGGCAGGCTTTGGGTCAGCTCACTCCTTGGAGTTTGAGTTACCATGGATCTAGCTTGGTGTTGGATTATATTGTTGGATAGCTGCTTTGCTTAGGAGTTGATGCCTCTAGACCTGGGCCTGGGTCCTGGGGACGGTGTTAATTAAACAATCGGGACCCAGCCCCACCAGTCCTGAAGTCTAGTGTCGGGATAAGTGAGTCAGTGTTGAGAGCTCGTCGTTGGGTGGTTAAAGTCCACTCCTAGTCCCTGTCTCGCTATGATGGTGGCTGTCTTGAGGCACGGGCCTTGCCCTGCCCAGGATAGGCATTCATAAGGCTGGTCGGGCCTTGTGCCCGATGCCGGTGATGTTAACTTTGTCAACTTGCATGCTTGTTTGCTTGTATTCCTGTGAATGCTTGTCTGTGTGCTTGCGTGCTGGTGTGATCAGTGGAATGTTTGTCTTGTGATGTGTTGTCGCGAGAAAATTTTCCATTTTTGAGTAGCATCTATATGCAATAGAGGTTTCATATACTTGAAAGAAGTAATGCAAGGCCCAAATGCCCAAAAACAACGCTTAAACCGCCTAACAGAGTTTGTCTGGGTTTCGTCTTTGCAGACAATAATTGAATCTAGGTCGACATACAAATTAGGTATAAAGTGTTTGATACTTAGGATATACCTGGGTAATTCAGCATACGACTGCACCCAATCACCATAGACCCTTCTTATCGCTTCCGCACGGCCTAACTAAGCCTTTTTGTAGCTGATTTTCCTTTTGTATTCCGAACGGATAAGTTGAATGATAGTCTTGACTTGTAGTGCAGGATTCTCTTTGACCCTTGGTATCATGACTTCAGAAATTAAATTATAAGTCAAGATACAATCATTACTCTCGTCTAGGACAAAAGCGCATGAGTGAGGACTGAACTTCCGTATTTGCCATTCAAATCCATTCTTCAGCAGTGCAGCTCATAATCTGAAATTGCACCCTTGTTAGCACCTTAAAGAATAATTTTTTCTATTATTCTCGTGGGCAATGAAATCCTGCATTTTTCTCCAAGTGATACTGTTTCACAACCGTCACAAGAACATTTTTGTTAGCAAATTCTTGCCCTTTGATGAACTCATGGCCTGGTCTCCAATACAACACACCACGTAGATCAATGTCTGATGGTATTTGGCTTATGCCTCTACATCCACCTGTGATAAGAATGGAGCTCCAGGAGTGTACGGTGTGGAAGGCCCAGCTTCATCAGCAAGGTCGTCGTCATCAAGAAAATCTTCTGGCTCCATCTCAGAATCATCATCCTAACTTTTGACATTTTTAGCTTTGACTTGGTGATGCTCTGGAGAATCTTTATCGGTTTCATTGTTTTCCTCCAACGAAGGTGTAGTTACATGCTTGAATTCAACTTGTACAGCCAAGTAATTCAGCATATCTTTATTCTTCACGAAGTTAGATATCATCATCTTCACCCGAGAATCACCAGTAATTTGAAGTGGAAGAAACGAAGCAGACAGATATTTGCTCTCAATCTCCCCCTAACTCCAAGTCGACAAGATTTTTCACAGTATCTTTGAAGGACTAAAATGTGGAAAGCTCATATATTTTGGTGTAGATGAACTTCAGCCAATAGGATATATGAAAATATACACCATATGGATCGTTTTTGAGATCTACGTTTAGTAGAAAAAAGTACATGGAATTTCCATCTCGGATGTTGGTAGCAAATGTGGAACATCGTGGAGTGAACAATGAATTTTGATTTTGCAGAGAAGAAAGTAGGAAGTAGCAATTATGATCTGAGAGATAAGAAACACATATTTATAAATGTTACAAAAACCAGCCATTAAACTAGCTGTTAGAACATTTTACAAAGAAGCCGGTAATGACATTATCGGTTTCTTTGCAGTAAACTAGTTGTTGAAGTTTGAAAATAGTTGTTAGAACATTTTGCAAAGAATCTTATAATGGCGTTATCAGCTTCTTTACAGATCGTACAACGGTTACTTTTACATTTGTAAATAAGACGATAATACTATTATCGGTGTACAGAAGCTGATAATGGGATTATCGGCTTATTAAAAAAACGTGTTTTCCAAAATTACAGGTAAAAGTACCCGATATGGGGAAATGAAGTGGGATATCACCCGCTTCCAGGAACTTTTCCTTAATGGAATAGTAGTTTATTTAAAAAAAATTCGTATTAGAACCAATCAAACTGTTATTATATAGGTCAACATGAATCAAATTAAGGGGAAAAATGTATGTGAGTTAACTGCAATTTAGAAATTGTATCTGTTAATCCATATCAAAAGGTAATGAATCAATACAGAATAGTTAAAAATCTCACTTTATTTCACTATTTAAAATATAGTTGAATAATTGTAATAAAATGGGAAAAATACATGCCCTATCCATGACATTTGGTGAAATTACACACCCCACCTACCAGATTCAAAAATTACTTTCCTCATCCATGTGGTTTTACTCATTTTACATCTGATAACTTTTTTAATTTCTGTTGAACTTAGAAAATGTGTAAATATTGTCCAAAATTGTTGAAACTTTATATAGACAATGCAAAAGTATTATATTTTGGTGCATTGTTAAATCCAAAGTTTTTTAAACTCACATGTGACATGTGAACGTGTTTTCATTTGGTCCCATGGGTCACATATGAGCTTAAAAAACTTTGGATTTGGCATTGAATCAAAATACACTACTTTAGCATCCTTCACGTAAAGTTTCATCCGTTTTAGACAACATTAAAACGTCTGTTTGTGGACTTCAGCTTTTAAAATGACGTTTTCATCTATTTTAGTGTCGGTCATACTATTTATTCTCTAATATATTCAAACGCTGCATCCAAATGCTAATCTATCAGTTGTCATCAATTTCAGTGTCGCCTCCTCGACTTTATTCTGATAGATCATGAGCTAACCACAGACGGATAACTTAGAACAAAAATTAGAAAAGTTACTAGATGTAAAACGAGGGAAACCATATGGGTGATGGAAGTAATTTTTGAAACCTCGTGGACAGAGTGTAATTTCATCAAATATCATGTCTAGGGGATATAATTTTTCTAAAATATTGTTAAATTTAAAAAGGAAACCAGATCAAGTTAAAAATCAAAACCTGTATGAAAGCATACACAAATAAACTAGGTGTTCAATTAAAAAAAACCAAAAAAACCTTGAAATTGGTACGACAACATGTTAACTAGTGATGTAATTATTGAATTTATGAATAAAAAGAGGGAAACCATATGGTCCATGGTTTGAAGCGGATGCTTGCTGAAACCAAATGGGGAGAGATTCTATTACCGACTATTTTGCAAGACTTCAAAAAATCTAGGGAGAGACTGAACTTACCAGACCTCCGTTAGAGTGTAGTTACTCTTCAGAAGAGAAATTGAGAGAACAAGAAGAGCAAGATAAATTAATACATTTTCTGATGGGGCTCGATAGGCGTTATTTGCACATCTGGGGACAAAAACTGGTGATGAAACAGGCACCAAACCTAGAAGAGGCGTTCTCTCTCCTTATTCACAAAGAAGAAAAATGAAAGAACGATAAAGGGAAGAGTGATGCATTGTCTTTTATGAGTGATGGCTCCAATTCGAATGTGAGTAGAGATTATGCAAAAGGTAAAAGTGTAAAGAAAAAGGCAACAAACTTGTACCTTTTGCAGTAAGATAGGACACTCTTACGAAAAGTGCTTCCAGCGCTAGAAGTGTACACATTGTGGCGGATCAGGACACTTGGCTACGGAGTGTTATCAGCGCATGGGCATGATGTTGTTATCTCTAGAAGAAAAAAAACGAAAGCAGTAGCTTTATCTACAGGTGAAAGTTATTCTGGAAGGAAAAAATCATGCTTCAGAAGTAGTTAGCCAACTGAGTCCGAAGATACTTCAACAGAAAGCCGGCTTGATTCAAGGAGGGAAAACCAATCTAGTGACAAAAGAAAAATCCTTCTACAATTTTTTTTGTAAGGATTTGGCTTTTTCGCTTAGTAGTCAGTGTTTATTGGGTAGTGAATCGAATGATTTGGCTGCTAATTTGATTCTAGATTTAGGGGCTACTGACCATATGAGTGGTTCTTCAAGTCTGTTTGTTAATATGAGAGATTTGGATCACTGCAAATCGGTTATTCTACAAGATGATCGGCCTCAACGAATCTATAGAACTGGGGATGTGAAATTTAGGAACAGTTTTTGGATCAGTGGTGTTTTTTATGTGCCAGAATTTCAGTTTAATTTGTTTTTTGTTCGCAAGTTGATTGAGCAGTACAAACATGATCTTGTATTTACTTCTCATTCTTGTTCTGTCCAGGACCCAACTACAGGGACGACTTATCTATTGGGGAAAGAGTACGGCGGATTGTGCTTCCTGGAAGCTAATCGTGCTGATAGCTGGGCCAGAAGTTTGATCCCAGGCCGGAGTGAAGAAGTTTACAGAAATTTATGTTTAGCTTCTTTCAGTAGTTCATCAGCTTTTGATTTACATTTTAAGTTAGGACATGTACCCTTTGACAAACTTATTGACATGGGTTTAATAAAGAGATAAGATTTTTTGCAATAATCTGCTTGTGATATTTGTTATAAATCGCGAGCTTAGAGGCACCCTTTTGCGCACTCTAAAATTAAAACAATACGACCATTTAAAATGATTCATGTTGATGCTTGGAGCACCTTTCGATCTGAGACGTACAATGGCTATAAATATTTTATATGTTTTATTGATGATCACACACGCACGACATGGGTACAGTTATTGTCTCATAAGAGTGAGTCTTGGCAAGCTACCGTTCATTTCATATCACTAGTACAAAAAAAGCCTATTTCGGCACCCCTATTTCGGCGGTTGTACCCACAACCGCCGAAATAGGGCCCCAAAAAAATTCTCTGTGTAAAAAAAGACAGCCGAAATAGGTCCCAAAAATTCTCTGTGCAAAAAAAAAACCACCTATTTTGGCGGTTCCTAGCTAGGAACCGCCGAAATAAGGTCGTCCCGAAATACGCGCTTTCAATTTTTCACAATCCCGGTTTTTTTTAGTCTATTTCGGCGGTTCCTAGCTAAGAACCGCCGAAATAGATGAAATTTTTTAAAATTCGCGCCTCTCTCCGCCTTTTTTTCTCACGTTTTCTCTCTTTATTTTCTTCATTTCTACGCCTCCGCTCCCCCTCTATTCTCTTCTTGCGTCTGCTTCTCTTCTTGCTTCTGCTCCTCTGCCTCCCCCCTTCATTCTCTTCTTGTTCTGCGCCTCACTCCCCCCTATTCTCTTCTTGCGTCTGCTCCTCTGCCTCCCCCTTCATTCTCTTATTGTTTTGCTCCTCCGAACCGGTAATATATTCGAACTTAACTTATTAATGCATACATGCTCTGCGTTTTCATTCTCTTGTTTATGTCTGCAAATATATTCATTCTCTTCACTATAGGTAATTTTGCAACTGGAGAACAAGGAAACATGCTCTGCGCCTCATGGTAATTCTGCAACCTGAACTGGCGAAAAAGGAACATGCTCTACGCCTACAATCTCTTTACTCATGGTAATTTTGCAACTGGAGAACAAGGAACATGCTATGCGCGCATCTCTTCTTCGCGCCTCTGTAATTTTGCAACCGAAACTGGAGAAATGAACATCTTTGCGCCTCTAAAAATTTGCAACCTGAACTAGCGAGGTTGAAGACAGGGCTACAGTAACATTTTTTTTTAAATTACACCTATTTTGGTGGTTGTTAGATAGGAACCGCCGAAATAGGTGTGTATTTTTTGTTCTGAAAACAGGCCTATTTCGGCGGTTGTTAGCTAGGAACCGCCGAAATAGGTTCGCACACCTATTTCGGCGGCCTCCATTTCTGCGGTTCAAAACCACCGAAATAGGCCCAGAACAACCGCAGAAATAGGCTATTTTTCTACTAGTGTATGGATGGTAGACGGCAGTTTGAATCAAAAGTCAAGGTTATCTGAAGTGATAATGTGTATGAGTTGGGCAGTTCTAATCAGGGACAACAGTTCTATTGTGCAGAGAGAATTGTTCACAAAACCATTTGCTCTTATACTCCTCAGCAGAATGTGGTGGTTGAGCGCAAGCACAAGTATCTTTTGGAAACAGCTAGAGCTTTATTTTTCCAGTCTAAGATACCTTTTTTGTATTGGGGAGAGTGTATTATGCATGCCACCTTCTTAATTAACCGTCTTCCCATAAAAGCTCTAAAAGGTATCACTCCTTACGAATGCCTTTATGGGAAGAAGGTTTTGTTTACGATGATATACAACCTTTTGGGTGTCTTTGTTATGCGACTATAGTTGGACCAAAAGAGGGCAAGTTTAGCCCTCGAGCAAAAGCCTGTGTTTATTTGGGAGAAGATCTTATAAAGAAGGGTCACAAAGTGTTGATTTTAATAACACAGAAAGAGTGTTTGTCGGGATGTCAAGTTTCATTCTAAGATGTTTCCTTTCCGACAGGCTCTACCTGAACAGATTGGGAATAGTGGAAGCTATAATCAAGATGACATTGTTTGTGTACCTATTTTATGGTATGATTCTAATGACATTGTTCAGTTACTGATGTCTCACACAGAGAATGTCTCTGACATTGTTGTTTCTTCTGATCTGACTGATGCTCAGGCCTGTGTTTCTGATCAATATCCTCCAGTCAAATAGACTAGTGAGCCCAGTGTTGTCCTTCCAGAAGAAGAGGTCAGACATTCTACTAGGAAGGTTCAGAAGCCCCGTTACCTTGATGATTATGTCGGTAGTATAGTTTTTCATGACATTTTGAATGATCGTATTTATAAGAGAGGAAGTGTTAATGTTCTTGCTAATTGTGAGAGCTTGACTAATACCGCTCCCTGTACATCAGAGAATGTAACTATTTTGGAGTTAAGTCATATACACCGTTGTTTGCTTGTTGCTAATAAACCTACTCATTACAATGAAGCTGTTTTAAATAGTCATTGGAGGTATGCCATGCAGAATGAGCTGTGTGCTCTGGAGGCGAATCAAACTTGAGAGATTGTTGACTTACCAAAAGGAAAGAAATTGGTAGGTTGTAAATGGGTTTCTAAGGTGAAGCTAAAATCAGATAAAACTTTGGAACGATAAAAGGCACATCTTGTGGAAAAAGGTTTTACTTAGCGTCATGGCCTCGACTATTATGAAACATTTTTTCCTGTTGTTAAGATGATTATGATTCGAGCTATCATTACAGTTGCGCTTAGCAAAGGATGGGTTATTAATCAGTTTGATGTTAATGATGGCTTCCTACATGGAGACTTGGATGAAGAGGTTTACATGAGGGTTCCATCTGGTTTAGATGTTGCTGGGAAGAATAAAGCTTGCTTGTTGAAAAAGTCCTTGTATGGTCTTAAACAAGCATCACGTCAGTGGTTCTCTAAGCTTGCACAGTTCCTTCGAACCATGGGTTTTGTGCAGTCCAAAAATGCACCATGGGTTTTGTGCAGTTAAAAAACAATTACTCTTTGTTTTTTCAAAAGATTGGGATTCATTTTCTATATGTTGTTATATATGTCGATGATATGCTTGTCATTGGTACTCATCAGTCATATGTTGATTCAATCAAACGTGCAATGGATGATAATTCCAAGATCAAGGATTTGGGACAGCTGCGCTATTTCCTTGGTATTAAATTCATCCCCACTGAGCACAGGGTGGTATTGTCTCAACGTAAATTCTGTACGGAACTTGTTGATGAATATCAATGTCAGGATGCCAGGTCCATTGCTGGACCTTTGGTGGTGGGGACTTCTCTTCTTGCGAATGACAGAGAGTTGTTAGAGGATCCAACTGTGTATATGAGGCTTGTTGGGAAGTTGAATTATCTTTTCAATACCCATCTTGATCTTAGTTTTATTGTTCAAATCCTGAGTCAATTCATGCAGAAACCACGGGACACGCTCATGCAGGCAGCTCTTCATGCTTTGCGTTATGTTAAAGGCACATGGGTTATGGCATAGTGTTACATAGAAATGACAATGCGAATTTAAAGTTGACAGCATATTGTGATTGATTGGACGACTTTTCCTACCACTCGTTGATTTGTTTCTGTGTTTTGTATTTTTCTGGTGATAGTCCAATTTCTTGGAAAACCAAGAAACAAACTTCTATGTCTCTTTCTAGCGTAGAAGCAGAGTATCGTTTGTTGCGTCATGTTACTGCCGAACTAGCATGGATTAGTCATTTGTTGCACGAGCATGAGGTTGAAGATATCACTCTTGTTTCTTTTAAAAGTGATAACCAATCACCTATTCATATTGCATGTAATCTAGTCTTTCATGAAAGGACTAAGCATATCGAGATTAACTACCATTTTGTTCGTGAGAAAATTCAAGAGGGCCTAGTTGATCTTGGTTACACTTTAACTTCTTCACAATTAGCTGATATGATGACCAAAGTTCTTCCCAGGAGTCGGTATAAAAATCAGCTACAACAGTTTGGCATGCCAGATGGTTCCGCTTCAAGACTTATTGAGCAAGCTCACCTAAGTCTTGAGGGAGAGGGTGTTGGATTGGTTATTTATTTGCACCATTCGTTGATCGTCATCATATACCCGTCCAGACTGGGCGTCCGGGTGACTTAACCGGACGTGAAGAAGAGGAGCAGTTGTTCTAACATGCAATTGTTATCATATTTTTGTCCAGTCAGTGTACGCCTGGGTAACTGGTCCAGACAGCTCATCCGGACGTGTTTGAAAGACACGTCCATATACTTGTCCAGTTGGTGTGCGTCCAGGTGATTGGTTTGGACAGCTCATCCGGACGAGTCTGAGAGACGCGTCCATATACTTGTCCAGCCGGTATGGTCCGGCTAACTGGTCCGGACAACTTGTCCGAACGCGTGTATATGCACCGTTATGTCACTACTTCACGCATGTCATTTTGATCAACATGTTTTAGGTTATTTATTGATGTAATTGTCTTTTCTCAGTCATACGCTCGTATACAAACAAAATACAGGAGTGTGCCGCTGCATCTCCTGCTTCTTCTTGAATGCTACATAAAATTCTTCTTCATATTGCTTACTAGTTCATGTGTGCTATGAATCAAATTCTATTATATGAATATTTATCCTTCCTACCCAAATATATTGTTCAGGACTGAGAATGCGAATGGGCATTTTGCCCATCGGTCGGTCCCTTACATAGTTTGGGTTCTAGCGTCTCCACAAGGTAATCATTGTTGGATATAGTGGATAAGTGACTCCATATTTCTTCATTAGTAACTCTAGAACTTTCCAAAACAACATTAATCTAACAACTTACAACATTAAATCTAGTAACTTTCTAAAATTTTCACTTTTCATATAACCCACATAAATAAACTACTCTATCTTATCTTATTAATATCAACTAATTAACTTTATTAATTCAACACACCTCCTTAAAGTTAATTCCTCTGAACTCCAACCATAGTACATAACTTCATATATATAAACATCTTGCTTCAGTGGCTTTGTAAAAAATGTCCACAACTTGATCATGTGTCTTCACAAACTTGAGCTCCACTTCATTAATGGCAATACAATCACGAATGAAATGATACCTCGTGTCGATATGCTTGCTCTTATCATGAAACACGGATTCCTGGCTAAGGCAATAGCTGACTTATTATCAACATAGATCTTTTTTGCCTCATCTTGGGGTGTCTTCAATTCTCTCAACAATATCCTCGGTCATATAGCATGACAAACACATGAATTAGTAGCAACATACTCAATTTCACATGTGGAAAGAGTCATAATCGATTGTTTCTTCAAACTCCAAGTAAAAGCAGTGTCTCCTATGTAGAGCACAAAACCGGTAGTGCTCTTCTCGGTCATCAACATCTCCTCCCCAATCACTATCACCATTGCTATAGCTGTAACACCCCTCACATTAAACGCGTAATAATCACTCTCGTAGCATCATTAAAGACGTCTACAGCAGAAGTTAAACACTAATAATTCTCACTCGGGTGTCACATGCCATTACTCGCCCATGCGAGTAAAGAAGCAGAAAAGAAATAATAATAAAACAACGACAATAATTAACCATAGTGATGAACGAGATATATACTACATTATTCTAAGTTTAAACTGATACATAAGGTAAGTAAGCATCTAAAGTAATCCCAATGTTTACACCGTACTGAATATAAACTAATTCTGAAGGTGCAATAAATAAATAACGTCGTTGACTACCCCGAAGTCCCGCACTCCGGTTTCATAGCTCGATCAAGTCCTGTAATGTGGTGCCATAAAGGCTTAGCCAACTGCTGGTATGCTAAATGTGATCCTAGACCCGTTTAGGCCACTTAGGTCATTTTAACCATCTTGATTAACATGGGATTCGTTACATGTTGTTCCGGTTACATGCTTATAACATAACTGTAAATGCGGAATTTAAACATACAACAAGCATTCCAATAATCACACAACAATGCATGCTATTACAACAATCATAATTGAATAATGAGCACGAGTCAACAGTTAGTTGAGGTCCAGTTAGTCTCACTTGTTCACTTCCACCATATGAAGCCCCGCTTCCAACAATCACACATAAATATACGGGTGTCATGTTAAAGACAATTCCCCGTTTAGCCTCACACATTTATATTTTGGACAATAGTCCTGTGCCATCTACAGTGGGTAGATGGACTTACTTATCTACAGTGGTAGATGTCCATTAGGACGAAGCCTTGGTGCCAATAGCAGCACACTCTGACTAACGATCGTATCCGGCTTGTTAGATTAACAAGAGTAGACCCTAACCGGGTACGAAACTCTAGTGATCACTATGCGCAACCTGCTGAAACGAATGCAGCTCAGGATTTACTAAACTATGTTTCATTAATTATTACACTCTCATATGTTAGTGTATTTTAATTAGCTCCTGGAGATTCAATCTCGTTATTGAGGAAAACACATTTTTATTGGATGCCCTATCGGGTCTTACACGCAACCTAGAAGTCTGCTAGGTGATGTTCAAAGGTCGAGTCATCGCTCTAGAGACGGTTTTAATACTGTCTCTAAACTAAATCCTCGTTAGTGCTTTAGGAGTTGTTTACTCTCATAAGGTGATATTCAGAATCTCTCCCAAAGTTCATACACAGTTAGGTGATATTCGGTATCACATGTTCGGACGACGTACGCGCACAATTAATAAACGGTTTGACGGTCGGGAAAATAAACGCATACAAACACATGCATAACATTATTAATCTTAACATGCAAGCACACAATATGTACGGAACCCAAGGAAACCCTTAGGGCTTTCAGACCACACATTCACATACCGTTCACCGTTGAACACTGCTAGCGTGATGATTCACGCCTATCCTCTAGCAATCCCGTAGCTCGTATCTAACAGTTCGTACCTCTGGAATACATCAATCTAATATCAGTGTCTATATTACGAGTCTACTTAACCATCATAGATAGGTTCTAATCTTTGCCTCATAGTTATACCCTTAGCCGATTATTGTTTGGTTCGGGTTTGCATTAAGTCTCAGGATTTAATTTAACTATACTCTATAGTTATAAGAGTACAATATTTCGTAGCGCAATATTATTCATTACTTAAGGATTAAATTCCTAGTAATCCATGCAATTTATCAAGGTTATTTAACCCTTGTATATTTGCATACACATACATACATATTTTCTATATATATATATACATAGTTATTTGTTATACTTGTTCAACCAAATTATATCCCACTTATATATTTATATACCCATATACGAATGTATCGATACATATATATATTTATATCCATACAATATAGTCCATTGTTATACTTTACTTGACTAAATTATATTCTAACTTTTAATCACATATTATTTTATGTATCGGTCAACTTCACCACTTGGTCAATTTGTGTTGATTTGGTCAATGTTACAAGTCAATGTTTCATTATCTCCAATATTTATTTATCAACCTATACAATATCATATTATAACACTTATACTTATATTTTCCAAATCCATAATTCTCTCCACATCAACCTTATATGATTTATCAATCATATTATATATTTTTTCACCTTATATTATAAATTCATATCATGTGAATTATAAGGTTCCCCATAATGCATTTATTCATTATTTCATGTGGAGTATACATTTATCTATTTGTGTTTTTTATTCACAAATCTCTTATTAATAATTCATCTTACTATTATACAAGTATTTTCTACATTATCACATTCCTTATATTATAAGGTTCCCAACCATATGCTATACTTCACAATTTCCGAATTTAGTCTCATCATTTTATGTGATTGTTTATATGGTATATTTATACCATGGAAATTCCTTTGTAATATACTCTCTATATTTTAGTATAATGACACAACATATCATTTTAAACTTTATAATATAATCAGCTTATAGTTTTATTAATTCCACTCTTACTCATAACCTTCTCGGTAATTATAATATTTTCCTCTTATACTTTAACATAAGGTCACATTATATCAACTTAAACTTTATTATAATCATTTATTGTTTCTGAAAATTCCAAACCAGCCATCTTATTTCGGCATTAAAATTCCATCCCCTGCAGACGTTACAATCTGAGAGGTTAAACTGGTGTAAAATTAAAAGAAAAGAAACTAAAACTCAAAATAAACGTCAGGCTGCAAACAAATCCCGGTCGCAGTAGTATAGTGAAATGTAAGCGACCGATATCGAACCACGGGACTAATGTACATATTATAGTACCTAAGCGTGTCACAAAGAGGGGGGATTAATTGACTTGTTTTTTTATAAATAAAAGGGAAAGATAAAATTAACTAAATTAATAGACAAACCTAACGGGACTCTGGGTCAGATTAATATTATCTGCTCTTTCATGCTAGGTCTACTGGTTTAATTATAATTGTTTGGCAAGATCCTATTTTTATCTTAATGACTAGTCATAGACTCATAAGACTCGTTCCAGTTGTGCGATCAAGCACCCACTGGTGGACGGCAGAGGAGTACGAGGATTTTATTCTTGCAACTTGAAAATACTAACTCATTAAATCATAATAAAGCTTTCTCCAGTTTTACGGCTTAATTAACCTGCCTATTTATCACCGGTCTGATCAAAATAGACTAGCAAGCAATTTAATAATGTAACACCCCCGAATAATGATCAACAGTTAAACGACGCCTAATGGTAACATGAATGTCTACGCAGCGGTTCCTACTCTATTCGGGTGCTACAGACGCCAACCACCCACGTGGTTGACAGTCCTCATTACCAACACCAAGTTACGGTCTGTATGACTGGAAGTCCAACTTAACGAAATCCAAATACAATATAAAGTACAACTCAAGTACCGAGCATCTACAGTTTAGTTAACAACTTAAACAACATAACTCATACATAAGAAAGTATACTACTTAAAGTCTTGCCATGTGGACTACCCATATGATAGTCACCCTTGCCTACTCTCCGTTATTGTCTGGCACAAGACCTGAAAAAAAATTGGGTGTAAAGGACTCAGCAAACTACGCTGAGTATGAACGTGTGAAGCCCGCATGTTACCGGGCCACACGACTAATTGGTCGAATATTATTAAGTCCATTTTACATGCTATGATAAAGCAGTAAAGCACACATCAGTACATCATGATATCATACACACTCATCGGTAGCATAGCAATATCAGCAAGCAACCAAGCACATCTTGCAAGTAGCACAGCAATATCAATAAGCAACCAAGCACAACTTGCCAGTAGCATAACAATGTCAAACACGCAGTCCAGCATAATAAGCTGCTAGTGTAGCAACAACAGTCAAGTAATTATAGGACGTGTGCGTAGGTACATTATACCGTCAATCCTCGCTATGGGATCATTCAAGAGATTGCGTATTGTTATCTTGTTCTTACATATGTTTTCCTTTCTTCTCTTGCACCGAGTCCGGGGGATGTAGGTTAGATCCCGAGACTTTATAATATAGGTGCTATTCATTCCTTGTTACTTAAATGATCACATTTGTGAATTTTCTTGTTTGCTTGGTTTCGTTACACATGTTTTCCTCTATTCTCTGGCACCGAGTCAGGGGATATAGATTAGATCCCGAGACTTCATTATGTAGGTGCTAATCGTTCCTTGTTTCTTTAAGGATTGTTTGTGAACTCTTTTATCACCGCACGTTGGAGGTCGTCTCCTCCATAGCTAATCCCTCATTCCCGGCGTCATGCGCCGAGAAAGCGGAGTCGCCTCTAGACTCCAGGATAAGCTCCACCAACTTGTCACTCCCCCATTCCCGACGTCATGCGCCGAGAAAGCGGAGTCGCCTCTAGACTCCAGGATGTGCTCCACACAGAAGGGCGAAGGATCTGATGCAGATACCAACTCCCGAATATTCCATACCGCGCGGCCCGAGATGTCGTCTTCCCGGGTTATCCTCATGTCCCACCATTTGGTACTTCTCGTTTCATTATCATTATAATCTCGACACCATAGTGGGTGTCATTAGCGGTCCTCTATAGTTAGAGAGGAGTTTTCTCTTTGTATAGTTCTTTTGTTTGTCCACGTGGTT